>WBMZ01001217.1:0-97109 GCA_013400975.1 Atrichornis clamosus | reverse complement strand
GGGTCTCCGGCCCCGCGGTCCCGGACAGTGCCGGGGTTGTCCCGGGGGTCTCCGGCCCCGCGGTCCCGGACAGTGCCGGGGTTGTCCCGGGGGTCTCCGGCCCCGCGGTCCCGGACAGGGCCGGGGTTGGCCCGGGGGTCTCCGGCCCCGCGGTCCCGGACAGTGCCGGGGTTGTCCCGGGGGTCTCCGGCCCCGCGGTCCCGGACAGTGCCGGGGCGCTCCGGCCGCGGTTGGTTGTTCTCTGTCGCCACCCCGCGGTCACGGCGGGCAGCGCAGGCGGTCCCCGCCCCGCGGGCAGCAGCGGCCGCGGCTCCGCCGCCGAAATGTCGGGAATTCACGGAAAACGAGCCCGCTGCGGCCGCTGCTGAGGCCTCCTGAAGACCCGACACCACCGGGCCGGCACGGAAAGCCCGAAAGCATGCCCGGCTTTGGCGTTTTTTGAGGAAGGGACATAGAGGCAACGCAGCAAATACCGGCACCGCCGCGGGTTTGCGAACACGGCACGGAGAGGGCGGTGATCCATCAAAGGGACCATTCCTACAGAAATCCCGTCTCCACTCGCTCATTTTACACACACAGCACTGCTGAGAAAGGCTTCCGTAAGAATCGGAATAATTATTTTAATACGGTAAAATAAATAACGTGATAAAATATTTCATTTCCACATTTTAAACATTTTTGTTTGCTACAATATAAGTGCTATTTTCTTGTTGGTTTTTTTTTAAAAGGTTTTGGTCATTTAAAATAGGAATTAGCTGTGTTAAAGTAGAAATGATTCTATTTTTAAAGAAAGTACGATCCCAAATTATTGGTCAAATGATACAGGATAAATGAAGACCTTCAGAAACGCCTGTTAAAGGAGAGCAAATGCTTCCTCACAGATATCAAACCAGAGATTCAGGAATCTACATCTGATCACATTTACTGACAAGATAAGATTCCAGCCCCTTGCACTACTTTACCTGTTAGCAGCAATGGAAATTCAGTACAAGCTGAGTATCCAAACAAAAAAGCTTTTTTTCCTCTAAAAATGGCCTCTGTGCTGTTTTCTGTGTATTTGCCTAATGGCCCAGGCTCCCAAGGAGTCCCAGGATGATCTACTGGGATGACTCCAAGGTCATGATCCACACACCTGTGTTCCCATCCACGCTCACTGATTGTGGCAGGGCTCAAGGTGAACGAGGTTTTCTGCCTCAGTTTACCTGCCTGGGAGACAAAAGCCACTCTGAGCTACCTCACAGGGATGCGTCTATCCTGAAAGTTTCTAAAACTAGGAACAAAATGTGTATTTGTACTTCTTTTTACTCCTTTGGCTTCCACAGGAGGCCTACAGTTTGACATAAGACAGCAACCACAGTTGGAACCCATCAGACACATCAATTCCATTATCACCAAGTTCCCTATTTCCTCCTTATTTGTAAAAGTTCAGCTCTACTGAAGAACACAGGGCTTGTAACAGTGCAGAATTCGACCTACAAACCCTTTTTAGACAGTCAAAACCCAATAAATTTGGTCTGATAAACATGGTGAAAACATCTGGGCTTTTTACACCAAATACTGCTTTCCCCTGGGATGAGAAGGCAGGATTCTCATTCCTACCAGGGATGCTTGGTGCCAGCACATCTCTAGATCCTGAACAGTGGGATCCTGCCCAGGTCTGTGTCTCCCCTTCTCCTGACACCTCCCAGACATATTAAAGGGATGTTTAAAAATATAAAGGGATACACAAGAGCTGTTAAATGTTTTGCTTGTCATTAAAAAAGTCTGTTTCACACACGAGCCTGATTCTGTCTGCATAACCCCATGTGGAATAGAGCCAAACCCAGAATTTCATGTTAAACTCCAAAAAAAGGGATGCTGACAACATTCAACATGCTTTTCTTTTTGATTTTTGTATAAAAACTCATGTGATGTCTCCATCCCAAACTCCAAACAGAAAACCACACAGAATTCAAGTCAGCAGCCCTTTGCTGAGGAGATAATGCTGCAAAGAAAGGAAAGGAAAGCCCACTTTCCTAAATTTTTAAGAACATCTGTCAGCAATAAAGATCAATATAGATATAAAAGATTAATACTTCAAACTTACATTGTATTTTGCTGTTTAAAAGCCCCTGACAACCATGAGGCCCCAGATAGCCAAGGGCCACATCTTCACTCAAATCCATGAGGGTTTGTGGCACTAATATTGGAATATGGATCCTCCAGCAACAGTAGGAATGGTGAATACCATTGCAAAACCAGATTATATAGGCAGGACCATACCCATTAACTGACTGATTATCACAATTGAAGATTGAAGAAAACAACTGCACTCATCTCTTAAATCAAATTCCATTTGTTCTGCCTGGTCTGGCTTCCAGGGTTGGCTTTTTAGGGTGGATTTTTTGGTTGCTTTGTTTTTACTCCTAAGCGGGGTGGCCTTAAAAAATGTCTTTGCAGACCAAGTGTCACTCAGCTCTGAGTATCTGCTAGACAGATACACCAACCTGCATGGTGGCATTTTGTCTAGAATAAAGAAAAATACATTCTAGATTTTCAAATAAAGGAAAGGGGAATTTATCCTCTTGCAGC
Organism: Atrichornis clamosus; assembly: GCA_013400975.1. Classification (NCBI taxonomy): domain Eukaryota; kingdom Metazoa; phylum Chordata; class Aves; order Passeriformes; family Menuridae; genus Atrichornis; species Atrichornis clamosus. The sequence continues at coordinate 94,538 of WBMZ01001217.1, read as the reverse complement.
GATTCAACACATTAAAAAGTAAAAATCAAGACAGAAAATTACAACCTACTGCCTATACATGTGCATGTAAAACTTTCTATTCTACAACATTGCATCTTTTACAAAAATATGGCCCCCTAAAACAGAAAATAAAAAAATTAAATTTTATTTTGTTCTCTTGACCACCAATTTTCTCCTGGTAGGAAAAAAGACTGCTACCTATTTTCCATAAAAAAACCTTTGTAGCAGTCCCAGAGGAAAAGTCAAAAGTTTGACTTGAAAAACGGAGCTACTTCAAAAGCATTGTCAAACAGAGGTGAAGGTTTCTTAAAAATGCATAAATTAAAGTGTGGTGCATTCATAAATATCTCTGCAACTTTACACAGTATATTTGTGAGTGAGGTGCACATTTAGGGGAGCATCTAGAATTGCTTTAAAACTAACTTAAATAAAGTAGAAAATCGATTTGTTTATTAGCTCCTGTTTGGGCTCTCTGTGTGTGTGCGTGTGTGTGTGTGCATGTGTGTGAAAAATGAAAGAAAAATGGAGAGTTTTTTTCAATAATAAAAAGGGAGTTGCACTGCAGGGCCCCTAAAGCTTGTGAAAAATTAAACTCGACGGATTCAAACTGTCCTATTTCCACTTCAAAAGAGAAGAGGCACTGAGCTCTTCCCAACTTATCTTCAAACGCCCAGCACCCTAGAAAGTTTCTTTAAAAAAAATAAAGTCTCTAGTTCCCCCAAGCACTGTACCCGTTACTGTAGCTGCTGTCTCTCCCTCTTCTAATTATACCCATGTGAGTCTATTAATCAACTTGTAAATTATTTAGAGAGCCATGCGCTGTCTTCAGCCAGTACAAACACACGGCATGCAAAGACTTGCTGAAAACCAATGGAGCTCCCAAAGGGTCTCTCCAATGTTCAGACAGCTTGCAGCTCGCCAGTACAGCACTCTTAAAAACAAGAAATAACACTAAGCTTACCCCCTCAGATATAAAGATTTACTCAGCCTTTCAACTCTGAAACTCTTTGCAAGTTTTTAACAAAGAGGAAGCTGCTCTATTGTCAAATCTGTGTTTCACGCTCAGTGATGAGAATATTAATTTGATGTCAAAAAAAAACCCAACCCCCTCCAAACCCAACCAAAGTGTTTTCAGTGAGACTGTGATCACAATCACCAGGGGACCCCAACTTTCAGAGGCTACACCAAAAAGCACCCCTTTAAAACCATTCCAATTTAAAATAAGGGGAAAAGAAACCTGTATTTGTACAGTAATAGTTTTTATTAGAAAATAGGAGAAATTAGGGAATTCCAGATTTTACCCCCTACGTGCTGACTGTCACTGGGGACAGCTTCAGATATTACTACTTAAAAAAAAAAAATAGAAAAAGGAAGGGGAAAAAACCAACACAGATTGTGTGTGTTCAACTCTAGCAGGCTGCAAACAGTGCAATGTTTTCTGTCTTCCATGAATCCATTCTCTTACCATCTGAATCTTCATTTTGGTGGAAAAAAACCCAATTACCCAAACTAATAGCAGTTCTCCCAACTGAAAAGCAGAATCTTACTGGTTTGGGAGTGGTTTTTTTTGTTCATGCTGTTTTCCTGCTACCTCACTTTTCTTGGCTCCATTTATTACAGCCTCGCAAACAGATATATTAATTAGCAGTGATCATTCCATGCTATTTCACCATGAAAACTAGACAGAATGACATGCAAATTTCAACTGACTGATGACCTTCCCTATTTTTGTGAGGCCCCAATGCCAAAATGCTTCTGCTTCTCTTTTCATTAATAAAATGCAAACACCTCGAGGGGCAAACACCAGGGACATTTAAGGGGGAGAAACCAAAAATGCTTTCTGCAATTTTTTTTTTCTCCCAGGGTATACAATTCTGACAGACACCTTTAAGATGACGAAAAAAGATCCTGCAGATAGAACTTTAAATCAACGTGTGTCCATGTTTTCAGTGAGACTGGTCCAGCAGGCAGTTTAGCCCTCTGAATTACAGCAACCTGGGGACAGGAATTCTGCATAAAGGTCTCCTTCAAGCCTGTGGGGTCTGTGAATTGCCTTTCTCCACAGGCATCATCTGTCCAGGGAAGAACCAGTCTATGGAATAGCCTCCCCAGAACATTTCAGAAGGAGTCAAACCAAATAAATTAATTTATGGGAGTTGTCTTGCTGCCTGTGGGAGGGTTCTGGCCACTACAGTCACCTCTTACTCCATTTCTTCCCAGGCTGCCCAAGCAAATGGTGTGTGCTAAATTTAGCATTAATGACGAAGATTTAACCTAAGTGGAGTTAGTGAGCAGAAGATTGGTCTCAGACTCCAGTGCTGGCAATTTTCTGCCCAGAGTATAGTTAGTAATAATTGCCCAGTGTTCAGTGAAACCACAATATCCTAAAGGAACAGTCTGTGCATTTCAGACGGGTTGTCCAAAGCACAACTCTGTTTATGACAGGCAGAAAGCTGTCAGGTTGCTGAACTTATCACCAAAAATGCATTTTTCAATATCTAGTGTGCACCTACTATAGACTAGAATGTCCTGGGAATTAAAAAATTAATGGGCTCAAAAATATCTATGCTGCCTTCATCAAGCAAAATAAATTGCATATACAAAATTGGGGATTTTGATAAAAAGCAGGTCCTTATGAGACAGCAAACACGAGAAAATACAGAAAATGGGAATATTGGGTTGCCTTTAGGGGTGAATAATAGAATTGTCTGGGCTGTTTCTGAAATGCATGATGTATACATGAAGCAGCAGTAGAGGAAAAAGAGCACAAAGAATGTTCATGAAGCCTAAACCCATGAAGAGATGTGGGTTAGTCAAGCAGAACTAGAACAGAACAGACAGTGGGCAGCCTCAATAACTCAATAATGAGTCAGCTTTGAATAGGCTGGGTTTTGAGCCTTGTTACAACACCACAACATGCCCTGTTGGCATATCTTAAATGACTAATTGCATGCAATCAGTTGTGTCCACAAGAAGGGAAACACACTGAGATCAGTCCCCTGGGTGAGCTTTTAAAGAATATATGAGGCATGTCCTCAAGATTTTATGGCACTGCTTTCATTTTGCTAAGTAATGATTTGAGCACAACATTTTTCCTGGTCTGTCTTTGGCTCTTTATTCTGTGCCAATACCACTTGCACGATTCCTCACCCAAAGGAACAACTAAGCCTACTTGCCACTAGAAATGTAATGAAAAGGCTGAAGTTCTAATTTCTTTTCCTGTTATAACACTGTCTGCTATTGACTACACCAAGTCTTTTCAAGTGAGATTTTCTTGAAACTGATTGTTGTCAATAATAAGAGGAGAATCTTTCCCTTGTTTTGACCTGGTTGTAACTCTACTGCAAGAGAGCAAAGATGCAAAGATTTTTTGCCCACCTTTCCTCTTCAGTACCCTGTGTTATTTCATTTTCTTCCAAGCCTCTTGTGAGGGCAGTAATGAATTCTTGTTAGTGTTTACTAATGTAAATTCATTCTTTGTTATCCCTGGGAGAGGAGGATTAGCAAAATGACAGAACTTATTATTTCTGGTTTTGCTATATGATATTTATCTTTATTCAGCCCTTAATTTTGTGGTATGTCCCCCGAAATAAAATATATATGTGCATACCAGCAAAACCAAAGAAGACTTTTTTGCATAATGCACAGAAATATAGTTATGATCCCTATTAACATTCAGAAGTGTTGTACAGCTTTATCTGTGCATGCTGTATTAAAAAAAATTAATCTAAATCTGAAATAATTTCTAATTTGCAGGAAGAGAGGAATTACAACTTCAATTTCATTTTCCTGAAATGAAGGCAGTTCCCCCGGACTAAGGATGTGCATATTTTTAGGACTGGCTAAAAATTATGATCTGTGCAATTACTTTGCTCTACTGGGAATGCATCTTCTTTAAGGAACTTTAATGGTTAAGATGAAGTTTATAAAACACACAAAGAACATTTTGGTAAAGAAAGCTCTTAAAGGACCTCTCTTTGAATTAATAGATCATCCAAACTCCCATCTCAGCCATAAGTGAAATTTAGAGAGTGAGGTATTTACAGTCCTCCTCTTCACAGAGAGATGAGGAGAAAGTGAAATTACAGTATGCACATAAGATTCTGAAATTAATAGATACCATGAAAAAGAAACTTCAGAGCTTCCAATGATCCCCACGGTGAGTTAGACTGCACACACAAAGAGCCACATTCAGGTCAGCCACACTGTGCACTGGAAGGAGTTATTCCCACACACGGAAACCTCGGACCCACTGCATCGACAGACTGGCACATCTCTTGCCTTTGAGTTACCTGCCCATGCTCAGTAGTAGTACCTCTAAGCCAGAAAATCCTCTCCTAGATCTCAGTGCCTATTCCAGCGGACCCAGCTTCTCTCTTCCAGGCTGCAGAACGCATGCTTTCCATTCCCATGGTTCCCACATGAGCTCCTACTCCCAGCAATACTGTGGCTGCCACAGGAAATTCATGCACTGAACTGAGTTACTGTGTTAGGAATAAATGCAACCCATTCACCAGAGATGAAGTTCAGAGGTAAAATGTATTACCTTGTGGCTTGATAAAAGTGCCTGACAGAGGGATGGCACACCCAAAGCTGCAGGATGCCAAAGGTCTTTTGGAAATGCCTGGAAGAGTCCTGAACCTCTTGGTCTGGTATCAAGGGAACTTCAGTTAATTTTATAGGCTCATGTTTCAGAACTGTCTCAATCAGTCTCAGAATTAAGCTATTGTGAAAAAAAAGAGGGGGAGGATTTCAAGTTTTCCACCTTACCAAATAAATTCCTTTGCTCAGAATAAAGGACACTGAAGGCTTCTCTTTGCTCAGGGGGGCTTTGCTAAAAATTCCATTAAAACTGAAGCTTAACTGGGATTTCTCCGTCTCCAGCACCATTGTCTCCTTGTGTTTGTACCATTGGTAACCATTTGGCCTGTTGCCAGAAACAGGACTGAAAGTTCTTCTTCCAGGCCAGTGCAATTTGGCAAAATAAACATTCTTCCACCCTACTGCGATACAACTTTCCTGTAACTACAGATCTTCTCTGATTTTTAATACCCACAGACCGCTCTCCTTGTGCAAGACAACTGTAACAGACAGACAGGTTTAAGCTGCTGCCCTAAGGAGCTTACAGAATTTATGATTTCTCTGAAATCACTGCAGAGCCTTCCAAAAGCAAAGTATGTTTAACATTCTTCATGGTAGTCCCCTCCCACAACCAAAAATGCTGATAGAAGTCAACTATAAAGAAATTTTAAGTTTAAAATATTTGCATGAACGTAGAGGAATCTACAGTAGCATTCCAAATATAAAATGAAACACAATATTGTGCTTTGAAACCAGTTTAACACAATAGTGTGCTTTAAAAACAGTTTCAATATTTTAAATGGATATCAGAATTCGTATTTTGATTTAGAGATAAAAACATGGAATTCAAACTTTGAAATGGCCACAAAAAAATCTGAATTCCACTGGAACATTGAGTATTTGCTTTGAAGATATAAAAAACCCTTAGAAATCTAACTTCTGTTATGCAGTGCTCCAAATCACATGGAATTAATCAAATTCAGGTTACTCTGATTAGAATCCAACCAACTAAAATTCACTCACAATTTGGTTTTTGCTACAAATTTGTAACTACAGTGTAATGAGACAACAACGTGCCCTACCTGGACATCCATTGTCAATGTAAGGCTTAACGAGTTCTCCAAGTTTTGTGTTGTCTGCAACAGCTTCCTTTAGCAGTTGCCCACAGCAAACTAACAGGAAGGAAGAACAAAAAAGACACAAGGTTAAATTTTAAAAAGGAAGCAACAAAGAAAAGAAAAAAAAAAAACCCAGAAGCTGCATACTGGAATAAGGTCACTGAATAAAATAAAAGTTGTATGTTTTTTGGGTTTGTTGTTAGGATGGGTTTTTTTGGCCAAGCAGAGGGAAAAGCAAGGAGACTGAGAATATGGAATATAAAAAAAGAATACATTTGGCAAAGGACATATTAAAAATGGAGATAGACATTAATCAGATATATTTCTGAAATAATAACTCAAGGGATTGCTAGTGGCTTTCACTTTTTATAAACTTGTAATTACTGAATAAAGTTACATCTGCTGAGCAGCATCTGAAGCACGCTGCTGGAGATGCAGGATAATGCACAGTTCAAGGAAGGAACTCCCTGGATCATTTAATGATCATGTAAGAATTACATTTTGAAAAATGTGCTAATGCAGTATTATCGTTGATTTCAAATACACAGAACAGCAGCAGATTTAAAGTTTCAGCCAGGACAGCTGTACATGAAATATTGCTGCTTTGGGCTTGGGTAGCAGGGGCTGCCCCAAGGGATTGAGACCTGAGCCTGGGATTAGAGAGAGGGAACCAAGACATGGAGAGGTCACACAACACCACAAGTCCTGGTTGCAACTCAGTTTTGGTAAATATTAGGTAAAGGTCACTCTGTACATTATTGCTGACCCTATGATTAATAACCCTAAATTGATTCCTTTTTTCCTGAGATCAATAGCGCCAACATGAACGGATTTTAACGGAAAAAGATTTGAGCCCTTTCATCTGTTTATTGGTGCTAATCCCACTGCCTGGCCAACAGGAGTGAGAACACTCCACAGCAGCACTTGTGGAACAAAATTGATAAAGTTTAATATTTAAGTGACAATTCTAACAGTCACCAGTTGTCCTGGAGAAGCAAATTCATATTCACAATAAATAGTGTGAAAACATAATAGAAACTCAGGGCATAGACCCCAATTTAAAGACACCTAAAATGTACACAACTAAATTCAATCCAATTCATGAGACTATTCAAACATTGATTTAAATTTTTAAGCCTGTGCTTCAATCCCAATAGAAATGAAGTATATGCTGAATATTATTCTGAAAAATGATGGTCTTCCAACTCTGTATTAAGAATTTAATTCTTCTAATATTTGGGTTACAGAATACTTAAAATAAAACTCAACATATGGGTAAAGCAGTGGTGACGCTTTTTAATAAAAAGAGCTGCAACTTTCTCATATTAATTTTAAAAAAAATGCAAATTTTGTCCTATATGGAACAGTACGAAACTTGCAATTTTAGAAGGAAAGTCAAAAAACTATTCAAAAGGACAAGAACAAAATAATTTTTAATACATTCAAGCATGTTTTGTTTTTCTTTAAGCTAATTAGACAATTATTTAAAATATAGCTTTGAATAAATCTACAAATATTTATTTTTCATATGAAATTTTAAAATAGAGCAATGGCACAGTAACTGACAGTAGAAATATTCTATTCAACCTGCCTTTTACTTAACTAAGAGGACATGATTAATCAGCAAATTTTACAAGTAGCAGACATTTGTTAAAAATTATTTATGGGTACTCCACTGTTAGATGATATTATAGAACATGGAAAATATTGCACTAATCCCATCACCACGTTGCACACTCATATTACAGAACTTTTTAACATTTGCGTGCTAACCATGAACAAGTCTCATACAGAATTTTCTGGATCTTCTTTACAAAAGAAAGATGATGAACTTTTAACTAATTCCTTCATTTTCTCACACATTACTTCAGATGTGCAGAGCCTGAGTTTTCATTAAAGTTCAGAGTAAATTCTGTTTTAAAAGTGCCCCAATTCTGGTCAGACAGCTGAAACTGCAAAAACATTACTCATGATCCACTGATCCATAGAAGAATTCAGAGCACTGCAGGAGTCTAACAATAGAAAAATACAGATGTAAAGGGTATAAAAAATGATGAAATGATGACTAAAAAAATGTTAGAGCTGGTTTGTCACAGCATATATGCTTGGTTTATACCTCTTCATTCAAATACTTTTCACTTCTCTCAAAAATTTGACATCCACAGCAATGGACAAACAGAGACATTTTATAAGCAAGTAAAGACAGACAGCAAAAGATAAATGATCAAAAAGAGAGAAAGGGGGAATTGAGCAAAGTGCATATTTACTGAGAACTTACTGTTGACAACGTCATATTTCTGGGCTATTAGTGCTGCCTGCAGGCTCTTCCCACTGCCTGGGGGGCCACAAAAGAGAATCCGTGGTGTAAAAGGGGCAACAGATCGGTGCCGGGATTGGACAAAGGCAAGAACTACAACATGAGAGAAAGGCAGAAAATACAGTTTTTAACCTATTTCTTAAAAGAAAATTAAATATCAACATTGACTAACGTCTCTCTTTTTTTTAAAAAGGTTGTCATGTTGATCGTAGTTTATTTTATCACTGAAACATCCAGACACTGCAACCAAAATCAGGACTGTGATAAAATTGTCCTGTCAGCAACTTACTCTGAGAGGCATTTTAGAAATCTTACTATCATTACACTCCTCTACTTTCTTTCATCAGTGCCTGTCAAACCATTTTAAAGAGCAGATTCAATTAATAATTGCTCTTTTACCATGTTGTTTTTAGCAGAAGTAATTTTTGCTTGATAGCTACAATTTTACCATGCAAATTATAGAGGGCTGTAATTACATTTAATACTATCTGCAGTTTCTGAACAAATATTGAAGTGTAAAAACTCAGGATGTTAAATTAATGACATTTATGCAGCTGTGTGTGATTAAGAGTCCTAATTACACTATTGTAGACTTGTAGCATAGTGTGTCATGACACTGTTCAGCATCGACAACACAGAACTGAGTGTGTACAATTTATTCTTTTATCCATCATTTCTGTGTAATTTGTAAAGAATATTTGAGCTTCTCTGTCTGATTCCACTCATTTGCTGGATGTTATTCTCCTAAATTATGTATCAAGCAGGAAATAGCACCTTCAGGTCAATCTGCAGGTTGTGAAGCTTTGGGAAGACCACGGCACATGTGAAGCATCATCAATGTTGCCACATTACAGAGATCTGAACTTTGTCACAATCTCAAAAGAGAACCTGATAGAGCACCAGGAAGCCAAAAGATGTCACAACCTTGGCAGTGAGGACAAATTGGGATTGTATTTGGACACAGGCATGCCCATTTGATGGCTAAGAATACCAGTGAAGGGAGCAGCTCAAGCTGCAGCACAAGCCACACAAGTTTTCCAGGGATCAGAGAGTCAAAAGCCAAGGCTAAAATGTATGGCAGTATATCTCAGCTGCCAAGGTTAACCATGATTAAAGCAGCAAGAGCACATCTGCACAGGCTTTGATTCCCCTTGTGATGCAGTGGATACAACTAAGTCCAGATGAGCTGCAGCCTCTCTCCATTTTTGTGTGATCTTCAGTCCCAACAAAAGACTCTCAAAAGAGTAATTAAAAGAAGTATTTCAGTCTAACAAATAGGACAAGCTTAAACATTAAGCTTGTATGAATGTTTGTCTGAAACATAAGGCATATTAAAAAAGCACAAAAGGATTGGTGGAGAACATCCTGAGGATCAGTATTTTAAGTACCATTGTCAGCAGTAAGAATTTTTTCAGAGAACGCTTCCTCAGACACTTTGGTATCGTTACAAAATCTTTTCTAATAAAGAAGGATCTCCAGCAAACTCCAGCCTGTGATTTCTACACAGCAGACCTAAACTAAAGCTGCAACCACATGGGATTGGATCCATCCCTTTCTCCAGTGCCACAAGCTGTGCTGGGATGTTACACCAGCCAACTGAATTGGGTGTCACGTATCCCAGCGTTTTAACTGCATTAAAGTTTACAAAATGTTGTAATTGTGTGAAACAATCCACAATACTACTAACGTTTATGAGAGATCTCCTCTTTCTTTTTTAACTCTAGCTGGAGCAATAAAAATACTTAACAAAAAACCTGGAAAATCATAAAAAAATAGAGTGTTTGCTGCATAGCTTCCTAAAACCCAAGTATCAGCTACCCAAGCAGTGTTCCAGTTATTCTGAACATTTTCCATAACCCAGTGTATTGAGAAGCACAAACATTACAGGCAAAGCACCCTGCTTACAAATGATGCTTAATTTGCAGTAAATAACCAAGTTAATTAGGAGTAATGATCCCCTAGACAGTCTCCACATCTAATTATTCTTTAAAAAAAAATCTGGCTGCTTGATGCACTGCAGAAAAAAGATCTAGAGAGGATTTTTTCATTCCAGTTTTCAATTTATCTCACTACATTATTAATTAATAATAATTAATATTCAGGCACTCACATTTTTATTTACAATTCAAGGCATGAATTCTTTATGAATGATGATATGAACTTTTAAATTTAATTAAGTAATTTAGAGGTAATTAATGTGTAAATTCAGAATATAAACTTCCTACTTGTTTATCTTAAAAGTGCAGCACTTGTTATTAAAAAAAAAGACCTTTTTGAGATGCAAAATTACTGGGATATAACAGATCATCTGCAGACTGACAGCTACAAAGTACATCATCAATTGGTCTTTCTGGCAGTTTCCTTCTTCTCTTCTAGAAGGATCAACATTAAAAGTCAGATTGCATTACAGTCAGGCAAAGGCAAACAAGAATTGTTGAACAGGAAAGCTCCCAGCACAAACAGCTTTTAAACAAGGAAATGTTACTGGCTTTGAACTACTCCTACTTCTTGTTCTCAGACTTGGAAGGTACTGGCCCTTTGGGAGAGGAACAATTGAGCCACAGGGCTCCCTTTGAGAAGAGAGACTCGCAGAAATGATGGTGACATTTGTTCTACTGAGTCAGCTGTTCCTTGGCAGGACTGTGAAACTAAGAATTTCCAGTTATCTGCACTTACTCCAGGAAAATAATTACCAGGAACAGCCCAAATGCTGTACTGGAGAGAGCACAACTCAGCTGGGAGCCATCTGTGTGGACTAATCCTACAAACTGACTCTAACAGCCAGAAACTACCTTTCAAATAGGACTTTCTCAACTGTCAGGTTTGCCATAAAGCACATATTTACCCTGGGAGAGAACATCCACGGAAGGCTGGTCTGCATTGATTGATTTCAGAACTTTCTGGTAGATATGGAAAATCTCAGGGAAGTTTCTGTGATATTCCAGCAGTTTCTTTGACACCTCCTGTTCCGAGAGATCTTCTGGTTTCACCAAACGCTGCTGTACCAGGGGGTCACTCGGCCAGTCAAAGGTTGTGTGGAAAACCTCTACAAGGAACACAAGTTTAGGACCTAAGAGCATGATTTAATAGGTCTCTAGTTAAGAATGCCCCTCCTAATTCCACTCCTAAAGCATCCAACCTGATTTTTTTATCAAGCAATGTCAGGATTTTATCTCGTGATGGATGATTGATAATAAAACTCAACAGACAGTACTGAGCTAAGTCTACTTGACAGTTTATTTTATTTAATGGAAGATACCTAAAAAGCATCTCTGCACCTCAGAAATAAACCAGGACCTAGCAGAGATGCATAGCAAAATTGTAAGCTCATAGGGACAGATCTAACCTTCAAATATTCTGTACTGCCATAGTCTACTCTTTGCAGGCTCAATACTGAGCTTTACATTCTCTATACTTTATTGCCACTGAAAAGAATGCAACATCAACAAATATTGTCTCCAAACAGTTGAAATTTATAATTATAAATCCCTGCTAGTTCTTAAAGGGATACCATTTAAATTTTAATCCCATCAGCACTACAGTATTTCTGAGACCAAGCAACACTCCAGTTTGTAGTGGAGATCAGGAACAAACATACTGCACCTTGTGTCAGGGGATCAAGCCTTTTCCCACTGCTCCTCTCAATCAGCACAGTGTCTGGAGCATAAAGCATAACTAGGCAACAGAAAGGGAAAAAGAAGAAAAAAGCAAAAAGCGTAGCTCTTGTTAGTTACTTGTTTTATTTCCTGTAGCTGTGTAGATGTATCCTAACATTAAAGGTGGCTGAATGTATTTCAAGCACATTTGCCTCATTCTCATTTCCCAGTATTCTCCCTGCAAATATTTTACTTCACTTTTAATCAAAATTTTGCTTCACCTACTAAACAATACAGTGGGATGAAATATCCATGAATCCAGTACCCCTGAGCACGAACTGTCCCCATCATCTGTACCAATACACAATTGTCTCTGGAGCCTTGGACAGAAGCTCCCACTGAGCACTCAAGACTGATTCTCTTCTATATCACAAACCTTTAGTTTTCACCCAGGTACTTTGATAGTGAGACCAGTGAAACTATTTCTTTTTTTTTATAACCTCCTAGAAAAGTGTGCAAACTTGATTAGAAAGCATCAAAAGGTGGGGAACCTGTCAGTTCCCTGGGTTGCTTTTGGCTAATCATCCTCGCAGTTAAACACTGTAATTTAATTACTATTTTCAGTGCATTTGATTACAGGTTTCAAACAAGTTCTTTTTAAGACCTTCTTCTCTGTATCAAATAGTTTTTTCAGGCACTTTTCTCCCTATTAAGGGAGACACACACTGTAAATCTCATCTCTTTTCAATCTTCTTTTTGATTAACTAGACAGACAGAGCTTTAAGATTCTCATTCAGGTCTTGGTGGCACAGATATAATTGTGAGCAAAACTCAACTTCAGATGTTATTAGGTATATTAAAAATACATGCAAGTACTAGACATTAAACATTTTTGCCTAACTCCATTGCAGTGATTCTGAATTCTTCATTAACAGTTGAATATCATCCAAATCAAATCCAAAGTGACAATTCATCAAGTTGGATAACATTCTGTTCACTATGCACTGGCAAGCCCTGCATTTATCATTTCACACTGCATTCCACACAATTGCAATAATTTCTTACATTCTAAGTAGGTCCTTTAACTATAATTTGGGATAACTGGCTTCTTCTCTATGGCTAGGGCAGCTGTCAGGCTCTTGTCTATCAGCCCTTTTCCAGTAAAATATTCCATCCAAATCAAGCCAGAATTTACCCACACCCTGAAAGGTCAAGCTTAAAATCAGGATGTTTCCACTTCACTTGGTGAACTTTACATTCCCTAACTCAACAGAAGCATAAATTAGTATTTAGTACATGAGGAATTGATTTAGTCTGAGGATAAAACCTGATTTTTAGAGATGGAAGTCAGAAGCAAAGCTACTTTTAGCTGCTCAGAGACATTTGGTGCAGGGTCTTGAATTTACAGGACTCTGATGTGTAAGGAGAAAAGGGAGTGAAACACAGGGCTTAAAATCTCACAAGTTACCTCAGGTTTTCAAGTGAATCCGATCCCAACTGAAATATTCTGCTATCTGGTGACTCTGTCTCCAGCACTGGTATTGAATTTATGGAGGATTTTTTGGGACAAACCCTTCCAGTCTTTCCTACTGGATGCAATCACATATAAACCTTGCACTGCTTACCAACATGCCTAGGAAAAATGCCAGATGATTGCAGTATCCATGCCTGCTCCTGATTTTCAGGGAAGCCTTCCAAAATCCATCCCTATTGAACAAAAACATGAAACAGTTATTGATCCTGGAAGAGAAAAAACCCCCAAATTAATACTAAATATCAGTGCCATTTGCACAAAAATTACCTCATTCTGATCCCACCACAGCACAGTATTTCTTAGGGATGCTTGTGAGAGAAGAAAGCAAACATGGAGCACTGATATTTTTGTGAAATACACGCACTGATTCCACTGCCACAGAGCAATGGGAACTTATGGATTGTAGCAATGATTTTTTTTTTTCCATGTTTCAATCTTTAAAAAAACCCCCCAACTTCTATCTTGAATAAAAACAACCCAAAACCATTTCTACAGTTTTGAAATATTCAAAAGGATACCAGCCCACACTGTGTATATAAAAAAAAAAGCAGCTAAACAAATCTAAAGACAGATTTAATGCCAAGAATACTGAGGAAAATATGCACGCTTTCATTATTTTCTTAAATTATACAGGAAAACTCACAGTAATGGAACCAGCATTCCCAGAGCTAATGAAGCAACAGAGCAAAAGAAAGAAAAAAGAAAAAAGAGCCTTTTGCTCCCTTAAGTCCTTGTTATAGCCAGCTAAGTGTTGGATTGAGCATCTTTAAAAAAACATTTACAGATCTGTGAAATACCGTAGGAGAGCTGCAGCCTCACTCAGTTTTTGTCTGATGCAGTATTTGAAATCTAATCCACTTCCCAGTCTCCAGCCTGAATCTTCTGAACTTTCCCTAATTTATCTGTTAGTTGCTTGACCACACATGTCCTTGCTGTTCTATTCTATATCTCAAAATAACTTTGCGATACCACAGTAAATCTGGGAGCCATTTTTGTACTGAAATAAAGGAGATATCTTAATATTGAATTAGCTGCAAATCATTATCATCCCCCACGTAAATCTGATGCTCTGTCAGTATGGGGTCCAAAGGTTTTCCAAGTATTTCAGGGAAACCTATCTCCAGGACTTCTGTAGGAGGGAATGGGCCATTCCAATTACACAAGAAAATAGAGCAGACTATTTAAAATTCCTTAATTAGCCTGGTTTCAGGAACATGTCATCCTGCTGATATCTGTAGAAAATAAGAGACTCAAGTAACTGCAAGCCATTTTTGCCACTCCCAGTGTTTGCTCTGCCAAATTAGAATGAACCACTGGCTAAGGTCACACAGGTGCTGAGAAATCAATTTATCCCTCGGGACTTGCAGAAGGCAAAGCTGCACAATGTTTGTAGTGCTATGCCAGGAACTTCAGCACTAGTTTGGAATATATTGTGTACAAAATATACATATATATATGTATAGGCCCCGATGTTCTCCGAGGGAGAAATTGCATCTGAAGTCTGAAACAAATAAATTGATGCCAATTTACACAGACTGCAAATCTGGCTTATTTTCTCTCCTCTAAGTGCAACATGTTTGGAAACTAAACCAAAACAAATGAAAAACAAAACAAAACAAAAAAACACCCCACAAAACCTGATGTCACTACTGCTCAAATCACGTAACGTGCAACAGGCAGTAAACACAGTATTATAACAATCCAGTGCAAACTTTAAGAGATTTATATACAAATTTCAAAGGCCCTTAAAAGAGGCAAGAAACAATTTTATAGCTAAAAGTTTGGCTATTTAGGAAAACACAGCTCAATGAATAATTTCCTGCAACAAATATATTTTAAGTCATTAAACAAATGCAAAATGAACACACACTACAAAAATAGTGAGCATTTTGGAGCTGATTTCCAAAGGTCTCCGAGTTCCAGGGTATCAGTCAGTCCCTAATTAGAATACATTATCCATCTACTTGACACTTCAGTGAAATGTCTATTCCACCACAGAGCTGCAGCTTTGTTCAGAACAGGTTTATTGATATTCTGCTGCATTCCCTCTCCATACCCCCAGTGGCTCGGTTCTGTTTTATCACACATCAAAAAGGCCGTATGCTCAGGGCACCCCATGCACAGCTCAGAGCTGGAGGTCTGAACAGCTGCAAGTAGTGTGGTATCACAGGAGGGACAAGCTCCAAGCAGATGTCACAGAGAAAAAAAAAGAAGAGAAAAAAAAAAAGAGAGTGAAAAGGGAGTGTGGCTTGGGAACGAAGCAAGAGGAAGCGAGACACAGCAGAGCAAGACCTGACTTAAAATATGCCTATCATGCTTTATGCAAACACTGGTCTTTTTTGCCCTCCTGACTGTCATTAAAGTGTAATTAGTAACTTCACATGGTAAATTTGTTTCTTTAAGAAGCCACCTATTTTTTGTTCTTGATAGCAGTAACCTTCTATCCATGCATGGATTGCACCTTATCACACGTAGGGTGGAACAAAGGCTAAAAGTGAGGAATTCCATGGTGCCTGTACTCTTGTGGTCACTGTCCCCTCTCTTTGAGCTGGAAACCTCCCTCCTTTCCCACATGAAGACTGTAAATAGACTATTCTGCAGCTGCCTTAATGCCAGGTGAGGTGCTCCTTGGAGACCCAGGCCATGCTGAAAAGTCAGCGACAAGGAAGCACTTTCAAAGCCATCACTTTCCTCTCCACACTTCAGGAATCTGGAGAAAAGAAAATGCTCAAGGTCATTCCCAAATGTAAACCTGCCCTCCTTTGCTGGCAGTGCTCTCAGCTATAATACCAAGCCTACACACTTTCACACTTTCCACCACAATAATAATGACTAGGGTATTCAAGTTCCCTCCTGTTATTTGACCTGTACATCCTCCATAATTTTTTTTAATTACCAAATCCACAACTGAAGCTGCCTTTGAGTAAAGAAAAGGGATATCACAAAGAGTAATGCTGAATTATGTGGCATATCAGAAAAAAAATCTCAGCCACAAGCAGAAAGGTCATGAATACAGCTGCTTTTAGGAAAACTAGTAATCACAACAGTTTTTCCACATCATTATTCAGTGATTTTGAATAAGTAGTACGTGGTTTTCACTCCCAACTGAAGAAAGGAGGCAGGCAACAACACAAATAATATCAGCAATAGTTTTGCCAGTATGGATGTAAAATTTTGGAGGTTTTCAGACCTCATCAGACTGAGGAGTGCAGTAGAAGTACTGACAACCCAGCTCCTGCAGTCCATCAACCTTAGCAGCATGGATGCTGGAAGAAGCTCAAACCTTGCCAAATATTCCCTTAGAAAGAAACCTTTTATTCCCCACATTAGTTTTGTTGGTTGAGAAAGGCGCAAAAGTGATTTTAAAAGTCCCATTCTTCTCAGAAAACAGAAAATATGGTGAATGGACCGATTCTCTCCCCAGATAAATCTATGTAACACCACTTTCTTTGCATGGAGCTTCACAGTGATGGTCTTTAGCTACCAAGGTAAAACCAAAAAGAACCAATCATGGTAAAACCAAACAGAAATGGTAAAACCATTGCTCTCTTTTCCTTTCCTTTCAAGGGCAGCCACGGCCCTTCTGGACTGTTTCATACCAATCCAAAGTCATTCTGCCACTTGCTGTGTGAATCAGTGGCCTAAGCTCAGTTGCTAAAGGTTCTGAGACTTCAGGAAGGTGGCTCAGCTCTCTCTCCCAAACATATCCTGTAGCAATCTCTCTCCACTGGCTTTCTCCAGTTCCATGAATTTCCTCCATAACCCCAGCAGTCAGAGGGGCTGCAGCCAACCTGTTCTAACCCTGCAAGATGAAAAGTCTGTGTATCAGCTTCACAAGTCCCAGGCTTGAACATAATGTTTGCAATAAGTTTTCTGTGTGTGCTGGAAGACCTCCCCATCTGATCCCTCGCAGTCCTAACTACGTTTGTGTTAGAAGAACACATAACACAGAGTCTCAGCAGAGCTGTTGATCAATAAAAATGTTCTCCTTAGAGAATGCCAGTGACATCCATAAACCTGTGAGTGTCAAAACAATGGCACAAAAAATTCTGTTTTCCTACTGTCAGTGGGATGAAAGCTGTACAATTAATGCCAAGCCAATGACACCGCAAGGAGAAATAAAACAAACAGCTGGTGGTACTGCGGTCCAACATACCTCTCCTAATCTATTAACATTTTCAGTAAAAACATGCTGACTCATGTTTTGAAGGAAATGGCATAAATCTGCTCAATGAGGTAAAAACCCCACAGTATTAATTCTGTTTTGAATCACGCAAGGAAAATATTACACTTAAAAGGCATAGATCCCCTTTCAAAAGAGAAAGACGTGCACAGATTGACCACAAATTACTATCTATTAAGGTAAACATTTTTAATAACCACCACACCTTTGAAAAACGACTTGTGTGTTTTTTCTAAAACCAGCTGAAACCTTAACTAGATTGATAACATCCACTCCATTCTCGCTGAAAGTGAGGGAAGCTTTATAAAGGTTTTTTCCCCCCCTAGCTCTGGAAGACACCCAGCACTGATTCAGTGCTGCTGGTGATAACAACAGGAACATAAAACACAGGCAGGACTCTATGCAGCTGTTGGCATTTTAACCATCTTGTCACCTTACTCATACATGACCTAATACTTAAAATAACTCACTGAGAGATCCTTCCCTCATTATTGACAGGAGAACCAAAACCATGCCAATAATTATAGAAGGCACAGGGCAAAAATGCGTAAGGTGGATGCAGCCTGTGGAGAGCAAAGGATTTTGCTTCTACACTGACAGTTGGCAAAACTCACTTTAACAAACACTGGAAAAAGTAGCTGTTGAAAACATATGTTCTTTTAATCAGTCAAAGAGGCTTATGTGAAAAAATAAGCACATTGAGAGGTTTTAGAGCTTCTGTTATAAAAGAACTAAAAATATCACAAAAATACACCACATGTGTGGTTTTAAACAGGTTCTTCTGCCAACTGAAGGGCCTAGGTCCTGTGTGAGTTGGTTACAGATAAACAAAAACATTAAGTACTACCAGATATTTGATCTGCTGAGTAGCTATAATGAGTTAAAATAAAGTAAAATATCTCAGCTAAAAAGACCCTCAAGAAAAACCAGACAGACCCACACATTTCAAGCACAGTGAACAGCAATCTACTTCACAAATTCAAAATTAATAGATCCATTAGAGAGCAAGGTACGCAGTATTTTGTAAAGAAAAGTTGATACCACTTAGGTTTTCAGCCAAACCCTTTACTTTTTCTTTCAAAGGATCCAAAAAATCATTGTTTCGGTCTCCCAGATGATGAAGGATGGAGCAAGAAACACAGGATCCTAAAACATGCAAAAAATGGTCCATTTGGAAGAGAAGGAGGGGATCATGTCCTTCTACATAATATACTAGAAAATTCTTCCAGTGCAGGAAGGGAAGTCAAAGAGAAGCAACAGCTTGGTTTGGTTTAGCTTAATGATTTTTTTCCAGTAACATTAAACACCAGCAGGCAGCATTCTACGTTAAATTCTCATGCAACCAGTGGGTTAGATCTTGGCATAGGCCAAGGTTTAGCAACTGCCAGTCCTAAGCTACTGCTTAAAGAGAGCAGCACAACTGCCTGGGCCACAGCTGTCTGTTCTCAGCAGAAACGTGGCACTGACACGTCCTCCAGCAAACCTCTCCAGGACAATTTAAGAGATTACAATTCCAGCTATTCATTCCCATCCTGATCAAGTTCTCCTTCCCACAGTTCACACACAGTAACCGTTTGATCCAACTTACACAAGGCAGGTCCAGTGAAAGCCACCTCCACAAGTGGCTTAGGGTTTTTTTTAATTATTCTTGCTGGTTTTGTTGGTGCTTCCCTGTACAGCAAAGAGCTCTGCACCACAAAATTACCAGCTTAAAAATTGTGAGGTAATGGTCCAGCCCCTGAGATGATTTTGTTTTACATGGATGGCAGGATGCAGCCTGCAGATTATTGCATACAACACCAAAAATCACAGAGAAAGAATAAAAGATATGAAGCTTTCAGCATTTTCAGCTTCCTTCAGTGTCTAATGCTAAGGAGCTTTAGGAAGCAATTTTCACACTTCAATGAAATGTTAATTACCTGCCCTGTTTTATTCAACTGACAAGGTGAATGTTGATGATGATGTTGAGAAAGCAACAGATTTTAAAATAAAACTCTGAGCTTGGCAGTAGCTCTATGAGGTCAGGAAGTTCCACCTATGCCCTGACCCAAAGGGGATGGGTGTGACAGTGACTTCTGAAAACAGGAGATATTGATGAGAAAAAAGCTGTTTAGTCCTTCATGAACATAACACCTACTCTAGACTGGACTTTTTCCTCTCAAAAAATGCATCAAATGATGTGCAGTGCTTATTTTGGCACTATTTACAAACAGGGTTTTATCCATGAGATTGGTATGTTTCTTATAATGATCCCTTATAATGGACTTTAGATTCCAAAAACCATAACAATATCCAAGATTTTAAAGGAAACACATAAAAATGATTTTGCTTTCCTTGACTCCAGACATGAATTTCAACCAACATCAACTTACTAAAGTTCTCTTTGTTAAAAGTCTGTACTTACACTAAGGCTCAGCAGACAGGGGGAAAAAAAGCCACACATCTGAATAAAGCTAAACCTATTCAGTGGCCTGTTTGTGTAAGCTAAGAGTGAACAAATTAATTATTACCTAGAAGAGAATATATTCAAATGTAGGTTTTCCTGACACAGGAAGAAAAAAAGAGACACAATGAGAAATAAATAAAATTGAAAAGAGTAATGTTAGACTGTTTTCCTCCCCTTTCCTCCGTAAGAGTTAAAACCTTAACACATTGATTTTTATCTATTTTCTGTTTATCTGTTTTGTCCACTCCATCTCTGCCAGTTGCCCCAGGCAATCAACAAAGCTCTGCTTGTTCAGCCTTTGATCATCTCTGTGCTAGAAGATTAGCATATGCATACTCTCATCCTCCCCTTTATCCTGTTAATAAAGCTCCAAACTCCCTCCGCTGATGTTCAAGAGAGCAACCGGCTCCAGAGCCCCCGATGATTTGCCCCCATTCCCTCCTCTGCTCAGGACTTGGAATGCTAACTACCATGCACGAGTTGTGTAAGTGCTTATCCACCGGCCCTCTGAGGAGCAATTCTTACTTGTTTGATGCAGTCCACGTTTGACAGACGTTCCTGGATCAGATTGGCCCAAAGTGCGTTGGGAATTTTCTAAAGAAAGAACAAAAAAAGGCTGAATATTCACAATTGAGTTCAAAAGGAATTTTACCATGCAGGCACATTCTGGTTAAAGGTGAAGTGAGATGTCTCCTTAAAAATAAGGAAATAAATAATTCTGTGCAAATCCCAAGTCATTAACATGAGTTAATGACAAAGAGTTAATAAGGGCACAGAAATCAGTGTTAAAAGTAAGCTGAACACAGAACATGAATATCCATGAGGTTTTTGCACACTAACATGGAAGCAACGGCAGGTTTTGCACACTAACACACACACTTTGGACATCACACCTGCAAAGGGACCCATAAGAAGATCACATCCACATGGTGTCCTTTTTACCACAAGTGTCTGACCCTTGACTGCTCCATTGTCAAAGGGCTCAGCATGAGGGACCTTGCCAGCTCTCAGTGAGACAAACACAACCTCAGGCACTGAGCAAACCACACAGAGTCTGATTTTCAGGAGGTTTGTTTCATAGCTTCAAGTGACCCTCTTTCATCATTCAGAAAGTTTATTTAAAATAAATTCTATAGTTAAAGTTATTTTTAAGCTCAGGACTGTGAAAAAGGATAGAAATTGCATCTGCCAACATTTTCAGAAGTGCTGTTTAGTTCCTTGTCCATCACTAGAGATGTTTTGTAAGAAGGTATTTGCTATGTGACAGAAGAACAAAGTTCCTATACAGATTTAACACCCCTCAACATTTCTTCTGTTGTATTAGATCTATTGACAAGACATTAACAATACCCTTTTTCCCTCTATTTTGCTTCACTATTTTGTTAATTTAGGCTTTCATTCTATACTAAACTTGGTTAAACTCTGTGTTAGCTAGCTTAACTAGGTAAAGTCTAAACCTTTGCCTATGCCACTCATAACAGCCATTAATCATTTCACTAAATGTCTTGTCTCAGTCTCATTCATTCAGTCATTACTGCTAAAATGAATACTCAGAAAAAAAAAATCTGCAATCAGATTCTCTACCTCCCAATTAAAATAAATTATCTTTCACTTAACAGTGTGAGCTTGACTCTTTGTTCCCTGTAGTTCCATATATTGTGGGTTCCCAGGTCTTTTTTCTAACCAGTCTGAAGGCTATAAACCTAAAAAAGGAGTATTTCTGTAGGCTTGTAGAGGTAGATAGATCCAATGAAAATGTGGCTGATTATATGGAAAGATTTTATAAAATCTTGTTCATTAGATCATGAAACAATTTCACCAGGAGTGGTGGAAATGCTACCACACAAGTCACTTCAAAGGTGGGTGGAGAAGGCACTCCAGAACACACAAAAGAGACCAGGGTGGCACAGAGCAGGTGGCCCAGCCGGGCAGAGGGGGTTGGCTCGGTTTGTTTATCTCTATTGTCCCCAGCTCCCAGTGCCTTCCGTCACATCAGCCATTCGTGAGGCAACATGCAAGCAGGTAAAAGAGAAAAAGGGAAGGAAATGGCTGTGTTTGTTGAAAGTCAGCGGGTCCCGAAGGGTGGTTTGTCAAAGCCTCCTGCAGCCCCTCGCCGTCGGAGCCCGGGCTGTGCCTTTGAGCCTGTCACCTTCCAAAGGGGCCCCACGCTGCTCTCAGGAACAGCCAGTGTCTTGCTTCTTCTTTCATGTGTCATGTCAAGACAGGCTGGAGACTGCTGGGGGGCTGCTCTGCTAAGCCTTGCCAAACCAATTTAAACCAAAATTATACTAACTTCTCTCAGTGCAGTGGTTTTCATAGTCCTGCCTTGTGAGCGGGGTTTATTGTACAAAAACAATCAAGGGCACACGTTCAGGCATTGCGGTGTTTTCGCTCCTTCTGCTCCCTGTGGCTCAATTCCAGTCTCATTTCCTGGGCAGTTTTTCCCCTACTGAGCAGTGGCCTACAAAATCATTTTCAATAGGTTGCTCGCAGAATGCCCAATTATTCAACTAGAAATGACACCTGATACGTATCAGAAAGCCCACTTACAGTTTATCTCTCATAAACACATAAATATATCGTGAGCCTGGTAGATGGGACTGCACCTCCCAGGAATCTGCAGTAATGGACAGTGTCACACCTTTGATGGCAGCCAAACCACACCTCACAGCACTCAGAACTGCCCCAACATTCAGTTCACCTGCTGCAAACACCTGCTGCAGTGGGATTTTGGTCATGTTCAGACCACTTTTCTATCCACACTGGTTTAATCACTATTTCCATGCTTGTTGAAAAACTGTAGTCACTCATGATTAATTTTAAATATTCCATGCTAATTCAGGGATGCCAACTTCCCACTCTACTCAGAGTTATATTTCAATGATCTTTTCATTAAACTCCCACACTTTTTTTGTAGAGGAGCACTTTCACTAGACAATTTTCTTGGAAGTTTTAGGTAGATTTGCTCTGAAAACAGCTACAGCTAAAAACTCCTGGCTTCTCCAAGCTGGCACCTCAGAGAAAACAGCAATCAAGTTTGAAGAAATTTACCTTAAGATTCTGAGAATCATGAATGTTTAGATTTAGTTTGTTCAGATAAATACACATGAAAGGCTAGTCTTTTATGGATACACAAAACTGGAACAGTTCCTATTTGTTTCTCCATGGTGGCTTGCCTTGGAATAGATTGGAATGCTGACCATGCAGAGATAAGGATGCCTTGGGTTTTTCTCTCTTCTGTTTTATTTCCTCTTAAAAAGCACAGGGACATGATACAACTCTGGAGTAGTTCTAAGTTATCAAGTATTATGCAAACACCTTAACTGCAATTTAGTGTAGCATTAAGAGCACACCCATCCCACAAAACCACAATTACCACAGTTGTTTCAACTTCTTATTTTATCCAGTTAACAGGAAAAGTGAAACATGCAATAGCTCATCATTAGACTTCACTATAGGAAATCCTGAAGATGCTTCCTATTAACATTATAATAACTAGAGGTGAGGGAATAATTTGCAATGATTTATCCAAAAATGTAGCCTCTTTTTCTGTTCATGGAATATTTATTGATAGCTAGTGGTTCTTCAATTTACTGAATATTCAAAAATATTTGACTTCTTTTTGGAGTATTTTTACATGCAGAATGATCCCATTTTGCTTTGAACACTCAATATTTAAAATTCACTACCTGAGCTGTGCTCATTAGTAAGTGGCCAGGTGTGTGTGGGTGAATGATTGCATGTCCAACTTGAAAAATTGAGCTTCAGAGAATAATCACGGATTTTAAATATGCCTTCCATGGATTCCTGTGCCAGGAAAACTCAAAGGCTTTAATGAGAGAACACAAAAGAGATGAAAGCTTGGCTAAAGACAAGTAAGTAAAATATGTGAACAAACATTTGCAGAGCTTTTTGCAGCATTTGCCCAGGTCTAGTGACATTGGCCTAGTGACCTAAAACTGCCCAACCTTTGGCTCTGGGGTTAATGCAGCCACAGTAACCTCAGATGTGTGAAAGAACATTAAATTGTGTTACGTGATCTTCACACCACACTTCCCTAAAACACACCCTTAGCTCCTGCTTTTCCTATTCTCCATTTATTAAATTGCTTTGGCCAAGACTACAACTTTTTAATGCCCTGGTTATATCAAAGCTCATGTAAACAGCTCTTGTTTTGTTCCTGAACAGACATCCCAAAGCTATTGGTGCTAATGGACGTTGTAAATGCTGGAGGAGTCATTTGTCACTTCCTTCGGCAGGACCAGGGGTCAGTTGGAGCATCGGGAGATTCAGGCAGCATCCACAAACCAAGAAGGGAAAATACAGCTCCTGAGATGACAATTTGGCCACATTTTAAGGCACTGTAAAACTTGCACTGATTTAGAGGAAGCAAGGAGTTCCCTCCCAGTAGTAGGAGTTACATTTGAAGAAGCAAAGTCATATCAAAGAACAAAATCATTTAGTGAAAACCTTCTTCTAGAGTTTCAAAATCAAACCCAAAGGCAAACTGCACAGTGCTGAACCACCACCAGACTCTGCTCCTTGGGCCCTCCTCACTACCTGATTAGCCTTGACATTTTTGACTTTCATCTTCCACACCATCCATCTTTTTAAATCAAATAAGCCCAAAAGGACACCCTTGAAAGTGCATCTGTATAGTCTGAAATATGTTAATAATTACAGTAATTAAACCAAAGGGAATTTTTGTTTTAAATTCTCCCCCTCCAAGTATAAATTTATGAACCTATCAAAACAATCTTTAATAATTAGAACTAAGATTTCAAAGTACATATTCTCAGTAAGAATAATTCTATATCACCCCAGCCAAATGCAAACACTTTTGCCAGGGAGTTCAGGGAGTTCAATGAACTCTTTCCTCTCAAATCTTGAAGTATATTACTTGAGACATCTCCAAACTTCATTCACCAATGCAGTGTGATCAACATTACCCTATTTTAACATAATTTTCTAAGGAAAAAACCCCAATCTGTGTATCACACTATCTGCCATCTCAGTAAATTAGGAATCCGTTGGCCAATTCCAATCCTAAATTGGATTTAACAGGGGTGTAGAATTCTCACAGATAGGAAATGGCTTCAATTTTTCTGAAAATAGGTGATAAGGGACAAAATATAAACTCAAATCAGTGGACTTATTACAGAGAGTCAAAAAAACCCAGACTTCTTCCATTCTATTTCTCATGGAATGCCTTCACATTGGAGAAAGGAATCAGCCAAAAGGGCAGGAATCACTAGTACAGATGCTTCTATATTCAAAATAATATTTCAACATATTTGTTCAATCTAATTGTCACAAATTTTTAACAAGAAGACAATTAATTACATTACTGATCAACTAATCCTGGGAGTCATGACATGTCCTTTGAACATCAGTCAGGGTGCCCACAATGAAGCAAGAATGGATTTTAAAATCTGACTGGAGCAACTCAGAGACCTGGCATTGGGTAAAACTGAACAATCTGAGTCAGCTGCTCTTGCCTCAGCTTGAGAGCTTCCAGGGCTGTCAGGAACTGACTGGATTGTCATCCTCCTTTTGAGTTAATGCACCAAGTAAGTTATTTGTGTCATGCTACAGAGAAATCAAGCACGCACAACTAAGTAGCACTGTCAGATCAAAAAAAGTTCTTTGTGTACATGTTTTCCAGAGCATTTTGTACCAAAGGAGACCTCAGAGATTAATGCTTATTTTATCCAGATTATCAAACACGCCCAGATAGAAGACAGTGTTTAATGATATAATGAAACATTCTTTAAACTGTATTGTGCATTCCTGGACTTCTCCCAGTTCTGTTGCTCATTCCAAGATTAATGATTTCAAGACCTCCTTTACTTTACATTGTGTTCCTCTCCTGCCCCTGCTCCATGTCCTGACACACCAATGTACAAACTACTACACACACAGAAGAGTATTTACTCCTATCTGCTCAACTCATAGCAGTGAAGATCACGGGAATGCCACATAATTCCTGTTCTGTGACATGAGAACAACTGTTACCATATTCTCTTACATACCTGATTTCTTTCTTTATATGCCTTTGCTTCCTCTGTCTGCGTTAATACTTCCTTGAATAACAAAGTCTCCTGAGAGATACGTATGGCATTGAAATGTTTACAGAGCCACATTGCCTGAGGGAAGAAAAAAAAATACAAGTTGAAATATTTGGAAAGAAAATAAAGCGCTTTTTTTTCAGAAGGCTGCAGAAAGACAGAGCTTTCCTAGCCATACATTTAAGTATACAGACTACAAGTGCAATTTAGTTTCTTATGAAGATGTTCAAGAGTCTATAGCTTTGAATAATGGCTTTTTCATCTCCTGTACTGTAACACAGAATTTAAAGAAGAAAACATTCTTCCTTCCATGCACTCACCACCATCACCTGAAGTTTCTGTGGTTCAAATACAACTTTGACCTTTGCAATTAAATGGTTCCAGTGGACATGAGACAACTGACCATGCAAATGGAGCAATTCACAACAAGGGAACACCACAAATGTGTAATTACCTTACTTCCCCCAGGTTAATTAGTCCTGCTAAAAGGCTGGGAAAACAAGGCAGGTGGAATTCTGTTGCATTCCAGCAGTATTGCTACCTGAGTGAGTCCTCACAGACCTCACTCAGGAATTTCTGTTTAACTTTAATGTAATACACAGGTGCACCCTTCAGGAATGCCACCCTTCAGTCTTATGCTCGTCTATCACTTGGATAAATCTGAAAATTATTTTCCCAGAATAAAATTTTCCCAAATGCTGAGCTCAGTAAAGTAAGGAGGTAAGTGGGCAGTGTTACAGCACTGAGGGTGGGCTACTTACAACTGTAGTTTTCCCAGAAGCAGGTGGACCAAGTACACAAACTCTTGGAGCTATGAAACAAAGATATGCAAATGTCAAGATGCAGAACAGCAAAAATCCCAACCAGTTTCCCACTATTGTATTGCATAATATCAATGTAGTCACAAGTAAACAATTATTTCAGTTGGAAATCTGCCTGAGTGGAAACTTCAGGATTGGGCTCCACTGGGAAAAGAAAGGGGAACAGTAAGTCAGTGCCAGCTGGGTCCTCCTTTAATCTCCATGGTCAATGAGATTAACACTCTGACTAACTGTGCCACTTGGAGAGATATTTGAGATATGTGTCTCTCAATCCATTTAAACACATGGATAGTTTAGTGACTGAACCAGAGCATAAGATACAAACAGTTCCTTATCCGAGTTTGACTTTTATTCAAAAAACATTGATTTAGAACTAACATATTTTATAATGAAAAATTATTTCACTTTTTAGTTTCACCTAAATAGGTTGTGTCAGGGTTCAAAGAAGATTTAGATACTGCAAAATGAAGCACTCTCTCACTATGCTTTTTGACAGCTACCTTCATCTTTTCTCATCACTATTAGAAGTAATTTTCCTCGTTTCTGTTTCTTGTGTTTCTCTACTGCACATCCCTCTCCTTTCCCTGAGGGGGCAAGGTGCAAAAAATGCATCCCAGTTCTGAGGAATTCTTAATCCAATGCACACAGACAACACAATAGGCATTACTGTCCTAAGCTTCGTTGGGAATGAATTAGAGGCAAGACAAACAAGAGAAAATGGAGTAGCTCTTAGGAAAAAGCATTTGGAACTTTTTCCATAAATACACCTTGGGCTGCAATCCCTTGAACTGTCATTTTAGATAAACAGCTTTGATGTTTTTTTCCCCCTCTACCACAGGGAAAAAAAGAAAACCCCAAACCAAACCAGACTATATGCAGGAAGGACTAGTTAGTATTTACTGGGAGTAACTCTAGGCCAAAGCAGAGGAAGGATCTACTCACCCAAAAACCTCTCCAGCTTTTGATAACCAAGGGAGATCGTGTCTGATGGTAACAGACAGGCAAGGATGTGAAATGTATTTTTATGAGGCCTTCCATGCACTTAACAGTTATTGGGCAGGTGCAATTTTCAAACATACATGAAACCCAAATTATGGATTCATCTTTACAAAGTTATCTGACTTGGAAGGTTTAAGAACAACTCCCCCCTCATTGGTTCTTGCAAGTGCAACAGAACTAGTACACAATGTAGAAAAATACTTTAAAAGGATACATCAGCTGTTTTTATCACCTAATTTCTTTCAAATGTAATGTGATTAAATCCTAGGGTTTTTTTTAAATCTAACACCTTGAAACTCCAGCCCGGTACTTAGGAATTATTTATAAACAGCGTCATAAAAGAGTGCTTGGGTGCCAACACTAATCAACTTCTTCAAACCACTTCAAAGAAAATCAAAAAACCTTTCCATCCACAGATCCTTTTGAGGTTTAACTAGGAGCATGATTTAAAATTCACAAGAAAGCCCTTAGGTATTGAAGCTTTAATACACAGCTTTCTTGGACAAACGTTTGATAAAAAACGAAACATACCATTATATACACCATCTCATGCTTTAATATTGCCCTGGGCTACTGTAAATGCTCACTTTGTACTAAATCTGGTTTTCTCTCTGCTTAGTGGCTGGCAGCAGATGGGGCAGTGTAATTCACTGATTTACTCATTTGCACACTTGTAAGACTTCTCTAAAGCATTCTCCCCAAACATATGACACAAGGGCACAACCAGGACACCACTGGATGTCATGTTTAACCCCTCCAATCAACAAATAGTCACTATTTAATACTGGAGCTCTGAACCAGCAGCCAAAGGAAGTCAGGAAATTCTGAAAAATGCCTTTTTCTTCAGTAACAAATCATATTTAATTCTGTATTTAGCCTTGAAGAAATGTTACAGGATTTACTCTTCCAAGTAAAGTTTTAACATTCAACAATGATTTTAGCAATAACGAAATTAACCGCGGAATAACACAAAAGAACAGCTGGACTCACTGAGTTCCATTTAAATCCAAAAGATTCTATGATTAATATTAATACAACAGAATTTGCTGAACTTGTAAGAGAAATCCTTTGTCAAAGAGGAGAAGCAATGGTACATGCTGAACATCCTTGCAAAACTTTTTTGCATTCCTTCAGAGGTTTGACTGTAAAGGAAGAACTCCCAGAAATGCCACCTGGATCCTGAAAGCTTTTTTCATTAGCACAAACCAAGATACCGTGTAGAAAACTTGCATCTTTGAATATGAAAGAATTATCAGCCTTCATGTTGTCCTTTAAGGTTTTTAGAAGGAACACATGAAAGAACAATAGTACAGAACCCTAAGCACAAACACTTTGCCACACATTTGACCTATGAGATTTTCAAGGCAGTTGTAAGCTAAAATCATCATTAGACTTGTTTATATTTTTAAAAGTACTTTAGATCCTATTATTAATTAAAACGGTTTTCTAACTTCACACCTGGGATAGATGCAATGCTTCTTTTCCACACATCTCTGTTTGAAATTTTCTCTAGGGCTAAAACTGTCTAGCAAGGCAAGATCATGAAAATTCATCACTTTACTGATGGCTCTAATAAGGTTTTTTTCTTCTAAATAGTCAGCACCTTCCGCCATGATCAAAAAGTAAAATCAACTCTGCTACACATTTCTGTTACATTATTTTCCATATAATTTATTCTTAAAACAACATTTAGGCTTTAATTTTAATTGGAGTTCCTCTCCTTCCTTATTAGGTTTTTCCAGACCAAAAGCAGACAGCATTTTTCCCTTTGACAAACAACTGCTGTAGTTCTATCTTTACCCTCTAAGTACTGAAGCCATGAAATGGAAACTTGCCTAATTCTCTTTGAGTAATACTGTGGGGCTTAAGGACAAATGTTAGCTCAATGTGAAGAAATTTTATCAGCATTCTATCAAACTGCAGGAAATTCTTCCTCTTATTTTCCATAGGTCTATAAACCAGATTGATTATTCATGCTGCCTGCATCAGAAAAGGCTGGACACAATTTGCAGGATTTGATTTTTTTTAAAAAAAGATATTTAGCAGCGTTTCAATCAACATCCATCTGATCAGCACCACCAAGAGCTTGCAGCACCTCCAGTGATAATGATTTCATTGATGCTGCAGCAGAACTTTCATAATGGTTTACTCTGGTTTTAAAGAAACATCAAAGCAACATGACACCAGCTCTCCCTGACAGCTCATGCAGAACAAAAATTATGGTTCAGTTGTGCATATCCAAATATAATCTGCCTAAGGGTGAACAGTTTGTAAATCAAATAATTTGATTGAGGGTACATGCTTTTATTGTGCAGAATACAGACTTCCTATTCAATTTACCAGGTTTTGTTACACAGAGGAGCAGACACACTCCCTGCTCCTTCAGCTGAGATGCCACTGAGCAGTGGAACTCATTAACAGCAGCGAGTAACAAACTAATCAGAAACCAGAGAATCTGCCAGCCCAGGTAGAATAGGAACCCAAATTTACACCTGACAAAAGGAGTAATTAGCGAGCTTAAAGACAACAGGAAATATCAGATGGGGCATAGAACGCATTAATAATTGATACAGCAGAACTCTTTGTTATTCCCTTAGAGGGTTTCATTGTTATAACTGTTAAAGTGCATTTTTTATTAGATTACCCACTAAAAAAAGAAATTAAAAGCATCTTGCCTATAACTATTCCAAAATGCTCACCATTTTTTTTTGTTTCCCCCCTCCCCAAGACACAGTCTGAAAAGTTTGATCCATCATCTGCCAACTGCAGTGCAGTTTCCAACAGCTGTTTACAAATAAGGAATTGAACTATTTATGGTGTCTCCATTTTCACTTACCCTCATCATTGTTTTGCTTTAAATGGTTTATCATGAATTCAATGGGATCATCTGGCTTATGAATTAATAGCTCTTCAAGCATGTTCTGAAAATAAATAGGACAAAGTCAGAGGAAAATTTAACATAGCTCTGCAGTCGTGGTGTCGTGCATTTTTACAGCAATGTTACAGTGAGGATCTTAAAGAGTTTTTAAATGCTTATCTATTTTCTTTCACAGACAAAATGGAGACTCCAGAACCATTTTTAAATGACAAAAAACTGAAGATGATCAGAAAATTTCCAATTAAAAACCCCAACCTATTTGCTTTGGCTTATTTATGGTACATTTGGACACCAGAAAGGTTTGGCTCGAGCAGCCTGGGGTTGCTAATGGTTGAGCCAGCGCTGACAAAGAACCACACAAGGAGTTCTGAAACCAGAGTTAACCTGAATTAGTGTCTCTGCAAGGCAAATTGAACCTTCTCCAGAACATTCCTACAAGAACCTGACTAGCCCAAGAGAGTGCAGAATGGACAAGAGCTGTGGAAAACACAAACCACCAGCCAAACCCACAGAAACAGCACGTTTCACATCTGTACCTGTACCACACTTGTCTCCTGCATTAAAAGGAGTGGGAGGAGGGAAAAAAAAAAGAAAAAAAGGCTTAAAGCATTGCCTTGAATGTCTCTTTTGGAGCTCATTTCCATGTTTAATCTTTGAGGTTATACAGGGCCTTTTTTCAGCTTCCACCCATAGCAGTGGGGATCTTCTGCTGGTTTCAGGGGGGGGTTGTGGCTTTACAGGCAGAAAAAAGAATAACCCTGAAAAACCAACTCCATAGAGTTCATAGTAAGACATTTCAGCACAGCCACGACTTCTGTAATTAAAACTAAACATCAAACAGAACTAATGCTCTAATTTAGATAAGCTGCAGAAATGCTCACACTGGAATAGAAATCTATTTCTAAAAAGCAGTCATAACACTTTTATATTTGCAAGTAAATTCCATAAAGTCTGTATAGTCTGTAAAATTTTATATCCTCACCAACTGATTGTCTGTTATTAGAGTGGCCTATTTTCCTTATCTACTTCCTCCACTTCATTAGAATAATTAAAACACTCCATTTTGTTTATAAACTGGTGATTACGCAGGTTCTGATGCTTCAAGGTCTGGGTAGCACAGAGCATAAACTATAAAATTTGTAATTTTATTGGAAGTTCATTTAAAAATTATTACTTTCCAGCAGCATTTATTTAAACTTAGAGATCTGGATTTGGCACTACACTGATCAGCAACTTTAAAGATAAGAAATCTAAGAAAATCTGGGCTTATTACAATTCAAAAAAGTTCAGGCTCACAGTGATTGACACTGTCACTGCTTTTTGCCCAAATTCTACCTTCAAATCATTAATTTTATTCAGTTCTGCTAAACTCAATTTAATTTCACATGAGCAGTTCTGTTAATCTCTGGGGGAGGTTCATGTTTTGGGTCCCACATAGGCCAACAATTTCAAGCTATGTTTGTTTGTGTCATTCTGTTGCTACAACACAATTGAAGAACAAAAAGAAAACAAGACCCTGAATAAGTCCCACGAATATTTTATGTAATAAGAGGACTTGCAGCTGCATTCAATGCCTCATGACTTGCAAAACACACTATTTCATTTTTTTAAAAATCACAAATATCATGCCACACTGGTCATCCTAAACAGCCTTGAGTTACATGAAAAAAAAATAGCAGAAAAAAAAGATTAGGAAAGTAAAATAAATGTGTGTGTGTATTTCAGTGAGATTTGAACAAGTTAAGAGGACTTTGTAACAGAGTTAGCAGCACACAGGGGAAGGCTCTTCAGCAAGTTCTCACATCAGAACAGCACCAGAAATATTTAGTCCCTCACACAAACCTCCCCAAGCACGACACAAAGGCTTTTTACAAATTTACAAAACAAAACACACCCTTCTCTAAAGCAGGGAAACCAACCTTGGTATTTACAAATCACAACGACGCTAGAAGTGCAATTTTCTGCCTTTATTTTTGACACACACCTCACTGAAGAGCCACAACAGCAAGGCAGGGAGAAAGGATTTTAAGGATGATTCTGATCAGCAGGCGCTGACCGGCCCCGGCTCTGCGAGGGCAAAATCTTCACCAAGGTTCTTCTCGCACTTAAATTTATTACTGCCTCCCCTTTCTCCTCCTCGTCCTGCCAAGCCCGCCTCGCCTTTCACCGACTCCTTTCTTCCACGGGCTGCCACTTTCTTCCGCAAAACAATCGACTCGCACGCACCCCAGCAACTGCCAATTAAAATAATGAACCAAGAGAGCCCACGGCCGCTTCCCGCACACGGGACACCCGCCCGTCAGTTTCCGCAGGAGCCCGCACCGGGCGCTCGCCGGTGCCTCTCACCGCCCTCCCCCGTGCCCGCCTGGCCGCCTTCGCGCTGCGGAGGGGCTGGCGGGGGGTCCCCGTTCACCTGCAGGAGCTGGAAGAGCCCCCGCTCCTCCGCGTAGGCGCCCGCGGGCGGCGGCCACGGCCGGGCCGTGTCTTCCATCACAGCCTCCGCCATGGCCGCCCCTAGCAACGAGACGCGTTGCTAAGGGAACGTCATCACTGCGCGACGGGAAAGGCCGCGCTCCACACGGGGGCGTGGCCAGCGCCTCGTTAACTGTAACGGGAAAGGGGAAACGTCATCGAGCGGCGACGGTTGCCGGGAGACGGCGGCGCGGTTGCCGTGGCAACGGCGGGGCTAAGGGCCCGCGGTCATCGCTGTCAGCCAGGTCATCCCGCGCAGCCCGGCCATCCCTGTGATCCCGGCACCTCCCGGGGAGCTGCCACGCCGCCCCCGCCCGCCCACCGGCCGGTAGGAGCCGCAGGGCTCGCTGCGCTGCCGGGGCGGCAGGAACGGGCTGGGGGTCTCAGGCGGGCGGGGGCTGCAGGGCTGCAGGCGAGGCTTCCCCGAGAGCTTTTGGTCTTTCCCCAGGGTCAAAACTCAGGCCACTCAGGAGGGACAGGTTAACCACGGCCCCGGCCCGCCCCGCGCCCCGCCACCGAGCGCGGCGTGCCCGGCCGGCTCCAGTTAACGGGAGAGTTTTTCAGCCGCTGGGGCAGTGGTTTTACAGCGATAAGAGAAGCCATGGCTCCCCGCGGCCCCGCCGCAGCCGCGCGGTTGATGCATTGCCGCATTATCTTTACAATAGACCCACTAGGGTTTATGGCATCTGATTGTCAGTGCTCCCCTCTGGGTTCTCTACCTCTTTTTGCAGCATCATTACTAACTCATTGACTTACTGCTTGGGGCTCTGGGACTGAAGGGCTTTGACACAATATATCTTCTCTTTTTCCTTCTTTTTACTTTTTTTTTTTCCCTGAGTTTACCACTAACCTACACAATTCCAACTCAGGTGAGACGTAGAATTGCACCATTTCTAAAAAGTAGCTTCCTTTCTCTCCTTTTCGCCCCAGATCCAGAAATAAGTAAACATGAATGAGATAGTGGAGGCTCTAAGAAACATAGAGGATAACTACAAGCTCTTCCAGCAGCAGCAGTTTACATTTGTCAGAGCACTGGAGCACACCCGGGAGGAAGCCCATGACTTGATCAGACCTGTGTCAAGCATCATCCAGGTACAAAGCATTCAGCCCAAAGTGCTCTGCCCGTGAGAACAGGGACAGCACGGTGCTCTTGTGCACCCGCTCCAGTTCAGGGATGAATAAATGTTTTACTAAGGGTAGGTGGACAAAATCTCTCTAGTAATGTTTGAGTATAACTCTGCAAACCAGTGGCAAAATGTGGGGAGAGAAATACCTGTGTGAGGGTTTCCCATTAACACAGAAGGAATCTCAGTGCTGAGCATCACTTTCTGATTTAGTTTAACGCTGCTGAGGCACAGCCAGAAATCCAGGGTACAAGAAAACAATCAAACCAACCCTCCTTCCCTAGCCACACATGGAATCTGTAATCCTTAGCTTGTAGGAACCAGCCTGCCTGGCTCTTCCCCCTGGTATTGGTGCTGCTGTATCTTTCTATAGTGCTTATTAAAAATAATGGCTGTGTTACAGAGGGAGGATGATGGATTGAGGGCTGAAAGTCCCAAGTGGGCAAGGGGTTTTCTGGGCTGGTAAGTGAATTGTCTTGGAATTTTTATAACATGGTGTACTTAAAAGTAGAACTTAGACCACCTGGAGACAGAGAGGGGAACAAAAATCTAAATAAAATCAGAATTGTGGATTTGAGACAGCAGAACTCAGGCACAAAACCCAGGTGGATGCCAAAGGCAGTGAAAGCCAGGCTGCTGTTAGGATTAGGACACAGAATGAGCTGGTTGTCTTTTCCAAGGGCTGACTCTCTCTTATATAAGGACTTTCCTCATTGCCCTGAACAGGATTGTGACAGACATTACACTGAGCCATTTCTTCCAAAAAGAGGCACCGAGATGTCGTGTAACATTAATCTGTTTTTAAAAGCACAGATATTCCTGGGGTACTGAGCAAGCCTGGGCTCCACTTCTTGGCAGAGGTGGAAGGGCTGCTTGTGGTGGGGGTTAAACCTCAGTGATGACCTCAGAATTGCGTGGATCCACGGCACCCTCTGTGACACAACGCAGGAACTCAGCAGTGGCAAACTACTCCTGAGGAGGAGGATGGGCGAGGGAAAAGAGCAAACTACTGGGAAGAACAGGGAGCAATTGCTGTAGCATGTAGTGGTGATGCATTTGCCAGAATCCAAACCCCCACCAAACTTCACTGGTGACAAAAGCAGGCACCCGTTTTATTTCACTGCCATTCTCCCTATTTTTAATTTGCCATGGGAGGGCACAAGAATAAAAGCAACAAACACAGAAATGTGTGTGGTCAGCCTACAGCTGACTTGACTGCCAGCTGTCTTTGCATGGAAACATAGACACTACAGAAAAAAAATTATATTGCACTTGAACATGACTAAGTTTCCAAACCCCAGCAGCTTTATGTGGCAGCATTTTTAGTGTGGAGTGATAACACTTCTCAGAGAAGAGAGGAGAGCACAGGAAGGTGGAAAGGTGGAAGTGCACACCACAGTCAGGCGATGGCAACAGCTTGCAGAAACTAAAGCTTTCTACATGGAGTAGGGTATAAAGTCAAATCCCAAGTGGTTTTGTGAGCCCAGGTCCTCAGTCACTGCCTCAGACAGAATCCCAAAGCCCACAGTGAGTCCCTGCCTGCAGAGCCTGTGCTCAACTGGCTGGTGCAGGGCTGGGCAGCCCTTGCAAGTTGTTCCTGTACTTCTGGTCCCCATTCTGGTTACTCAGGTGCATTAACTCTCTGTTGTTGATGTGGAGAACAAGTCCTGTTAATCCCACTGTTGAACACCCAGGCTAAAATGATACTCTCCTTAGGACTATTTCTGCTCACAGCAGCAATAAAAAATCCTGCCACTCACAAGGACACAGCACTCAGCAAACAGTGTGGAAGGAGGAATCTGTAGTGGAAATGGACCCTTAGGGGCCATTTTTTATTTTTCTTACAAACCTGCCGAGAATTTGGCCAGGCACATTCCGTGGCTTGTCTGTATGCACAGGGTGTACCCATGTTGGAACAGCTACTTCCCTCTTGTCTTGGAATCTTACAGAAAGCACTGAAGGTGTTGGAGTCCAGCTCTGGCTGCCAACCAGCCACTCAGAATTTTATATTCTGAAGAGCCTGTAATTTCTTTGGAGAAAATACTTGATCTCTCAGCATAACATTTCACCATGCATTGCCATCACTTTGAGTAACACAACTGCTCAAGGCAAGTAGGGAATAGCTTTGCTCTAGCAGGTCAGTAAGGGCAATTTAGGTTAAATGGGTTGAGCTTGCAGCCACGTGTCGGGGTGCCAAATAAAGAACCATGAAGGATGCGTGGTGCAAACACGTCACTGCAAACCATTCCCAGTTTTTGGCTGCCCTCACTTCCCACCCTGCTCTGCCCAGGCAGCTGTGGCAGGGGCAGAGGGTGCTGGCAGCAGAGCTGGGTTTTGGCTGTGGCACTCCTGCACTTCTAAGGGTGTGCTGATGAACAGATCCCTTACTCCAGCCTTCCTCAGTCATGAGGAATAACAAGCAAACATCCCATAGTGGCTCACACCTGCAGAGCCACGGGAGACAGCAGCTCCTCCTCACTAACCTGAGCAGCTTTGCAGCATCAGTTAAAGGCAGCTGAAGATACAACTTCCCCCTGGTTTTCCCTGTGTCCAGGTACAGTGCTACAAGGACCACCACTGCTTCAATTCCACAGACAGGCGCATCCTCAACATGTTCATCTCCATCTGCAACGACCTCCGCAACCTCTGCCAGAAGCTGGAAACGGTGCATCCAGGTGACAGCGTGGCCAATGGCATTTTGGAGAAGTGCAAAGTGCTCCTTAACGACAGCAACGACCTGACCGACATCCGAGCCACGTAGGTGCCTCCTGAGCTCAGCTCCTGGGACTGGAGTGTCGGTGCTGGGGGGCTGGCACTGCACATTCCCGCCTGGCTTCTCCACCAGTGCTGTCCCAGCCCCTCCCTGGCTTTTGTGAGGATACAAGGTGCTCCCCAGGTTACTGTTCCAGCTGTTGGGAAAACATTGCCAGCCTCCACTCAAAAAAGGGGCTGCTTGTTTATTCATCCTTTTTGCTGGTGCATGGACAGGCAGGGGAGTGCTGAGGTCCATGCAGTGCTCAGGCAGGTTACTTCCTCCTTTTACTTCCTCCTTCCTCCTCCTCCTCCTCTGCACAGAGCTAATTTCTGCAGGGCATGTATGTACCTGTTCTCCAAGTCTCCCAGATCTATGCCAGGGTAGTTTTTGGCAGGACTCATTTCTCAACATGCAATTCTTTCTATCCATGCCTTTTTTTTGGGAAATGGCTGTCGGTGCAATCCTGCTCTTCCATGGGGGGTCTCAGGGCAGCTCCCTGTGGGACTCCTCTGTCTATTTTTTCCTTCTGTCCCACAGCTACCCCCACGGTGTTGTGAATTACCTGAGTTTGGATGAAGCAAGGAATCGTTACGGAGGTGTTGTGAGCCTCATCCCCATCGTTATAGACAACCTGAGGGAGTGGGTAACCTACACCAAGAGGCACGTGCTGCATAAAGTGAGTCGTGGACGTGCCATCTCCAAGAGGGAGACACCCATTTCCCAAAAACCACCTCCTGTGCACGTTGCAGCTCGGACCTCCGTTAGTAACAAAAATACTGTACAATTGCAGGAAAAAGATTTCCAGAAATACCTGAGTGAAAATCAACGTCCAAAACAACAAGCTCCCTGGAGGCCACCGGGCAAACACCCCTTTTAAAGGATCAAAGCTCCTGCATCTTCTCACCACCTTTAACCAGCTGGCTGATTAAAGACAGTGAAATGAACCCTAGAGATCCATCCTGAGTCCACTTTCTGAAGAGTTGCCCTGCAAGACAGCCTGGTACAGACACATTCTCTCTCCCTTGCTGATATTTCCACTCTCCTCCTCAAAGTCCCATCCTGACAAAAGCAGCTGTAGGCTACAGCTGGTCCCTGGGACCAGCACTGCAGTGGGAGCAGGGAATAGTCAGGAGTCATCAGGTTCTAATCTATCAGACAAGCTGCTTGAAAAATGGGGTTTTACACTTTCTCAGACTCCTTTCTGGGGAACACCCCCTCACTCATCACAGCCAGCGTGTCTAAAGGATGTGATGCAGGGCAGCAAAGGCCTGTCATTATGGATTCAGACACGTCTTTGAGATTTAGATTTGTCTCTAAAATTCCCTCACCCCATTGAAACTGGTTATCTGGATCACAGAATCCACATTTACAGGACACTAAGGAGGTCACCCATACAAGGCACTGGCTACAGAGGCCAGGGTGCTCCAGCTGTGCTCTGCTGCAGCCTCCTGCAGGTCCTCACCCCACAGAACATCTGCCTTACACCTGTTTGATTCCATGCTGTCAGAGCTGGAGATGCACAGGAGAGCAGAGCTCATTTTGCCCTTAGTCTGCGTGTGCTGACAATATCCAAACTTGAATAAAACACCCCTGTGCCCCTCACACCTCTGCAAAACTAAAAGCCATTTCCAGTCCACGTGATTCACAGGGATGTGGTGGGAGCATCATGTTCAGGTGGTTCCTTTTCAATTGCAAGTTAAACTGTGCTTTCCCCTTACCAAGATGTGAATCCAGCTTGCCTGGCTCTCAAGGACAGCAGCAGGCTCAGTTCTTTAAAACCACGAGGCATTTGAAATAGTCTCACACTGCTTGAATACCAGCACTTTGCAATCCCAGCACTTTATCCCAGTGCTGGAAGCTGCTTCATTCCAACCTGCTCAGGGAGGGTCAGCAGAGCCACAGGCTCTCCCCATTCTCTGGAGCTGATCCTGATTTTTGGGGTGCTTTTAATTAAGCACTGTTAACCACACACTGAAGGTCTCAATGACACAGTGTCTTCCCTGTGTCTGACTGCTCTTTTCCCCTCCCATAGGCAAATTACCTCCTGCTCTTTGCTTCCTGCTGGAAGACACTCCTGAATAAACAATTTCTCCTTGCATACTTGATCAAGTTTGCTAAAATTGTGAGAAAGCTTTTGCCTTAAGATGACCAGCTTTTGGCAACAAGCAGCAAAAAAAAAAAAGGGAGAATTAATACAGAGGAGGGAGCATAGGAAAGAATGATAGCTCAGATGAAATGGAAAGTATTTCAGGAGCACTTTTATTCCTCACATAACCCCACATTGTTTTGCACTTTTCTCCTATCCCTATCCACTTATACTGCAATGCACCCATCCCCTCTGGAGTAGAGGCCTATTTTTAGGGAGACTTGATCCAACTGAACTGAACCTTGGTGAACTCAAAATGGTAACAAAGGGTCACAAGAGACTCCCAGGCACTACTGGGGCCACAGCCAGTGGAATGCCACTGTCACCCTGCCCGGCTTCACTTGAGAGCCCTGGTGCAGAGGCAGCTTCAGGCTGGAAAATCCAAGTTGTGGCAGCTGTCCTGTTGTGTTCCATGTTGCAGACAAGTGTCCAGTGACAGCTGCTGCCTTGGAAAGCTTTTCAGAACAAGCTGCAAGGACTGAACGATGACAAATTTGGGACACAAGAGACGCTATTCCCAGATCTTGTTTCCAACCTTCTTGGCCCTGTCCTAGAGGTTAAATTTGAACACATAGGCTCCGAGGAGACCAAAACTATCCTGCAGTTTGTAGCTCACTTTCAGCTTCCACTGATGAGCACAGCACAAATGGTTTGTCAGAACAGTCCTACCAAACCCAGTGCGCCACTGCTGCTCAAAACACCCAGTGCAATTGTCATTTTGCACTTGACCAAGGTGATACACACAAAAATGCTCCCAAATTTTAATAATAAGATGCATTCACACAAGAAACAGTTCCCAAATCTAAATAATAATTTCTAGCCTAGCCCTATCCTTTCAGTCAGTGTCATGCAGCCAAAATTTTAAGACCCAAGCAGAAAAATGAGTGCATAAAACTTGCAGTCTGAGGTTTGATAATGACAAGACCAGAATCTGTTGGAAGACTGCAAAGTTAAGTCTCACAAAAACATCTAGACAAATTACTTAATTTCCATACAAGTTCTCCTCCTCCAGAGTGGATGGACACTTCAAAAGACAAAAAGATACAGCAAGAATTGTTTTTCTCTACTACAAATCAAGCTGTTTGAAGAATTTACATAAACAGGATGTAAATGCCAAACACAAAAGTGCAATAAAGTTTTACTTTAGCCTCGGTGAGCATAAAATTGCAAGATACACACTGAGAAACCAGGCAGGGCACCAGACTGACTTTCCTACAGATCTGTCAGTTAGTCCAGGAAATAAATGCTACTTTTTTTGTTCAAAGACTGAAATGGAGATATGGGCTGTTAATAGGTGATCTCAACAGAATCCTGGCTTCTGTATGAACTACTTCTATGCTCCCCTTGATTCAGCTGAGGGTCAAACCAGGCTTTTGTCAACCTGAGCAACCTGATCTAGTTGAAGCTGTCCCCACTCACTCCAGAGGGCTGGACTAGATGAGCTTTAAGGGTCCCTTCCAACCCCGACCATTCTGTGACAAAACACTGTGTATGTTCAATATCTGGTTCCAGCCTCTCACATGCCAAGAGGACTGCGTACAGCTCAGACCCTGAGAAGTCAAGAGTCAGGAATGGTGGTGGGCTCCGAAGGGAATGAGAAGGGTCCATTCAAGGGAGAGAGGAAACTCAGCATCCCAAAGGTGCCGCTGAAGCCTGTGCGGAGCGAAGGGATGGGCTTGGCAGGGCCTCTAGTGGCCGCCTCACATCAGTGCCCCAACAGTCTCAACAGCAACTTTTAAACAGTTCCAGCAATCCTGAATCCACAGGGCCTTTTAAACACTGGTCACAGGTATCCAACCCCCAGGACACAGCATTCCCGGGTGTCCCGCAGGCCACTCCTGCTCCCGTCCCCAGGAGCTGTAATTTCAGAAGAGCAATCGGCTGTTCCCGGTCACCACCACCCTGTTCCATCAGCTCCCCACGGCACAAACACCCCACAGCCAGGAGAGCTGTTTTCCTAGGAGTTCTGAATTCCCTCCGTGGTGGTGCAGCACCAATTTGAGTTTTCAGTCAGCGGAGCACCGAGCACAGCGAGCAGAGGCAGCTTTGGAAAAACCAGGAATAGCTTTTGGCAGACAGGAAAGATCAGTCACTCCAAAACTAGAGGGTGCACTTGGAGTGAAGAGATCTTCAGGAAAAAAGGCTCAGCCAGGTGAAGCTCACAGACACCAAAATCATGACCATAAGTCAATTATTTGGAATAGTCTTGTCTGGAAAGTAAAGCCCACGGGAGCACTAATCAAGCTTCCTTTGCAGAGCTCCTGTGGATAATGGATGAAGTAATTGGACTCCTGTGATTTCCTAAACTACTTTGTAACCACCTTTAAAATCTACCATTGTGCCAGCAGCTAAGTAGTTCCAACAAATCAGGATCAATCAGCAAGGATATTTTAATTTCCTGAAGTATTTCCTTCCCTAATGTCTACTGTGTGTTTATTAGCTATGTTATAAACTACCAATTGTAGTACTTGGCATTAGTGAGTAAGGAAAATTTAATTTTTCTCTTTTTGGACCCCACTAAATATACTTCGGTAGGTAATTTTTATCTAACTTTTTTTTACACTGAAAGTGCAGCTTTGCAATGCCAATCTTAAGGGATACCTTATTTTAAACCCATTTTGTACAAGAGCAAGTCAAATTCACCTTGTGATTTGTTTTCATTTCATTACCCCATGCTGTAGAACTAACCGCAGTGCAGGGGGCCCAAACAACTTCCTGTATCACTGAACTCCAAGGTAACGTTTATGATAATTTTCATATAGAATTCTCCACAAACACCATTCCTTGGCCAAAGCATGTTCACTAACAATGTGTCACTTGCACCATCCCCTTGCATGTGTTGCTCATATTTAAGAATTATACTCAGTCCTTAACTGGAATGTTGAAGCTCATGGATGGATTACTGAATTGCTTTGAGCAATCTTTCAAATATTCATTTACTTCAAGAAGAAAAAAAAGTCCCAAACACAAAACCATGAAAGACCAAAACCAGTGAGAAAGTGCCAGTCTGGAAAAAAGCAAAACAAAAGAACAACCTTAACCTACCAGGTTAAGCTTAGAGCAAAGTGGCCCCAAAACTCCTCCTGGTCTGAGGAAGCGTCCTTGTGTGTGCACTGTGGCTCTTGAGCAGGGTATGGAAGGGAAAAGCACAGACAGGGACAGAGCCAGCTCCTGACAGCCCCAGCTTTGCAAACAAGGCTCCCAGCTATTAATTTCTCTAATCACTGTGCAGCCTTGGCCTGCAGGAGCAATGCCATGCAGAAGCTCACCCACAGATCTGCAGCACTGAACTGTTTGCAGTTCATTTATGGATTACGCTGGCACGTTGTTGGTGAGTTTGTCTGTCACAGAAGAAAAAAGGCTTTGGCTCCATGCAGGAAAATGAGCTTCTCATGCCGAATCCTGTGCAAATGGGCAGCAGCACTGACCTGCTCTGGACTGCCCCGTCTGGGCAGATGTTTGGACACTGAACTCCTTCCTGTGTGTTTTGGTCCCAAAGAGATGGGCTTGCAGGGAATTTAACACAGAGTAGTGCAAAACAATACATTTTATTTGTTCACAGTTAAACACAAGCAACTGCCTTGACATTTTAGAACATTCTAATAAGGACAGCAAAACCTCCTTTTGGTTTAAGTTCTCTTTAGCTTACGATTGTACCATTTCCTTGTATTTCATATTTATGGCATTTAATGTGGATTGTTTAACATGCTTACAAAGAGCGAGGCAGGGAACAGATTAACTTGACAAAGACAGCAATTTTAGATTTAACTAAAAGCAGTCAGTTAAAAAAATCTGTTTCCACTTCACTGATGGGACCCCTTCAAACAAACTGCAAGTTAACTACATACAGCAGATCCATGATTTTTAGACTTACGAAAGAAAATTGCAAAATTTGTTCCTCCATAATCTTTGTGGTCCATAAACAAACCTAAAGTGGTTTCCATTACTATCCCGGTGCTAAAATCCTGTTTAAAAGAAGAAAAAAAGCCACCTTATCAAAGAGCTTGCGTTGCTGCCAGGGCATTTTTGTGACCGACACAAAACCCGCCTCCCCTGGGAACGCCAGATCCGGGCTGGGCACAGCGGGATGGGAATGAACTCCCCCAACACCCCCCGGCTGAGCCGGCCCGTCAGGCCCTTGGTGTGCAAACCGTTCACTCCCGGGGCTGGGACCCGGCGGGGACAGGGGCAGGAAACCTCCAAATCTTACCGAAACACGCGCTACCACGTTTGCTACCGCTAAGTCTGAGAAAGCCTAAAGACGTCGACAAAACCAGTCTGGCACTTACAACCAACTCTCTACTCTCTATTCCATGCAGAGTCAGCTTTGACACAACCACTGAAGTTCACCTCTACTCTCAGAGTTCGGACTGACCAACCCAAAGGACACGGAGAATAATTTAAGACAGGCAGAAATGTGTTCAGACCTTGGGTGTTACGGAAGAGGCGGAAATGGGAGGAAAAGTCCTGTCAGGAGCAAGCGAGCCAAGCGCCAGCTGCTTTGACAGTCTTGTTCCTATCCAGGCTAAGAAGGGATTTGAACTACAAATGCAAGTGTACTTGGACTTGATTTCTAGGTGAGGTGGTTCTTAAACAGCAGCTGCCACCCACAGAATGTTTAGGAGAAGAGGCCACATGTGATGCAGGGGAACTGTGAAGCCTGAACCGTCTGAGTACACCTGGACCCAGCCACACGGAACATTGTAAACAAGCACTGCCTTCCTAACAGCAGGCTCTGTTCTGTCACCAAGGAGATTGAGTCTGACCACTGACAAGCCCTGATCCCACAGTCCTCCTTCACAGAAGGCTCATCATTGACTTAAAACATGATTAACACCAAAAGGCTTCATGCCAGGATTCTGATTCTCAGTTTGAGCAGGATTCGTCCTCAGTCTTGTCATCTAAGGAAGTAGGGTGAGGGTGAAAGGGAGAGACCTAGAGACAAACTGACATTGCTGACCTGAACAATGTGCTGCAGTCCGAGTGGAAGAACACTCAAAGGAAACCATGTTCTCAAAGTCAGCCTGAAATGGTACTCCCAGGAAGAATGACGCCAATTTCCTGGACTCAAAACATGGTGGTCTTGCTCAGACCAGGAACAAAGGAGGGTGAGGCAGCACATTTCCCTGATTAGAGAAACAAATCCTTCTCTGCAGATCTTCATAAGCTTGGAATTCTACATCCGTGTTCTGCACGCTCTCCCTACTTGAGTAAAGCTTCCTCTTCCCTCTTCTCCCACCCCAACTGCTTTCCCATTTGAACCAGTGTGAGGTCAGTCACAGTCTGTCAGGCAAACACGTAAAATACCAAGAAGATCAGAAGCTAGTGTTTTAACAAGTCTTCAGCATTTACGGTCTCTTCTGCATTACAAGCTCCAGTTCCTTTTTGTCTGTTCAAATGTAACTTTCCAGGAAATGTTAAGGACAATATAAACAATGATCATGAATTAGGGTGAATGAATCATTTTGCAGAGGTACAACGTTCTTTAAACATTTGGGTATTCAATCAGACTCCAACTTAATGAAGGCTGGGCTTTAAGGGATGCGGGACAGTGGACAGGCAAAATAGAGAATGCACTGGAAATTCTAGTGCTGCTTCTTTCCAGGATGAAGGGAACCGAAGTCACCTGGACAGGCAGCACTACCAACTGCTCTAAA
The DNA here is from genome assembly GCA_013400975.1 of Atrichornis clamosus. NCBI lineage: Eukaryota > Metazoa > Chordata > Aves > Passeriformes > Menuridae > Atrichornis > Atrichornis clamosus. The sequence continues at coordinate 49,843 of WBMZ01001217.1, read as the reverse complement.
CGGGAAGCTTGCAAGGAAATACAAAGCATTCAGAGTAAACTCACAAATGTTAATTTGGCCTCATATTGCACTCAAGTTCATAAACGCAGCCACTCAATTGGGGAACAGGGAGAAAGGGAAAAAATACTTGCAAATGCTAACAGTTGTCCCTTCAAATTAGTACACGCTGCTAAGGATTGAATTGGAGAAAGAAGCAAGTTAGGCTGGGCATTTCAATTCCAGACCCAAAAATCCACTTTGCATTCATTCAGCAGCCTCCTTCCGTTCCTGGCCATCGATCCTGCTCCGCTGCATGAGCTACTGCTCCGACCAAAAAACATAAAAGCTTTTAGTTAAACTTGCACTCACACCTCCTGTTCTATGCCAAGAATATGAAAATAACACTGATTGACTATCTTCCTCTTTAACTGTGGTCATGATGAGTTTCATTGTAGTCCATGATATGAAGCTGTCCAACACTGCTTTCCTGGAGCTTAGGCGAGAGGTTATCGGGGCTTGGAGGGGCCTTTGACTCCATGCTTGGATCTCTACATAGTTCAGTCTTTAGAGCATCAGACAGCCTGTTGATGGTGACACCCTCCTCATCACACTGGCTCTCACTCTTGTTGCGAAATAATTCTCGTGCCTTCATTCCAAGGAAGCTCTTGGAGCTGGGGAGTGAACCTACAGTCAGTGGGACAGTAGTCGAGGGCTCCAGCAACACGGACGTCTCCCAGCGACTGCTGAACCTCTGGCTCTGGGGTTTTTCTGGGGTGGAGAGCTCGCTGCTGCTGCCCCCCTTACTGCTACTGCTGCCTCGAGTGCTGGGAGGTTTGGTCTCTCCATTTCTACCCATTGTTTCTTCACTGTGTCCTGCTGTATCTTCATTACCACAATCCAGCCTGTTAGGGAAAGAGAGAGGATACGGGGTCAAGGAAATCACAGCAACCAAACAATGGAGAGGGAAATGCTGGCCAAGGCAGGTTACTTTGATTACTTTCCACTTCTCCTACTATGTACTTGAACAGGGTTGCTTTCGCAGTTCTGTGGCAAGGCAGGAGTGACGGGGGGTAATGAGCTGTGTCACACACTCAGCTGTGCAATATCCACTGTTTTAAGTCCCAAACTGACACTAAACCCACATGGGTCCTGCACGTTTTACACCACCAGCCATACCTTTCCTCTGCTGCTTCAGCTGCTTCTGTTTTATCATCTTCAAGTTTTTTCAGTAGGCTGCTCTTCTCCAGCCGCCCAAACAGATCCAAGATCTCCAGCTCAAATGCCTGTGTGATCCTTTTCTGGGCCTTGTACCTGCTTTCTACTGCCTGCAGCTGACCCCTGAACAGAGAGAGAAACCACAATGTCCAATGGCTCCAGATCCTGCCTCAACTGTGATGGTGCATCTGTCAAAGCACAGCTAAAATGCCACATAGGAAGCCCCTACCTTGCCTGGATTTTGACATCTTCCAGGTATTTCTTTTGCTCCAGGAAGAGGTGGTCCTTTTTTGCAAGCTGAGATTCCAGTTCAGCTATCCTTTTCTGGGAAGCATCAAGCCTTTGGCTTTGCTGTTGAACACACAATTTTGCTTTCTCCAGTTCTTTCCGAAAAGCAGCGTGCAACATTTCAACCTCCTCGAAGCAAACAACACAATGGTAAAGTATAATTTGATCCTGTGTTATTTTTATTAGTGTTTAGACATGTTTCTGATGTTATAAATAGGCACATTTTAAAGCAAGCTAGAATAAAAGCAGCATTTCTAAAAACAGATATAGAAAACCAGCTATGCTAAGGATGTACTCTATTAAAATAACTACACATCACTGGAATTTATTAGCACATTAATGTTCCTTATGAAAAGCTCTTTTCATCAAAGCAATCTTGCCAGTTCTGCACTGGATTAGAGTAGACAAACTCCATTTTAAATCCATTTTTCCAACATGACCTTCATTAAATACCAGTAAAAGACTTTTTCGGCACATTATTCACCTTCTTTAATTACTTGCTCTCACGCAGGAACACTTATATTGTTGTGTAATTTACTTGCTTCTAATTAGAAAAAGGTTTCTTTGAAGTCAGGAAGTAAAACCATATGAACCACAGAAGTTTTGTAACAGTTATTGGTAACTTTTAATAGGAAATGACTGAGTGAGAAGGCTGAGATGGTTGTTTTAAAGCAACACCTCATGAAAACCCCTAAAATGCTCGTTAAGATCTTTCTACAAATTCTGGCACTATTACCATACATTATTTTACCAACAATCTGCTGTCAGTTACATTTGAGCACAGTAAAGTCTTGGTCTCTGGAAAAAAAAAATTGCCAAGAATTTACAGGTGGCTAAAACTGACTCCAGGTGTACCCCACCAGCCCCTTCTTCGCCTTCAGAAGGGGCACTGAAGATATTCCTCAAACCTACAATGCACAAAAAAAATCTGAACAGAAGATCAAATATAAAATCAAATCAGAACAAAGTATCTGTTAAGTTAAAGGCCTTCCCTTCTGAACTTAAGGCTGGGAACTGCTGGATGATGACCTCAAGTGAAGTCTCCCCAAAAGTCCTCTGCACTGATACCTTTGTAGTGTCTGTGTGCTTGTGCTGCAGCTGCTCCAGGTACAGCTCGTTGACCTCCCCAAGAACCAGCAGCTGCCTGTTCAAGAACTCCATCTGCTGTTGCACTGATTCACTGTTGGAAAGCTGGGAAGGGAAACGAAACAGAATCCAACATTGGGGTGAATGGTTCAGCAGGAGAGTCACAGCTGACAGGCCCTGTGTTCACAAAGTAATTCTATAAAGAAGGGAGACAAAGACTAGAATCCAATGCATCATAGGGAGTAAGTGCTAAATAAATTGTTTTCATAAAGAAATTTTCATTTCCATTCAACTTCTAATATAAACAAGATCTCTAAGATGTCAAGATTTAGCAGAGCTTTAATACAAATTCATAATGCTCAATCTGCAAATTCCTGCTGTGGAAAAAGCCAAAATGAGAAGTTTCAGAAGCTGAACTGAGTTTAGAATTTCTTCACCAAAATATACTTTTCTGTGTTGTTTTAATGCAAATAATAGCAGACTCTATGGAGCTAAGCATAGGCTTCTTTCAGAAGAAAGAAAAAGCACCTGATAAAAATTATCAGATAAAAAATAAACAGAAAGACACAAAGGACCCTGTGAACACTGACTTTTCTTACCTTTTGCGAAACTTGGCTAAGCAGCAATTCAGTGTGACACACCTTGTTGTTGGCCTTCTTTAACTCTAACCTCAGATCTGCTATCATGTTCCTGCAGTCTTCCAGCTTGGTCTGTTCAAGTGACAAAGAAATTACTCAGGGTTCTGAAACTTCACTAAGGACAGCAAGGGCACAGGGCTGGGAGGCTGTAACCTCCAGCACTGGAAATCAAGTCATACTGAGCCCCAAACCAGCTAAGAAACTGCCTTTTCCTATTTCCCAGCTGAAGACAGGAAACAGGACTATAAAAGGACAATGACTGAGTTAAGCACTTCCAATTATGTGCTATTTTATTTTGAATCAGGACAGTATCTCTAACAGAAATGTGCAGCTTTCTCTCAGGTATTTCATGCCTTGTTACTAAGAAGGTTATTTTTAAAACCAGTAAGTAGACAACAAATTTGTTCATGCTTCATACCTGCAATTCCTGGCTCTGGTTGTAGAATTCCTCCCGGTCGTGTTGCAGCTGTCGGATCTGGCTGTGAAGCTGAGCCACTATATTATCATGTTCCTCCTGGAACTGGTGGTACCTTGCCTGTTCTTTCTGCAGACTCAGTTTCAAGGCCTGGATTTCCTTTTCCTGCAGTTTCAGCTGGTCTTTCTGTTAAGAATCCCACAAGAGGCATCAGACATGACATCTGCTTATCAGTTAGGACATCTATCCTAAGCCAAGCAAAGTTGTCAATTACCAGCACGCAGGCAAACACTTTTTCATACATATAACATTTTATAGAGAGTATGTTCTTAAGCTTTTGGGGTTTGGTTTGGTTTTGGCTGAAAAGATGAAATGGTGATATGAGTGGACAGGCTGAAAACTCACAGCCACGTTCAAAGGCACAATGAGCAATAGCCTCTTTTTCCACTGTTCCTCATTCTTTCAACAAGGACTTGGGCTTCACAGCTGAAGCAACAGTTTATCTTCCAAAAGGTACGTGGGAGTCTATTTCTGGCTCTTGTAGTGAACTATCAGAAGGTGAAACTGTTGATGAAATTAGCTATAATATGAAAATACAGAAACATGCCTAAATCTGAGGCATGAGACATCCTTCAGTGCACTTGTAACTTCAAATTCTATCATAGTGAACACCTCTGGAAAAGAACACTTGAGTTGTCAAAGTTTCTGCTCCTCCGTTGAGGAGTAATAGCAAAAGGACAGTACTTTTTCAAATATGCAGTAAGGTTTAGCCAGGCATTGAACCATCACTCCACTAGCAGGGAAGCCTTTACCATTATCCCAAGGCAAGTGCTGGCAGGGGTGAAGCATGAAGGCAGCCATGGATTCAGCTGCCTGGAGTCAACAAGAAACTACTGACTTTAATAACGACAGCGCACGGAACTCGTGTACGAGGCACTCCACAAACACTGACTTTAATACGGTGAGAAACGAGGCTTCTTTTTTAATTGAAAGACACCAGCCTGCCCAATTAACACTTGTTGCAGCCCCAGTGTGTCTCAGCCCCTGGTGGAGCTGGATCCCTGCTCACCATGGCAGCGTTGTGCTCCTCCAGAGCCGTGGCTTTGATGACTTTCCGCAGGAGCCGGCGGTTCCGCAGCGCGTGCTGCTGCCTCTTGAAGCGCTCGTACAGCAACTGGTTGTGCAGCAAAAGCAGCTGGTTCCTCAGGGTGTGAATCTCATCCGAGGGGGGAGAACCTGGATTCAGAGGCAGAAGAGGTTGCTGAGCTGCACTGTCCCTGTTCCACACATGCAAAGTATTTTCCAAAACGTTTTTCCCAAAGCAATGCGTATGTGCTTCAAATAGATTGCTCCTTTGATTAGGGAAAAAAAGCCAGGCCACCATCACCACTGAAGCCTAAGAGCACAAAACTGTGACACAGACACGTATGTGAATAAGCAAGAATAGCAATCAGTTTTAGATTCAACCAGTAGTGAGAAGGTGGAAGGATCTGTCAGATGACCAGCAGCACTCTGAAGCTTAGCAGGTCTGAAGCAGCCAAAAGCAGAGATGTCTAAAATTGGGGGGCAAGACAGTTTGCTCTTTTTAAACATGAAAAAGGCAGCTGATCTCACTGGAACACAGCTATCTGCTAAGCAGATAAACCAGGACTTAGTGGAGGGCATCAACTTTCTGCAGCATTAGTTAAAAAACCCACAAGCAAGAAGTATGCAGGTCATTGTTTAAGCAAGTCTAATAATAGAGGAACAGATTGCCAAAACACATGAGAAATTTCCTCACCTCCAAAGTGAGTCCAGTCAGCAGATTTGCTTGGCAGAGACAATCTGAAAAAAGAAAATGCAGCATTAACAGGTAAGTTTAAATATAAAAATGGAATGCCCATCTCAAAAGAGCTTATAGCCTAGTAAAAGTACAATTAAGGTCAGTCGGTATAAAAAGATTAAGGAGGAACTGTGCAGCTGCTTTTCAGGCACAGCTTAAAATTAAGCCAGCATAAAAAGGAGTAACAAAAAAGTCTGCAAAGTAAGATTTTCAGTCACCTACTTGTTCAGCTCCTTAGTGTGTGCATCAGCTCCTTGCTGGATCAGCCTGTCCAGCACTTCCACGGGAGAAGTCGAGGACATGCAGTCTTCATCCTGGGTTCCCTTGGCTTTCTTTAGCAGCTCCTCAGTCTTCTTGCCAACAAAGAGGTAGGCAGTCTTTGGTAATGCAACCTCAAAGAGGTGCTCATAGAGGGGAGGCTGCCCACTCCCAGACACCACTCTCCTTTGTGCTGGTACTTTGCAAGGGCTGGGAGTGAGAATACTCGGCTCCCCAGAGGTTCCTTCCCTGTTCCCAGCAGGGCTTTCCCCAGAGCCTCCACAGGGCTTGTCTATGGGAGTAAACGTTTGTTTGGGTGTTTCCCGTGCACTCTCAGGCCCAGGCTTGTCCAGAGATGTTAAAGGCTCAGAGGTCTGACTGTGTCCCTGAACACTGGAGGCTGCTGAGTGGGTCTTCTTCTGAGAGCCTGACAGACTTTCGTTTGTGCGGTAAAACGGGGAGTCAAATCCTCCTCTAGGCACCATGTGTTCAGCATCGGTGGTGATCTCGGAGATCTCCTTGGATATTGCATCTGAGGAGAGGGGGAGCATCGTGATACACCTCGTATTTCAACAGCACAGACATTTCCTTAGCTAAGATGTAGGTAAGGAGCACAGACATTACCTTCCTCTCTGTCCTTTTCAGCACTATCTTCAAACGACAAACCACCTAAAAACTCTGCAAGATCACTTAAGGTTACTGAACTTTTACTACTGGGTATGTCTGGAAAAAACAGAAAACTAAAAGTTAGTTGTACAGGTGCTGTCTTCTCCAGCCTGAGCACAGCACAAAATACAAGTCTTTTGCTGCAGCAAGGTCCTTAGAATAAGACTGACCCTCCTTCAGATGCTTCCACAAAGCAGGAAGTTACCTGACTCCTGTTCCATTCCATGTGGAAAACAGTTCAGAGATCAGTCACAGGTCAGTCCTGATCCCAAATGTCATTTTGCAAACTTAATATTTGCTATTGCACAACCTCTGTGAGGATGTGCTGTCTGCAATTTAACCCATTAAATAAGTAAGGTGGCTCCTGTGCAGTCTGACTGCTCTACTTCAACATTAGCATGAAACTCCCCTTTAGCTTCTGGCCTAACTCCACAAGGACACAGCACTTCCCTCAAAAGAGGAAGTTTAGGAATCTGATGCAATACAAATTTGCTGGTATGTTGCTACTGATCAAAACTGAGTCAGCAGCTGGGGGATACACACCAGAACCTGCAGGACAGAAACCTCATGCTCAGCTCAGTCACACATCAGGAACCCAGTGAAAAACTTTGCCTGTTCTTAACTTGGAATTCAGAAGTTCAGATTCCAGTGTTACTACACAACTACACCATGGAAAATCAGCTATAAATTTCACAATCATCTCCACTCTGAACATGGTAAAGATTCACAGTAGAGAAGTATCAAGTACAGTGCCAAAACCCCTTTCTACAGCTGTCACAGATTTAGATGACAGAGAATGGAAAATGGAATCAACATTTACCTATTAAAAGTTGAGTTCCTCAACCATCCCCTGTTGATTTCAATATTCCACAGGACTTTAAAAAAAGGTTCGAGTATGGCATTATAATTGTAGATAAAAAACAAAGTTTTTCCAGAATCCTTTAAGAGGGAGCATCATATCTATCCTTATGTGCAGCCTTACAGTTTGATACAGACATGTGACATAAAATTTGCCCAAGCAAAATTCAATATACAACTTGCTGCTTCTAATAAAAGTAATCGTCCTAAAAGAACCAGCTTTTATAAAAATAAGTACGCTTTTTCAGGCTTCAGTGTAGATTTGTATATTTAAATATGCATGAGAGCCAGGTAAAAAAAAATCTCAAGCTATTTCTGAATGTGAATAGTTAAAGTGGAGAGGAAAATGGAGTTTTACCCAATGATTTATCGCTGTTTATGACATTTTGCTGTCGGTACAGTAAAGGCCTCCCAGAATCTGGTTTGTCCTCCTGGAAAACAAAACAAACCCAAAATAAATTATTTGCCTTAGATTTCACTGGAAACTGTGCAACTGGAAGTGGCAATAGTTGTCTAAACTTAGAAGAAAGTGAGTTTTTGCAATGAAATGGAACATTTTTTATAAACCAGCGACTCTGATTTTTCTTTCTCAGTTTGGTCACTGCATTAAGGCAAGTCAATGAAAAAAAAACCAGATTAGTTCAGCAGAAGAATTTTGTAATACCTTTTTAGGAGGTGTGGCAGCAGCTGAAGGGAGTGAAACATGCACAAAGTCATCTGAAGTGCAGGGTGGAGGAGGAGATGTGGCTGGTGTTCCCAAAGGTGTTCCTTTCCCCCCTGCTGAAAAGGAGCACAAGTTTTCTCAGCAGGCTCCCACTTCCTCCTTTCAGCTGAACATTGTATGTGAAGACTTGTACATTTAACCACTATCTCAAATCATTTACTTCTTAAATCTCTTTCAAGTGTTTATCAATACAAAAGTGCAGTTTCCAAAGAGTTGCTTCAGACTTTGGCACTGAGTTCACAGATTTCCTCTCTCTGTTTTGCATCAGCACTGCTCTCGGAGAGGAGGGACTCCGTTCACAGGAGTAACGACTCAAGCCTATCAACTGGCATGATGTGGCATTCCCATTTCAGAAGCTGGCAGTAAAATTTACAGCCAGAACTTCCAGTAAAACAAACCTGGAAGGCCTAATTCCAAAAAGCAGCACGTACCAGAGGTGCCAAAAGCTTTGCTGTAGGGTTGTGATGCAGACTGGGATGACTCTGACGGGACGACGCCGGGGGAGGTCGGTGGCGTGGTCATACCACACACAGCAGAAGGGCTCCAGATGGTGACCTGTGCCACAGCAACAGAACACAGCACAGCTCAGAAAAGGAACACGTGAAGCACCTGCACCCAGGTCCTCACACAGCAAATCAGGCAGGGATTACATCCGAAACAAACACCAAGTTCTGAAGAATTCACAGCACATCTCAAAAATATGAATTTTTAAGACTGGCACGAGAAACTCGGAAAGTACAAAGCATGAAAACTTGCTGGGTTTCATCTTCTGCTTTACCTGCTGTGGCTCAGTTGACAGCCTCGTGGACTGTGGGCTCAGAATGTGAGGTAGCTGCCCTGGCATCTGTGATAGTGTTAGCCGAGGAGTGGAATATGGGGTAGAAGTCCCTGAAAGTTTAAAAAAGTAAAAAGAGAATCAAAATTTAAAAGTATCCAACACATCAAATACAAATCCATGATTCTTCTGGCTAGGACTTAAAGCCTTTTAATCAAAGCATTTCAAATCCATTCAACATACACATTTGTAGCTAGCAAACAAGAGACTTTTCTTCCAGCCCAAGAAAATATCTATCTAATGTATTACATACTACAGCTTTTTTTTTTGGTGTGGTTTGTTGTTTTGGGGTGGGGAGGACAAAGGAAGAAGAGGCAGCTTTGTGAACATGCTGTATGTCTGAAGGTACAAAACAAGCGTCTTTATATTTCCTTCTTAATAATAGTTTCTTTTCTGGTGCCTAAGAATCAGACTTTAAGCGGGATAAATTAATAAGGTTTTTTTTTTCTCTAGGGCCAGTTCTCCTCCAGCAATTGGGTATTGATCAGCCATCAGGCAGGTCTTACCATAGCTGCTCTGTGTGTCAATGTAAGAGCTGGCACTGGGGTCAGTTTGATGATGTTTTAAGCTTGTGCAGAGTTTCCGAGACACAGAGTAATAACCATCTTCATACGAGGCTTCTGCAGGGTCCAGGGAGATTTTGGCACATTCTATCACAACATCATGAGTTTCTAGTCTTTTCCACCTGCAGACAGTTTTTGGATCCAAAAGAGTAAGTTAGTCAATTATTGTTAAAAACAAGAGTTCCTGGAGATAGGAGGAATTGGCTTGCAGGATGGCTCATTTGTTCCAGACAGCTTTGCATGCTCCCAGCCAAACTGGAACAAGGCACCAGACAGAAATTGCAACCAGATGACTTGTGAGAGGGGGTCTCAAAAAGGAGACAAACAGCTTTGACACAGAGATCCATTAAGGTCTGCCATCGAGCACTCTGGAAAGGAGGAACAGCATACGAAGACTTGGTTGATCCTGAGCTTCAGCAGCTGTAGAAATCAGCTCAACTGGACTCAGATGTTGCTGGTCAAAATTTAGACATGCCAGCAGTGAGGGAATCTTAGATTATTTAAGCAAACACTGTCTGCAATGTCAGTTTCAGATCTGTGTTTTTCCTCCCAAGTTTGGGGAATGTTTTTTATTATTACTACCTCCTTCATCCTAAAAACTATTTCTCACTAAATTAAGCAGCCAGATTAGATCTGCCCAATATTTCAGGGGATGGAAGTTTACTGTAAAGAAGAGAGAGCCCTGTCTATTACAGGCTGAGTTGCTTTTGAAAGTAAGATATTCTATGTCCAAGATACCAAAACAGAAGGCTTCCACTGGTAGTTTTGTGCCAATTGTGCTCCTTAGTGGTGCCACCCTCCCCCCTGCAAAATTGAGCATTGTGACATTCAATGGGTTCCCAGTTAGGAGTGATTTCCTAGTGGCTCTGAAAAGCAGGGCAAGAGCACTACTGTGCAGCAACAAGAGTCAAATTCTCCTCTTCAGTGGCTGGGCCTGTGGAGACAAGAGAAAAGCAGCAAGTGGTGCTGCTGCAGGCAAATGAGCCTATTGCTAAAGAAAACTAATACAGCTGATAATGTTAAGACATACCTGTTAAAAGAACTGATCTGTTAAATGAACCAATATCTAGGTACCAAAACAAGACACACTGAAGCCATTTTAAACACTCAAATCCCACCAAATACTTCAACAAACCAAAGGAATATGACCCAAACCTTCAGCCAATGAAGCATGTCTCTGGTAGTTTCACTTATTCATTATAAGCAAACTGTTTTAGATCTTTATGAGGATGTTTGAACATTAAGTCATAAAAATAAGATAAAGTCAATTGTTAAGTGGAAGACAGATGCCATCCCAGACACAAAATGAATTTAGAACCCCAACATTGTTGTTAATGACCTTTCACAACAGTTTTTGCTTATCCATCCAGCTCTAAGCTGGGATGAAGAAAGCCTACATGTTTACCTGGTGTACCCATGAATCTGGGTGGCAAAACACCCCCGCACAAACTGTTGCTGACAGAAAAGGTTTTGCTGCAATCTTCTGAAATAACCCCACTGAAAGCTGCTCACTGAGAGCCTTTCCTAATAGCAGAGTGAACATATATACCTTCGTGGGTCCAGTTCATGGTCCTTAGATCCAGTCACCAACTCTGGATGAATTCGCACGTGTTCCATCATTGGCTGGGGGAGCAAGAGGAAGGGTGAGTTATCAGTAGAGCATCTTTGGATTGCACTAAACTACACACAGCTGATGAGCAAACTACTGATCCCAAGAGTTCAGAATGTTACATTTAAGAGATAAAGGCAACGCACATCACCACAGCTTCAAGAGTTGATCTTGGTCCCAACTGAGCTTTCAGTCCAATAGCCCATTTTTAGTCTGTTTTGTTGAGCAGTCCTCAGCCGAATTGGCAAAGACCTGCCTTTATTTAGCTGTGAATTCCTTGCCTCAGATAATAAACAGATGAGTAGCATTTTACCTTGACTACTTCTTCAAAGGTCTCCAGGTTTTCCTTCATACTGTAGTGAGAACGCAGAAAGGAGACAAAATTGCAAGGATACATTCCATAAAGACGATGAAAGAGGGAATAAACGCTGGCATGAAGATGGACAAGATAAATCTCTGCCACATGACCTGCAAAAAATAGTTAGAACCTTTTTCATTACATTGGAGAAAAGAACAAAACGTCCAAGAATGCAAGTGAAGTACTTTTAAATTTGAAATGTTAACTGGAACAAGTCTTCTTGAGATACAAATAGTCCCTAGTGAAACTGTGAAGTCTTCTCAGAAAACAAGCAACACTTAGTCATCAGCTCACAGCAAAACCAAAAATTAAGATAAGGACCATTAATTCCAACCAGTGTCCTGACATTCTCAAAGCACAGCTTTGTTTTTATCCAAATTAAACCTGAAACTCTTCTAGATAGTGAGCCAGAGTAAGGCTGACTGAATGAGCAAAAAGGGAAACTAAGGTCTGTTTCACTTCAAATGTAAAAACTAAAAGCTTGTAGCCACAAAAATCAATCAGAACAGACAAATCTTACTATCCATCTTAGAAGTTCCAATCCTACTTGCAATGCAGAATGGCTCTCTAAATAGCATCTCTGTGTGCTTAACACAGCATTTGTTCATTCAGCCATGAGAGACACCCACAGATACTGCTGGTGTTACACATCAGACCCCTTACAACAAATACAGCAACGCCAAGACTGTGAGAAAACCAGTTTCATCAACCTTCATGACTACTGACAGTTGCACATTAAAAGAAACTCTTATATATGTTGCTTCTTCCCCCTCCCCATTTATATCTTGGAATCTCAGTGTTTTCCCTTCTCTCTGCTTTTCACTGTCATCAGGGCAGTATTTTGGTTCAGTGACATTTCCTGCAGTAGTAGCACCACGTGGAAGACTCTAAGAGAATTCTAAATTTTGAGTAAAGAATTCCCCAATGCTCTCAAACAACAGAATCACTTGTGGGCTCAATACATCATTTCCTGTGCTTAAATAATCTCAGACCATGAAGAGTCTGACAAAAGAATGTGCTCACCAACTGCATACGAGTCACAAGGATACTGCTAAACCACAACTGCATGCAACAAAGTTGAAATCTCACCTGGATTCTGCAAGCACCAGGCTGAGAGACGCCCAAAGATACCAAAGAAATCATGAAGGTACTGTTTGCCAGACTGAGGAATCATTGGCAACATGGTTATTAGCACTAGGACACCTGTGGTGAGTACTACTACATCTGTGTCAGTCTGCAAGAAGGGAAAAAACCTGCATTAGTTAAATGTGTTGAACTTAAATTTTTCCAAGGATGAAGTGAACACTGAATCATCATCATGGAAAAAGTTCTCTATTGAAACAGTCCCTTTGAAACCTACCAGAACTTAATGATCTAAGATTATTGAGTTTTTTTATCCAAAACAACTCTAAGAAAAAAAAAATTTGGATTCTTGTTCCTACTCTGCTGCTTTTCTGTATAAAGACTTGACTTAGTTAAAAAAGGAGCATCACCACAGTTCCACAACTGACGAGAAAAAAAAATTACTGATATGTGAAGCATCTTATGTGCCACCTTCCTTCCTTCCCAGAGTTAAGAACACACAGCATTCAGAGCCTCAGGAACTGCAGGTCTGACCAGGGTGTTGAGGGTGCTGGCCAGCTACCAAAACAGGGGTCAAACCTTTTCTATTAAACCTGGCTGCTGGCAATTTCATCCAGCAGTAATTCAAACAAAGCCTAGAACATCTTGGCTTGTGCCATGAGAAAGGGATGGAGCAGTACAAACCTTTGGCCAGATGAAACAGCAACAGAGAATCAGATTTTAGGATAGGACACAGAAAATGTTCCAACTCTTTCCTGCTGGAGCCTCTACTTGCTTCCCCAGTTTAATGCATGTTTTCCCTGGTAGTTCCTCTGCTTTGTCAGCACAGAGTGCACAGAGCACAGGTAAGGCTGAGCTGCTTTGGGTATCTCCCAGGAGCCACTCAGGCTGATGCGACACACTCAGCGTTAGGGATTTTTCCTGGTCTGTGTGTCTGCAGCCTCTGTTCTCCCTCAGTCACACAAACTGCCAGAGCACATTCCCTGTCCATACCTATCCCTCTGTACACATCCCCAGCACTTCCACATCTCTGTCCTACTCCTACCAGCTTTCTGACACACTGCAAAGGGTAACAGATCCTGTCAGGCACGTCAGGAGTTCCAGCAACAGCACCTGCAGCTGCTCCTTTGGCAGTTACCAATTTGTGGTGGTTTTGTTTTGAAGAGTGCAGGCACTTGACTGCATCGTGCATTTAAATGTGATTTCATGGCTAATGTGAACTCTTCACTATCATAATAAATTCCATTACTGACAATGCATTCAAGGTCTCAAAGCACTTTCCATTCCTTTTTCACTGTTACAGTACTGTGCAGTATTATTTATAACTGATAAACTTGCAGATGGGGAAAAATCCCACAAAGCTTGGGGAAACAGCTACCTCCTTGTAATCCAGCATGTCTGTAGCTAAGAAGGGAAAGTCTGCTAATTCCAAGGTAATTTCACCATGGAATAAATAGTCTACTGAATGGCCCAGCTACACTGCAAGTAGAGGACACACAAATTCGAAATGCACCAGTGGGAAGTTACTGTATTTCTCATTAAGTTCACATTCAAGATATCTGTCAACTTCACCAACAACTCTCTTGCCTTTAACTTACTTTGGAAAAGTTTTAATGAACTTTCCTAACTCACAGTGACAGTGGCTTTTAGAAACAAGATTGTCAGTAATAACAGGATCAGCACAGAGTATTTAGTTGATATTAATAGCACTGTGGCTTAACTAAATGACATCAAAACACAAATCAAATGCCTTGCATCTGTGTGTACATTTACATCGGGTGTACAAGTGTTTTATGGACAGTTCTTACCTTGAGACATTTAAGTAATGAAAGCAGGAGAGGTGCTTGAGAAAGTTTGTGTTTCCAAGATGGTTGTCGTCTTATCACATGTCCCAGTAGAGAGAGAGTGGGTAAACGAGTAGCAGCTTTGCCCATATAATCATTAATTTTGTCCAGTAGATGCTGATAAAGGATTTTGCAGAGAGTGGTAGAAAAAGGGAAAAAAAAAAAAGAAAGGTATTTATATTTAACTGCTATATATTCTTTTTCACCTATGTCTATTCAGCAGTTTGCCTTTGTCAACGATGGAAACTATGAGTGTTTTACAAACATACAGAATCCCACAGGAAATAAAACCCAGCAATAACTTTTAAGACTACTGGTAGACAAATTCAAACTATTTAGTGCAGAAGCAGTCACCGCACTTCGAAATATTTGTAAGTAAATAAAAAAATCTGGCCAGCAGCCAATTTGTAATGCCATTTTCAATCTATTTGAAATCCTTACTTGCTCTCCAAATACCCAATTTGTTTTGGCTAACACATCCAGCACTGACCAAGCAGCAGGAGCACTGTAAAGAGACAACATTAATCCTCCAAAAACTTTCCTTTATAGAGGTTCTTTGCTTAATTGGGTCAGTTTAAGCAACTCAAGAAATGGACACCTCTGAAGTTTTTTTTAAAGCTTAAACTACTCTTACTACAGAGATACATCTCTACAGCAAGGTAATTCTATACCAGGGTGGAATCCCAGAGTTTTAACAGATGCTATTTAAAGACTGCTTCAATACCAAGCTAAAATCTGCCATAACAAGTTTTTTTTTACCTTGTCATGAGGCTCTTGCAGTGTGGACAGTATATGCAGTGCCTGCTGAGAATTGGTTTCCAAGTAATAGTCCACCAGGTTGTTGACAAGCATAGGCCCACGGTCTGTCAGTTTGGGGACAGCAAAGGAAAAAACCATTCACAATACACTAAAAATGAAGCATTTGCTGCAAGGGCATTGCAGAACTTTTAAGCAACTATTACACAATTTCTACCATAAAGCAGTACTTGGTGATTACCAGACCTTTGGGAAAAGAGACCTCTCAACTACATTTCCTGGTTTCAAACCATTCAAGCAATTGCATTTGGCTCAGGGAAAATAACCAGGTTTTAAACAACTAACAATTACTGTCTAACCATAAAAACCTTCAGGCAGCTGAACTGCAGGGGTACTTTACCCAGAACAGGTAAAGAGTTCAAGAGTAACTTGATGTTCTCTCCCTTCAGCAGATAAAGGAGAGCAAGTTCAGGGACAAGGACATTGGTAGTGCTCTCATGCTCTGAAAAGGCTCTGTCAGCACAAGTGATGCCTCACCAGCAGCAATCACTTCTCAGAAAGTCTGTTGTTTTGTTTGGGAGTAGGGGTTTTTTCTTGTTTTGGGGTTTTTTATTAATGAAATCCCACTGGTTCCCATAACATGGATGACACCTATTTCTTTCTAGATACACTTGACAAAGAAAGTTTCATCAGCTCACACTTGAGGCTCTGCCTCAGGAAAAGCCAGTCATTTTGTAATAGTCTTTTAACAATTATGTAACAGACCTTCCAGGAGCCATGCCATTAAGCAAAATGGACTGAAGAGAAGCCTCAATCCTTAAAGCAATTTCAAACCCAAATATCAAGAGTTTCTTTCAAGCTGCATTTGCACAGACAGTATTTGATAAAAAAACCCCCACATTATTCTACCTTTATTGATGTAAAAGCAAAACCCTTCTTGAACTCCACAAAAGGATACATACCACAAATGAGATTATCTTTGAATGCAGCTGTTATATCTTCCAGGACACCCAGAATTGGAGAATCCAGCATTGAGAGGAGCTCGCCAACATTTCCTTGCTGTGCCATGATGCACGTACTGACATGAAAGTGGAGGTTAAAATTTCAGGAAGTTCTTCATTGGCGTCTTTCTACCAGACTAGGAGAGAAGAGACAGCAGATGAAAGAACTTTCCCTGTTCCCTTTCCATCTAAAATCTCCCATCTCTCCCATTTCTTTTCTGCACTATTGCCCATGTAACACTGAGAGGATTGTCAGGGTTTCCACACCTACAATAACAGCTGTAAGAGTTTCCAAAAAGCCAATGAGTCATGAGCAGGGTTTTCTTCATGTTTTTCACACAGACATTAATCTGTTTTGCAGGAGACCTTTGCAGAAGACCACAGCAATTGTATCTAGACCATCAGAGCATTCTCTTACCATATTTTTTAATTTGTCCTCTAGGTCAGTAAACTAAAGATAAAGTTTTGAGTGAAATGCAAAAAGCTCCCTGGAATCCCTCCATTCCTGCTTTTTTACATCAATTCCTCCTCAAACCACCTTTCAAGTCCTTTGCGTAGAGGACTGAACTCTGGAGAAAATACACACCTCCAGATGCTTCTCCACTCCTGTGACCAGATCAGGAATTCACTGCCCTGGGCTCTGCATTGCTGCTCACTGAGAGATTTGGGCTTTAACACTTGCAACGTGGCCAGGCTGCAGCTGCTGGGAAACTCAGTCAGGGCTACTGCAGCTGCTGCTCCTGGGCAGCCTGTGCACACCAAACACAGGCTGAGCAGCACAACTACCCTGTCTTCACACGTGTCATTTGTGAATAATCCATTAAAAACTGCAATGCAAAGTATAAAGCATTAAACGCAGCAGGGTGCAGATAATGGGACTGGTCAGCTTCACAGAACCAAGTGGGAGCAAATCTAAGTCATTTCAGCTTTTTAAAATGGCTTCTTCCCATGCACCAGCAGCACAGGGATTCAGGTATCACATCTACCCACCTATCATGAAATAAATCAATTTTCACCATCCATAAGAATCCTATGCTGAACCCTTCCCAGTGGAAGAATGAATCTGGCTTTAGATCACACCTAATATTATCAGCAAGGGTTTCTACTTCCCTCCCACTTCCAGCTAGAATACATTTTTCACTTCCTCCATGGAAGGCAAGACTGACACACACCAAATTTACACACAAAATTGTTTTTTTCCTGCAGTTTTAAATACAGCACCTGTTCTGTGGATGAGCTGAGCTTCTGTCTGCAATGCTGTCAGGCACACACCTTTCATGATCACTAATAAAGAAAAACCACAAAGAGATTAAGAAAAGGCACAATTTATTTCTTCCTTATCAATCCAGATATATGTTCAGAACAAGACTAAGTTTTTTACAAAGCATAGCAGAGTTGTGCACCTCTTAGCCTGAAAAACACCAAAAGGTGTTGCAGTTGCCCTTGTCAGAACTGTCCACAGGTTAAGCTGTGCAATTACCTCACACTAGATGGCTTTCACAAGACTGTAGTTTTGTACTGTGACCCTTCAAAAGCTGCTGGAGTTTTATTTATGGTAGGTAGCCTCTTACACACAAAGAATTCTTCTCTATTCTGAACATAGAATAAACAATTTAAGCCTTTAAATTCTATTCAAAACATTTCTAGGTATTAGCTAAGGAACCACAGATCACTGCTCTGTTTTAAATGATAATGCTGTAATTACTTACATACCTATTCCTTTCTTGAAAATTTGTTTAACAAAGTTAGGGGCAGCAGGAGTTAACCAGTAGTTACTGGACAGCACCAGTAAACTTTGTCATTTGCAACATATCACTCTGGAGTTGCAGAACTGCCCAAGGTCACTTTTTTTAGTGCCACCAGACATCAGCTTACTTAATCTGGCACTGATTGCAAATTCAAAGGTGATAATATGGCACCACACTCACAACAGGCATTTCAGTAGCACCAAACTCGCTGTAGCATTCCAGTAATCACTGTTTCAGAACATAAAACCCCCCCACTCTCAGTTTTCAATGACCAGAACTGAATAGTCCAAATAAAACTTCAGCTCATGTACAAGCAGCCAGCAGAGCCTGATCATTGAAGTATTCAGATTTAAATGCTATTTCTTTTCAAGTCTGATGCTGGCAAGATGTTAAACCTGCAGACTTAAAACTGGCTGGTGGTGTGAGCAAGACTTGGATAATAATAGAATAGAAACCTGGAGTGAGGAAGAAGTTGCTTTTTACTCAAACCAGAATGGATCTATTCTTGTCATAAAATTAGAGCTGGGATTTGTTGTGGTTTAGGATTTTGTTTTGGGGATTTTTGTTGCTGTACATTGTGCAGACTTTCGAGCTTCAACTTTTTCGTCAAAGCACTTACTGTTTAGGAGACAAACAATGCTCAGAGTGACACCAGCCTTTCAAAAAGTTTAAAGCCACTCATCCAAGCAATGTAAGGAGTGAACCTTCTACTCTGTTATTCATTTTCAGGAGTAAACTGCTTTTTTAGTTTCTATCAATTATTGTAATATTGAATTGACTCAATGACAGTTACACTGAGATACCCAGACTGCACTAAGAATAACGTATGGGGAAGCAGCTCACTGCAAGGAATCTATTCCTTTATTTCTGAGAACACCATCTTTCAAAAAGGCCTCAGTTTGTATCAGGACAGGCTCAGCTATGGTTAAGCAATAGATTCACCAGCTTCAGAAGCAACATGAATTAGTTGTTTAAAGTCTTGTTAACAAAAGAGATTCATGACCACACCCCCAGAGCAGCTGCAAGCAAAACCTGTTTGGAGAATTACAGCAGCAGAAACACGAGTCTCTGCTTTCTTACCTCATAAAACCTTGTCAACTCTCTTTTTTTTATTCCTACCCCACACCAGTGAAAATAATGAGGTTTTTCCTATTTTCCTTGAATAATACTGTTATGCTTGGACCAGGTCTTTGTCACACCAGTAAAAACCACAACAGCAGTTTCACTACATCTGACATTACCAGAGGAAAAGCTACACCCTGGTGACATCACAAAACACACCTTTGGGGACTCTGGATGGGCTCTGGAAGTCAGGTTCAACAATACCCTTGCAGACAGCTGGGGAAAACCCTGGTTTAAATGTTGAGCACGTAAGAGGATTTCAAACTTTGTGCCATTGTGCTGGCACGCACAAACCCTGCCATCAGATAAGAGCAGGTTGATAAGGCGAGCTCGGCTGCCGATAACTACACACGTAGGTAACGGATCATTTCCCAAGCTCCCGGACTAAAACAGATGGCTCGAGTGACCTTGTGCCAATAAATCCAGCATTGTTTATTTAACCTTGTCAATCATGCACTGGAGTACTTTAAAGTGGAGCAGTCTCCACTCCAAAAGCCTCTATTCAAAATATTAATAAAAGTATTTCCGAGCACATAAAAATGGGACAATATTACACACAGGTCCGTCACTAGGTGGAAGTTTATCAGCTGAAGTTACACCAAACCAGGGCAATGTTGTCACCCCACCGTGCACAAATGGTCACAATTTTAAAAAGCAAAGTACAGCTTTCTCAATGCAGGATCTGCTGTAAAGCCATTTGTCATTTTAAATTCTAAGTAAGACTGAGATTCTACAATCACTTTGGGTCAGGTGTGACCAACACAAATGAACAAGCCAAGAAAATCCAGCAAGAGTCTTAAATAATGTCACACTTTTTTTAGGCAAAGACAGTTGAATAAAGAGTTTACAGGCAACAGGCTTTTAGTCAGAAAACGCTGTATTCTGGCAGATGAAGTTCAGCTCTGTGGTGTCAGTGTGATTTATCACAGTCCCACCAGGAATTTGTGATGCGATTCTCAAATCCTGTAGATAAGGACAGGCCAGGTTAAGGGGCTTCCAACACCTTGTGAAACAGCAGGATCATCCACTGAATGCCACAGTATTTTGTATCTGGAATTGATACATGTGTGGTGAACAGGACATCCCTTGCATCTTTACAGTATCACATCACCACCATGTCTTTCAGCTCAAATACATAGTTACAAGATGAGTTTCTCCAATGCTTCCATCCATAGATATTGCAATCATTCCCTCATCAGAAGAATTTCCACATCCCTGCAGCCATTCTTGAAACTAACAGGATTAAAGCAAGTCTCTAAGTTTTCCATGTGGTTTGAATCACTGATTCTTCACTAACTTTTAAAACTAGTTTTATATACAAGATCCAAGGCACTTGGTTAGTAAAGAGCAGGAAAAAATCTGTTTAAATATCTTTTGAAATGCAATATTTTAATCTCACTGGAAGATATCACACCAATAGCACTTCTTACTCTTATATTCAAGAGCTTTCATAAAGACATACTTTAATAAAAAATAGTATGTTTAAGTACCAGTATAGCTTTGCAGACAGGTTACAGAGAAGCCAACAAGCCAAGAATCAACTTTAATTTTTTTTCAGTAGCTAATTTAACCACAAAACGAAACAGTTTAAGCTACAAAATTGAGACAAAGGACTGTAAAAAATATTAATTGGAAAAGGCTAAATAGAGAACAAGATAGTAGAGTATTTCCAAAGATTACGACTTCTGTAAGTATTTCTGTCAAGAGAAGATGTTCTTCTGTTCGGTGTATTTTTATCTCAAGCCAAATGAAAAAGCAGCTGGTAGTGCCAGTTATGCTGCTCGCAGGGGTGGGGAGGAGGGGGACACACCACAAACACACCCTCAGCCTTTGCTGCAACAACATCCAAATTCAGACACCAGAAGCTCCTGCTCTGGGGGGTAGTGTGGGGATCAACATCAGCATTTTACCTCTCCTCACCAACCCTGTTACACTTGGGGTGTGCCAGTAAATGGTTATTTCTCCCTCTGCCCCAAGAGAAAAGGGGGATTTCAATGCCACGAGACCAAACGTCCAGACTTACACGTTTCCATCTGGTTTTTACTGCAGGTCACACCAGGTCTCCAGGTATTGCTCTGGCAAAAGTCATCAACGAGGATAGAAGGATTTTACAGTAATTGTTTTCAAAGAAAAATTCAGATTGACAGCACAGCAGCCCTTTTCACTCAAATCTTTGAAATGTTGGTCATGAAAGGATTAAGCCTCACCCCCTCCCATTCTACACACAAAAATCAAAGCCTGTTTTATTTTTCCTAACCATACCCAATATTACATTTTCTTCACAGTTAAACTAAACACTGCCATTATACAAATGACATAAGCAATGAATGAAAAGTTACAGCAGGGAGAAAAACCACTGGTGGCATAGAAGGTAAGCAGCTGACAATTCCCTTATTCAACACCCTGAAATAATAACTCTAAACACTCTAAACCTCCATTCAAACTGATCCCTAAAACTGGCAGGACAATCAATTTAATTTCATTTTTCATTTTTAAAGCATGAAGGTGTCTGGCTTCTTCAAGTAGTAAATATTTTTCTGGTTATTTTAAGATCTGACACAAGACCCCATTCCTAAACTCCATAATTATTTATAGTTATAATTCGATATTGAACACATTCTCCTGTACTTTGTTACAGGTGCTTAACTGAGGCAGAACAGGAAGATCACAAAAACCCAATAATCCCAAACAAAGACAGAAAATCATATTCAGCAATTTTTAAGATTCTTTGGCCTCTATGCTGTGCTAATACACTATTGCCAATTGCTACTCATCAAATTTCTGTCAGAGGAAAAATTGTTTAAAAAGCAATCCATGTCAAAAAAAGCCCAAACATGGAAGGGCTGACACTTCACCCTCTGCCAGAAGCCGTGCTAACCAGGCAGCTACTAAAGGGAATTAGGGAATTATTACAATTCCTTACACACAACTGTATATATTAATAGCAAATATAGAAGAACAAGCCCTGGTTTTCTCTAACAATTTAATTAACAGTACACAAGAAAAGCAAGTCCAGCTCAGGAATCCTTTTAACTACAAACAGGTGATCAGAGAGCTCTAGACTTGGCACTAACACCAGGAGTGAGACTCCTAAGTCTTTGCAGCATTTTTTTCCCCCCCTCAAGAGGAACCTTTGAAAACATTCAGAGTTAGGCAGCAATTCAGTAAACCTTGAAACCACTGCAACCTATCTAAGGTACTCATCAAGGCATTTTAACTACTCTAAGAATTAAACTCAGCATTACACAGAATAACAAGAAATGATGTGTAACTGTAAAGTAAAAAGAAAACAAGAATAATGCCCAGGAAAGGGACAGCAATTAACCACTGCAAGAACCTCATTCTATATCTTAATGTGCTACCCAAAGAAATTCTTATGCTAAGAAAGGAAACATCATTACTTGTCCTCATTATGTTTATTAAATGACATGAAAATATAATATCAGACCAAGACACTAAGCTGTAATATTCTTTCTTAAATATACACCTGTTTGCAACATGCCACAAAATCTGGTCCCCTTCCCTGCTCCCACCACTGCAAAGTGCTTTGATTACTTTATTTGCTTATTATCACAGAATCCAAGAATAGTTTGGGTTGGAAGGGACCTTAAAGCTCATCTCATTCCATGCCATGGGCAGGGGCACCTTCCACTATCCCAGATTGCTCCAAGCCCCATCCAACCTGGCCTTGGACACTTCCATGGACAGAGCAGCCACAGTTTCTCTGGGCAGCCTGTGCCAGGGCCTCACCACCCTCACAGGGAAGGATTGCTTCCTAATAAAGGAAAATGTATCTTCTCCAAATCTATATATATGTGTGTGTGTGGGCACCATGCATGTGTGTTACAGGCTATCCAGTTCATCCAGAGGCTGACTGGGAATCACATCCCCAGCTCCGGTCAGGGCTAACGAGAAGGTGTGTGGCAGTTGGAAGAATTTCAGGAATCAGTACAAGTCAACATCCCAGCAGTCCTGCTGCAAATAGAGCCAGCATTCATTTTAAACTACAAATACTTACTAAAGACAAATATTTGTCCAAACACCAAAACATCTGCAAGTGGCCAGTGTATCTCACGTGGGAATCCATTAATAATGCTACTTTAGTCACCACAGAAGTAAATTTTCAAGTAACAGAGAGTTAAGGTGACAGGATTAAACGCTGCCAGAGATAAAATCATTTTAATTAAAGTTTATCTCATGACACATTAGATATTCTGACTATATTTTCATCAGTGCAATTCCCCATATAGGAAATGTAGTACTGGGTGGACTGGGCTGCTAAAAAACCAGAACAAATGAACAAAAACAAAGCAAAAAGGTTTTTCACTGAGAAAGGATTTTAAGCCCCTGACTTTATTTTAAGCTTCAGTGTGGCATAGCTGTTTCTGATAAGCAGAGTACCTGATTGCTGTTCAAGAAAGACAACAGCAGACATAATCCCAAGGTTTGCACCGATTTGCAGAGTTTTCAGAGATTTAGTTTCTAGTTGTTCACACATGTAAATTGAGGAGGAATTTTTCCATTTAATGGGATCATTTCAGTAGTGCTTCAATTCTGATGGATTTCTAACAACTATCCCCAGAAGTTAATGTCACCAAACTGCAGGATCAGACCACACAAAGAATGAAAACCTGTATTAGCATCCACTGGAAAGTTCTCTGGAAACAGCGGTTCTGGAATGAGTTCTGCACATAAAACCTGATCCCGGTTTCTGGGTCATTTCCAGGGGTTTTGAATCATACACTCCTTTAAGGCACATTCTTCCTTTCACTCATGGCCTTATAAAAGACTCATTAAAAAAACCCTAACACCGAACAGCAAGGAGAGAAGCTCTGACTAAACTGATAAAACAATGATAGAGGCTGCATCCATAGCAAACAAAGGGTGAAAACTTCAGAACTGCAGCCTTCCAAGTTCTTTGTGATAACAGGAAGCAAAATGTTTTATTGTAGAAGTAAACAACATCCTGACTTCACATTACCTACCCAGTAGCAAGGAAATGAGAAAAGCCTTCCTCACCGAGGGGACAGACTTTAGCAACTGCTTTATTTAATGCCCAACCCCGGACGAGGGAACCTCCTCAGCAAGCAACCGAGGCAGGGGAAGCCCGGAAATCGCTACTCAGCGTTTGCAATGGGGGTACTAAGCCTTTTCCGACAAATTGGGCAAAATTAAAAAGGCACTTTGGCTGGTGGGGGGACCCTGCGGGGGGGGCACTGCCCCGAGACCCCCGGGCAGCGATCCGGAGCAAGTTTGGCTGGGAAGAAGGAAAGGGGACGGAGGGAAGCAGGCAAGGGAAGGCAGGGGGAGCATCACCCCCCCAGCCTTCCCCATCCCCCCGACCCCTTCCCTTTCTCCTGCCGCCTCCTCCCCCAGCCCTTTCTCTCTGCTTCCCCGCTCATCTCTCTGCTCTGCCTTCTCCTCTCCGTCCCCGCGGCTGTCCCCGGTGTCGCCGCGCCGGGGGCGGCGGGGAGCGGCCCGGCGCACTCACCTCTCCCTCTCCTCCCCTCAGCTGTTTACCACTCCGGGCTCCTCCGGCCCACAGGGCGCCGCCATCTTGGCCCTGCCTCCCCCTCCCATCACGGCGCTTCGCCCCTCGGATCCCTCCGCCGCGCAACCTAGTCCCGCCTCACCGCCTCGCTCCCCGCTCGCTGCCCGGCTTCTCTCCAGTGCCTCCTCGCCCCGCTCGTCCCTCCCGCCTCACGGGATGTCCTCCCGGCGGGGGATGAGCAGGGGCCGAGCCCGGGGCCGCCGCGCCCCCGCGGTGTCCCGCGGCGGAGGGATCTCGGCGGGGGCAGCCCTGCGGCCGGCGGAGGTCGCGTGATGCGGGGGGCGGGGCCGCGCGCGGGCGGTAAACAAGGCCCGGCCCTGAGGGGACGGGAGCGGGCGGGGGTCGCGCCCGGCCCGGGGACAGGGCGCCCGGGGCTCCCGGTTCTCCGGGGTACCGCCCGGGAGTGTTGTGCGAAGTGCGGGAATGTGCTGAGAGGGAATGAAAAGCGTTCGGGAGTGCCGCTGTGTGCGGAGCGATGCTGACGGGACAGGGCGCTCTGGCTCCCGGACAGAACCCCCGGGCACGCGCCCCAAATCTTATTGATTTTAATTGATGACCATGCAAAGCTTGTTTTCTTCTCCCGCTTTTGGACCTCTGAGGACTTCTTAAGCCAAATCTTGCACACGGATTCTGTTCTTTTTGGTTTTTCCCCCTAAAATGCAGCAACCATACCACGTAAACATTCCACCCTTCTGCATAAAGCTTAACCTTTCCCTGTGGGAAATGCAGAGGAGGAGAGAAGAATGGAAATTACCACAGGGAAGGGTCTCCAGCCTTCAGTTTGGTTGCCGCATGCAACAGGTTTTCAACAAAATGTTTCAGTCCCCAGACTGGTGGGATCTCCGTGTTTTTCCCTTTCCAAGGAAGAGCATCTCAGCAGGGACACACTGAGGGTGCATGAGCTGTTGATCTGACTCTGGTGTCCATATAAATTGTCCTCAGATCCCAGTAGGCATCACAGGCATCAAATTTACAAAGTGGAAATTAGGTGTAGGGAAATAAAAGCAGATTAGAACCCCATCTGGGCTGTATCAGTTGATTTTTAACTTCTGCAGCGGTTTTTGTGTTTCCCAGCTCTCATCCCTGCAGGACTGAGATAGTTCCTTCCCACTGCACCTGCAATGGGTCATCCTGCTTTGGGATGAGATAAGAGTTGCTTGGAGCCAGTATATTTTTAATCTAGTCCTGCCTTGTGCCTGGCAATTAATATTTGTTACACTCTGGACTGAGTGATGGTATTTTTTTTCTTGTTGTACAGAAGACATCTTTGTTTAATCTGCCACAGAAAAGAGTGGAAATTAGGATGAGCTTCAGAAAAGAGCTGGAAGCAATTAGTTGTGTTATTTTACTGGGACTTAATTGGTGTAACAGTCAAATTGACAAAGAAAACATGGATGCTATAGCAGGAGTTTGCTGCTGGATTTCAAAGGAAAAATGTCTGCATTAGAATGAGTGTGATATGTTGTAATTAACCTGTTTATTATTACTGAGCTGTACATTTTAAAAGCTCTTTACTTAGAATGCACTGGAGCGTAGGACATGTTGTCAGAACTCACGGCAGCACACAAAATTAAACTGTCCTTGTGTGCAGGCAGAACTCTGTACATCCCCCATGGCCTGTGTGGGTCAGGGCCAGGACAAGCCTCTGGGAGCCCAGATAAGCCCTCTGCAGCTCTCCCCTCTCTGCTGATCCCGAAATAAGAGAGAACAGGGAAAATGATAGCAACAGGAAGAACATAAAATAAGAATGACCACACGGGGTCAGCTCAAAGGTTCTTCCAGCCCCAAATGCACCTCCAGCACTCTGGGTTTGTAATTCAGCTCGTGCAAATCACCTTTTGATGGTGATTTTGGTGGAGAGGTGAACAGAAGCCATAGACAGAAATCTAGGGAAGAATGGAACACGACAAGCCAAGCTGACTGCACTCCCATCCTGCAGGTTTTTGCTCCACAGGAATCCCTGAAATAAAATTAAGGGAGAAGGGGTGGGTGAGAGCTGAAGCAGCCACAGCAGTGTCCCCATGTCCCTTCAGGCATTCCAGTGTAGTGAGAATACCCCTAAATGAGAGTGTCTGTGCCCTTAGCTCTGGGATCAGTTTGGCTGCAGTTACATCTGGGCCTTGTGAGCTCATGGCTACCTGGGGAAGCAGAAGAGCTGATACAGCTGTTACTGACACTGGAGATGTAGTCATCCTCCTTTTCCACAGGACTGTGCCCAGTTCTCCTTGGAACACCTCTGAAATCAGCTGACTGGGGAGGTTTTACTGAACACAAACTCATAGAATGA
The DNA here is from genome assembly GCA_013400975.1 of Atrichornis clamosus. Taxonomy (NCBI): domain Eukaryota; kingdom Metazoa; phylum Chordata; class Aves; order Passeriformes; family Menuridae; genus Atrichornis; species Atrichornis clamosus. The sequence goes on along the minus strand of WBMZ01001217.1, from coordinate 23,137 downwards.
CCTGTGTTGAAGGGACCTTAAAGATTCTGACATTTTTTTCTTTTCTAGGGTTTTTTTGTGTGTGTGGTAGACTTGCTTTTACTCTCTCTTGTTTAAGAGCCACATTCTGCAGCCATTTGCACTTTGTATCGATGGGAAGTCTCTGCTCAGGGGTGCTGGCAGAAGCCAGCTCCAATGTTTCATAAAATCACATCTCAGTCCTTTCAGCAGCTTGTCATTTTCCTGTTTTGTTTAATTCCTGTAACTGTCTTCATATGAAACCCTGAAGCTGCAATGTACATTTTGGGTTTCTGTTACAATGCTTGTTTTTGTAGCGGGAAATGTAATCCCTCAAATGCCTGTGTTTAAGAGGATGCAAATCAGCTTCCAAGCACAATGCCTTGGGAACGTTTCTTTCATGCAAAACCCGGCAAGATAAATAAGGAGGGGAGGAGGGAGCGGGAAAAGGGATTGTTCGCTTCTATAAACAACAGGAATTAATTACGCTCAGTAAATGACAGATGGGTTAAGATCAAAATCTGAATCTTTCTCAATGTGGGTGAAATCCACGCTCCTATCTCTGAGTTGCATCAAACCCATTGCACAGCCTGGCCGGTGCCATGGGGCAATGACAGAGCTGGCACTTGTGCCTGTCCTGGCAGAGCATTGGGGACAGCAGCCCCTGCCATGGCCAGATGCAAAATCCCTCTGCTGTCAGCCCCAAGTGTCCCTGGACCACATCTGCTCCATCAGGGAAGCACCAGCTCCCACCAGCCCGGCTGCAGGGCACTACAAGGGTTGTCGCTTCCTGGTGTTCACCACCCTGAGCTGCAGCAGGAAAAGGGACCCAGCGGAGCCCTGGGTTAATGCAGCTGTAGGAAACAGTGAAATGTGTTTCACTGAAAAGCTCACAGGGAGCAGGAAAACTTCCATCTCCAGAGGCGTTTTCCTGCTGGCGACGTCCCAGTACTCGGCACACAACAGCTGCTGTGCGCTTATTTACCTCTGGAATGATAAACTTCTTGGAAGGCATCTCTGCGCTCCCAGCTCCAGCCACGCACAGAGGGAGCTGTAAGCACAGGAGGGGACATCCGAGGGCACGCACAGCTCATGGCACTGTGCACCTGCACAGGTAGGAGGGTTGGGATAACTAGAGAATAGGTGAAACCAAGGAATTACTCCCCTCCCCTCCTTCCCAAGCATTTGGGGAGATCAGCTCTCCTTGTTTGTCTCCAAATAAGAGTCATATCCAAGGATTCTGAAAGCAAAAACTCTGTTCTCCAGCTCCTGTTCCCATCTGTGCTAGAGAACAACCTGGGGACAGTCACTCTGCCCCTGCTCCATCCTCCTTCCTTCCACTCTGCCATGATTTTGACACTCAATTATTTCACATTTGCAAACCCATTCTCAAACCCTTTTTTGAAAGCAAGCAACAGAAGTGCAAATTCTTATTATTGCTCTTGAAGAGCTTTTTGCAAAGCTGTTGTTAATGAGCTTGCTTAATGAGCTTGCTTAAATCTATATTTATACCCTATATACAGCTGTATATAGATAGAGCAATGCCTAAAATATGTGTGGATTGCACACACATATGCCTGGGAAAATGAAGGGTGATTAACACGCATCTTCTTCGGCTATACCGTGCAAGTATTTATTCGTTTTTCCTTGGAAATTGGAGAGATAAAAGATCCATTCTGGAATAAAATAATTCTGTGCATATGTGCTTAATGGTTTTGTTTATGAGCCCCAAGTATGCGAGTGTGTGTGTGTGTGTGAGACAGATGGTGTGTCTGTTTGTGAAAGATATGATGTGGGGATGAATGTGTGTAAAAATACAGGTTTCTTAAGAGCTTTTTTTAAGGAAAAGACAAAATAACAAGTGCCTGCTCAGTACATTATTTCCCTGTGTCATGCTCTTTGTCAATATGACAGAAGAGTATTCCTGCAGAAGGCAAAGCTGCCCCCAAAAGTGAAGGGTGCTGCCCCCAGGGCTTCGAGCTGGGCATCGTGAATTCTCTTCAAGTTTTCAAAGTCCTGGAAAGTTTTGATAAGCAAATACTTTCTGGGCTCTGCTTCTCTATTGGCTGTTTCTTCACCGCCAGATTTTGACACAAATAATCTGATTGAAAAATCAGGGAGGGGAACAGGGGTAAAAAAAAAAACAGAGAGAGAAAAAAGGAGAAGTATCTATTTCAGCAGACTGCGACCAAGTGAAAAAGTGGAAGAGGAGTCCTGAGAGAAGACGACGTCTCGTTTGTCTGGGGAGATTCCAAGGCAAATCCAGTAAAGCAAAGTCCCTCAAACAGGTGATTGATTTCTTCTTTTAAACACTTTTAATTTCATTGATTTTCTCATTTTTTCTGGTATGTTTTTTTTCTAAGCTTTTTTCCTTCTTCTTCTTTACTTGTTTCTGCAAATATGTAACATATTCCACTGCCTAAGTCACTTGTCCTGAGGATTCCTTTAGGGTAATTGTTCGCTTGACTCATTTGAATTGAACATTTTCAAATTATATGCCATGTTCTTCACTCTCACATGTGAAAATGGTAATAGTAGAACAAATTCTGAGAAGTGTGACAATGGTCTGAGGTACCTGTGACCCAGCAAGCTCCATCAGCAGGAGCAGTTTCCTGATGTAGCAGTTACTTTGCCATTGAGGAGAGGGCGAACTGTGTTTTTCCTTTTAATTGCTCTTTTACAGGGCCAGACCTTTAAATTCAGAGAGCAGCACACCTCTGCTGACATCACCTGTGCCAGTCTTTTTCAGCCTCTCCTGTTCAGGATTTTTGCTTCAAATCTGTTTTTTATTATTTTTCCACCCTTTTTAAGTAGAGGCTGATTAGTCTTAACAACTTTTAGCATATGGAATTAGCTATTTATAGATGCTTCTCATATCACCAGATTGATTCAATACATTCAGAAGGAAAGCAAATGATTTGCAAGTTCACACCGTAAGTGCATCTGCACCTTAAGGAGATGTGGAATTTGGTAGATTGCACTATATAATTCTATCCATGGAAGCCTAAGGCAAAGTTTCCTAAAGCCAGTGGCATTCCCAACATCACAAGGAGCTACGTGAGGTTTCTGAAGAACAAGTGCTGCAATTACTCTCTAAACATTTTTTCTGTGTGCTACAGATATACCAGCATTTGTATTCCACTTCTTGAACAAAATTTCCACCATAATTTGCTACCCTTGCCATAAAGTCCATTTGCCCAGTCTTACCTCAGGAATTAAAAATGTCCTGTTCATTTCTCCACTAAAAAAGCCACATTTAAATTACTTGCCCCAAGATTTTGCAAGGGTGGATTAGCGAAGACATAATTAATTTTGTTGTAAAGAACTGACATTCTTTCAATTTTGACTTTAAGAGTCAGGAGTGCATAAAACCTCTTATTTTATTTTATTTGGGCTCTTAAAAATTTCAGATATTGTGTTCTGGCTTGCGCTTTTTTCTTCAAAAATGTGGTCTTTTGAAAGACGTACTATTCTGTATTTTTGGAAGCTTCATTTTTGCCAGAAAAAAACCCATAAGAAAAGTGCAATATTAAGATACAAATATATAAATTAAGCAATGGAAAGGAAATAAGCTTCTTTTAGCCTAAAACTTTGTGTACTCATCAACTTACATGAAGATATATATCAATTGCTAGTTAAAATTGTTTCACTGAGTCTAGCGAGAAAAAATGTTTAATCTCTACAATTAACCTTGTAAATCTGAAAACAGAATTACTTGAATTTAGAGAACAATGCAAGTCAGCATTGAAATGGAACTTCTGCAAGTTGGGTCCCTGATTCCGCATGGCACAATCCTGCAAACACTGTCCCCACCGAAGGCTTCATAACCTAATTCAGTAAAAATATGAATTTCCTCTAAATTATATCAAAAAATCCAATCCTGTAGGTTTGAGTACTGACAGCTGCCCTGAAGTGGGAGTTAGGGCTTCATGGGGAACATAGGATCCAGTAAAATTAGGATCCTGGAATCAGAAACCACCCCTAAACTGAAAACCAAACCTTTTAAATTTGGTTCTTGCACCATCTGCAGTGTCTCGGTGTTCCATTAGAGTTTTACATGGGATACTCTGCAAAATCCCCCAAAAGCATTGCTGAGGATGAAGGCACTTTGAGTTTGGACACACAAATGCTGGATCTGCTTGCAGATCTGACTGGGGAATTTATAACTGGTGAAAGAAACCCTTCTAAGGTGCTTCAGGTGAGGTACCCAAAATAGTGAAGCAGCTTTTTTCCCCTTGGCTCCTTTTCCTCAGGGCACATTGTAACATTTTTGTGCAGCTGCACGAATGGCAAACAGATACGGATGTCAATTCTAGCCAGCTACTCACTTTATATCCTATATTGAATGAATGAAAATGCCAGGACACTTCCATTTTGGACGGGCACTCCTGCCCAAGCAATGAATTCCCCTGTGCACTTACCAGTCCAGGTAGAAACTGCTGCCACAGGGGCTGGCAGGAACAGATTCCATAAAAAGAAAGTTTAATTTTCAGCAAAAGGTTGAAGCTAAATTCTGTCAGAAGCTTCAATAACTCTAAGATGTAGCAGGGTCCGTCACCCATAGCACAACTTTTCCTGGGAAACAGAGTGAGCCTTTAGGAGCAGCTGATCACTTGCCTCTGATAATCTGGAGTTTCAGGGAAAGACAGTACTTTTTCCTCCCACAATCTCTGCTTGTAGCTTTCCTCTAGCCCGGTGGTGTGAATCACAAAGCCTGTCCAATGCAGTTGTTAATTAACTCTGCTTTGGGCTCCCAGTTCCTTTTTTCTGTAAAATGGGGTGGGGGAAGGTGACTTCCTTTTGCAACGTTCAGTCCATTAAAGATCGTTGTGCTCAGTCCGGGCCCTTATCAGCAGCTGGGACACCGGACCAAATTTGACTTTTATGTATGCTGGGGCAAACACATCCAGAAGGATTCTTTTTATCCATGGACACCTGCTTTCAACCACCACCAGAAGAGAGGGACTGTACTTTGTGCTGTCTGTCCTTGGCATATGGGCACTGCCATAAAACACTGCTGAAGTGCTTAAGCCACCCATCCCCAATCCTCTGGTTTGCCTGGCTGAGCTGTCAGGCTGCTGCCACAGGATTCTCTAGGATTCTCTAGCCAGAGCACAGGGAGCCTGATTGTTCCAGCAGGCACAGCTGGATGCAGGTTCTCACCCTACGTTCAGTTACCCACTGCCAGAGCCTCTTCCTCCACCGTGTGGGACATTAACTGGTTAATTCAGGCAGAGAAATCTGAAATCTGATGTCTGAAGCTCTCTGGCAGGAACACCCTCCATTGTGGGCACAGTCCTGCCCCACCACGTGGGAAAATCCCTTTGACATGAGTGGAAATTCCATGTAAAAAGGGTTTGAGGCAGCACTTTAACTTGGGGCATGTCTATAATGCAGAGTTGGCTCCTTGCTCAGGTACCTCACCTGGGACTGACAAAGAGCAGGGAGGCTCTCCAAGCTCAGCAGTGCTGCTGGAATGGGAGGGACACGGGCCGAGCAGAGCTGCTAAAGCTGCTAAATCACACTGCAGAGCACTCCTGTGTTTGTACTGAGCTGAAGGTATTTCTGTGCCTGCAGCTCTGCACTGGGCAGAGACTCTTCACAACACTTAGAATGAACCTCATTAGAGAGCAAAAAGCAGCTGGGTACTTCAGTGTCCCTTCCCTCAAAGGCCTACTTATGGTTCATTCTCAGTACTGTTCTGTCCTCTTTCTAAAATTAAATTTAAAATCTACTCTTGGCCTGAGCTTTCTATTATTCATCTCAAGTTACACATAAATTTCTTGGAAAAAGAAGAAGAAAAACAGGTGAGTCATTTCAGAAGAAAAAATGGTTAGAGCCAGCAAGAGTTATCCCTGAAATCATAGATGAAACAGTGGGAATCCTGGACCAGATTTAAAAAGACAGCAGCATATCCAAAGGCAGCTGGGCTGGTGGGCACCCTGGTGATCCCCCTGTTCCCAGCAGACCTGGCTGTGGGAATCCCACAGTCCATCCACCTGCAGCTTCAGGCACCCCTGTAAATGTGGCCCTCAGACCTTCAAACAAAACACCGCTGGGCTGTGTGATTATGTTTAGCACGGAGGGGCAGTACAGGCACTTCTGAACCCTGGGGAACAGACCTTTCCATCCCTGGCTGTTTGGGATTCCAGGAATCCACACTGCTCTATCCTTAGACAGACATTTCATGTCATTCCTATTTAACAGGACCAAACTTTATGGATTTTGGGGGGATTTTCTTCAGTAAATAAGTAGGTTCCACTGAACTGCTCTCAGGAAAGAACAAAACTTGATAACACAGCTTCCAATCAAGAGAGAGACAAGACTTAGTGCTGACTTTTCAAATGAAATATAACAAGATTTGTTTTTAGTGCCACTATCCCAAACAATTACAAGGGAAAATGCAAATGCATATGCAAATAAGGCAGCAGCTGATATTACTGCACACAACATGGTCCCTGTTGTCACCCTGCCTCCACGAGAGCAGTTACCAGCCCTGGGGAGCGGGCACAGGGCGGGCTGGGTTCTGGATAGCAAAGATAACAGATGCATTGCAAGAGGATTTGGTATGATTAAAATTTCAGCATTTTATGTTTGTCCCCAGCCCGCCATTTCAACGGTCCTGCAGTATTTGAGTTGGGTCCAAAAGGTGACTTCTCCCCCAGCCCTCCTGCTCCACTGCTGTTTGTCAGCCAGAACTCAAACTACCCAAGCAAGAGGGAAACCCACCACACACCATTCTGCAGGGGTTTCCCACTGTCTCTCTCCTATTATTGATGTTGTTTCTATCATTATGGTTTTTGTAGTAATTTCACAGAAGAGCCCAGGTCATGGCTTGGGACTGAGCAGCACAAACACTCAGACTTTCTCCAGGGGGCATCTCCAACCTGTGGTTGCCACTGTCCTCTCAGGGAGGGGAAAATCAGAGTTGCAGCATGTCCTGTAGCCAGAGCAGGGAGCTGCAAGAGACAGATCCTGGCTTCCAACGTGTCTGCCACAGACAGTTTTGGTCTGTAACACAGCTCTCAGTTTAAGTCTGCCCCTGCTTCTCCATCTGCAACATAAAGATGACTGTAATCCTTTGCCTCAGCCTGGGGTAGGTTGTGAAGTGTAATTTTTACAGAGCGCACTTATCTGCAATCCCATCTCTGCACACAGTGGCAGAGACAGTAACTTTTTCATTTAGGCCCTTCCACAGCTCTGTGCTTTCCCCAGAGCTGAGATCCATCACACACCCAAACCCGTGCAGCCCCTCACTGCTCCTCAGCTGCTGGAGGGACCCTTGAGGTGATCTCTCCATCTCCCTGCCAGGAGTTTTAATTCTCATCACTGCTGCATACAGGGCTGATGTGCTGGGGGAACAAATGGGAAATTACCCCCCAAGCCACAGAGATTTACCTGCTGTTTTTCTGTGTTTCATTGCAGAAAGTGAATGGAAGATGCCACGTTCCTTTTTGGTGAAGAGCAAGAAGGCTCATAGCTATCACCAGCACCGCTTTGTGGAAGATGAGCTGCCTGTCCTCACTTGGGGTCCAGTAGCCTCTCCCTTCACCGGTGAGTCAATCCATCCCCTGGGCTTGTAGGAACACACCGAGGTAAATCAATAATTGAGTAGGCAGTGAAGGGAGCAGAATGAGTCAGCTGAAAAGCAGGGATGTCCGTGTAAGGACAAACTGATCCCTTCCTGTGTGTCCTCTTTCTCTACACCAAATCCACACTGTCCCACTGAACCCAAATTTAGATCCTCGCTTTGTTTCCTGCTCGGTTGCTGGGGAGATTTGAGATACAAGATTGCTGTGTGGAGTTGGTCACATTTGGGAAAACAGGCCAACTTCAGGCCACTAACTGCTGGGAAAAGAGCTTGCACCTGGTTGTCACTGTTGTACAAACTCACAACTCCACCACCTCCATCTCCAGTTTCCTGTGTTCACTGCCCACATTCCCTCTGGACTGCATCTTCTCTACCTCAGGGTGTTACCACCTCTTGCTGATGTACTGTATTAACACCACCCAGCACAGTTCTGCCTGTCCCTGCTGTCCTCCCTCTGCTCCTGTTCCCGCTCTCCCACAGCCATCCAAGCAGTGGCAGGGCTGGGGCAATGTTCTTCTTCCTTCAGGCACCATTCAAATTTTCTTTATTCAAATTTAGGAACAACTAACCCTTTGTTCTAGCCCTGGCTATCAAATTAGAGTCCAGCCCTGAGATAAGTTTGATAAAAAAAAAAAAGGAGGTGACATTTTAATTTCCATTCCTGCCATCATCCTTCAGCCATTTGTTGTGTCTGTCTGGTGCAGTGGCAGGTCTTGACAACACATGAATACTGTCCTTCAGCAGATCTGTCCCATCTCCAGCAGAAAGGAGGCACGGGTTGGACCTCTGTCCATTTTAGATTCTTATACAAAATCTAAAAGGTGCTGGTTGGTCTCTTCAAGGGCTGGGACAAGCGTGGAGAAATAAATGGGAGTGTGGGCAAGAGGAAATGAGGCTCAGTGGTTTTAGCAACTGCATAAGCAGTTACCTCCCCTCTCTGCTTCCCTCCTAGGCTGTCCATAAATCCAGGTTAACAATACCCAACTCTCTTGGGAGAGGGGTGGGGAGGTTAATAAGTTAGTGATTGTTAGTTACCCACACGAACGGAAATGGTTTTAAATAGGGAAATTATTCTTACAGACATAATTCTAGGGTTAATTTTCTCTCTATAGAGAGTATCAAGTATCCTATCATCTCATCCTGCCCCTCTCTATTTTGCCTATCTCATCCTGCTTGGAATTTCCCTTTGTCAGCAACGGACAGACCTTGAGTGCTGATTGCACCACTCTGCACTTATTCAGGGAATTGAGCATGGGCTGCTGTGCCCAGGCAGGAGTTAACACCTGAGCACAAAACTCACCTAAACAGACTCTTCTCACAGCAGCAAGAGTGACATAACTGTGACACTGCTGTGTGTTACAGCCACAGGAGAAAAGACACCAGAGGACATCAAGAAACAGGACCTGGAATGTGTGATTCCAAAACAAGAAAAGGACCCACCTGAACTGAAAGAAGAAAATGTCCCTGTCCAGTACCTGAGCAGGATGCTGCCAGGCCCTTCAGCCCAAGGTCAGCTACCCAAAACCCCAGCTGCAAAGAGGTCAGGGCTGGGCTGGTTATGGAGCCCCTAAAACTGGGCCCAGATTTTCAGTAAATGACAGCTCTTATTTTGACATCAATGGTCAAACCTGTCAGAGGTAGAGCTCCTCAGGAGCATTCTGTATTTCCCTTTACAGTTCAGGTCTAGACCAGCATCTCCCTGAAGGACAATGCTGTGATTCCCAATGGATGAGCCTTCTCATCTCAGTGCAGCTCTGTGCTACGTGGGTCAAGGCAGGCCCGCAGGATATTTGTTCAAACACCATATGCAGCAGGGCTAGGAGGGGGCTTAATATTCCCTTAGCCATAAAATTTCCACGGCATTCTTCGCCATAAAATTTCCTCAGATTGAAATCAAAGTCACAACAGGACGTTTGCACGGGGAATCAGGATTTGAATCAAGGAGAAGTTGCCAACTGCAACTCCCAAGGGTCAGACAAGATGGGGAAATGGGAGATGGGGAACTTTTTTAACTGGTGCCCAATTTCAGACAATGGTGTGACACTTCTCCTTCTCCTTTGCAAACTCAGATTTGGCCATGCCAGGGCTGCAGATCAAGGACTGCACCAACACAACAAGCACCCCAACCTTCTACAAAGCTGGCTATCCTTGGGATCCTTTCCATGTGCCATACAGCTACCAACAGATGTCTTCCAGCATGCAGTCAGCCCTCCTGGAACACCCTGTGAGCCTGTATGGGAGCCACCTCCTGCCAAGCACTGAGCCCCCCCTGGATTACAGCCTGCATTATTCCTCAGACATGGAAACCTTCCATTGTGTGAAGTGCAACAAGGTCTGTGTTGGATGAGAACCTCCAGGATGGAGAGGGCCTGGAGGGATTTTTATTGCACACATCAGTGTTTTGCTGGGTCACACCAAAGTGTGTGTCTCAGAGTGGGTCCCCCAGTCAGGAGAACAAGTACAAAGGCACTGGGAATGCTGCAGTTCACGTGGCCCACGAGAGGGAAGAATTAAATAAAGAGAAAGAATTGAAAACAGAGATGGAGATGAGACCACCTCATGTCAAAAAAAATCCCTGTCCTCTTGTTTTGCAGGTGTTCTCCACTCCCCATGGGCTGGAGGTCCATGTCCGAAGGTCTCACAGTGGGACCCGTCCCTTTGCTTGTGAGGTGTGCGGCAAAACCTTTGGGCACTCTGTGAGCCTGGAGCAGCACATCAACATTCACTCCCAGGTGGGTGGCATGGGCCAGAGAACCAGCTCTCCAGAGCTCAGGAGGGCTTGGACCTCAGCTCTTGCTTAATCCATTGGAGAGGAAGTGACATCTCCTAGGTTACACACGTGGTGTCTTTCCTGTAGCAGCCAGTGACAATAGGAGCTCTGAAGAGATCAGAGATCTTGGTCGCAGAAATCTCAGACTGCCCTTGAGCATTCCTTGGAAGGGAAGGGAGGATCATTGCTACTCGCTCTCCTGTGCCTCACCTCCTCCTAAAGGGTGCAGGAGTTTGGATCACAAGATGTGATCCATTTCCATAATTAACCCTCCCTGCATTCCCTTTGTGCTGCACCCAGCACATCAGTCCACGAGCCAAGGAGATTTGCTTATCAAATCTACAATTCTCATCACTCTTCAAGCTCTGTCACATGTCTTGCAGCCTCAGACATCCCATGATTTTCTTTCCCCAACAGGAAAGAAGCTTTGAGTGCAAGATGTGTGGGAAGACATTCAAACGTTCCTCCACGCTCTCCACTCACCTCCTGATCCACTCGGACACACGGCCCTACCCCTGCCAGTACTGTGGCAAGCGCTTCCACCAGAAGTCGGACATGAAGAAACACACTTACATCCACACGGGTGAGAAACAAAATATCCCGGTAAGAAAATGCAAATCAGAGCCCATCGTGTCAATGCACATGCACATCCCCAGACACAGAGGTATTGCGGCCAGGGATCAGTGTCCAAAGGCAGTATTCCATGTGGGGTACCACAGCGGGAGGTTGAAGCATGTGTGACAAAGCTGGTTATTGACCAGCCTCTGGTGCTTGTCATGGTTGTACCCAGGCCTGAATGCAGGGCAGGGGTCACCCAGCTGAGGAGGACTGTCTCTGGTTCTTCCCACCCTCTGGTGCTGGCTCGCAATCCAGACACTTTACCAGGATAGCAGGGCTGTAACTATAATGTAATCCTAGGCTATAACACCCTGATGCCCAAGCAGAGCCAGGCAGGTCTGAATCTGCTAAAGGGCATTTCTACCTCCCTTCCCTCACCTGTTAAAGTGGGGTTTTTAACCATTTTTTGTGCCCTGCAGGGGAGAAGCCCCACAAATGCCAGGTGTGTGGCAAAGCCTTCAGCCAGAGCTCCAACCTCATCACTCACAGCCGCAAACACACCGGCTTCAAACCCTTCAGCTGCGAGCTCTGTGCCAAGGGCTTCCAGCGCAAGGTGGATCTGCGCAGGCACCGAGAGACCCAGCACAGCCTCAAGTGAGGGGTCTTTGCTGGAGCCCCCACTTCGTGCTCCAGGGAAGAAGACGGTCCCCAGCATCTCCATCCAGCCTGGGGCTGCCCACCTCGTAAAGCTCCTATGTTTCCCTGGGGACTGGCCAAGTCGTGCCATTGGCTTCGCTGTTTGGCACCATGTCCCAAAGAAACCTGTGGGAGCTTTCACTTTTCAGGTGCGACAGGTACCAGCCCAGATCTGACATCACCTGCTCAAGTGCAAATCCAGAGGGATTCCTCCGAGGTCGCTCTTACTCTGGATTTGCACCGTGAGCAAATCCGGTTCGTCAGGCTGCCCAGCAGGGAGGGGAACTCCTGGGCTGGTGGCAGCAACAATCTGTGCCAAGCTGGTGCTGTAACCATGTTCTGCTCCGATGGTTGGGAAGATAAGCCCAGGGCATGCAAATAGATTGCATTCAGTGAGCTGTGTTCTGCTTGGACAGGGCTTCTGCAGAGACTTGCCCAGGCCATAAATTCTGCCAACAGACACCTAAAGTCATTTCTTTCAGCAGAGCATTTACTGTGATCAAATGACAAGTTAACTGTGCTGTATTTTTAGCTTGGAGTGGGAGGAAAATACTGAAGAAACAGCTCCTATCCCTAGCTGATAACAGGGGTCTCTAAATACACTCCTCAGACACACCATGCTGCAGAGATCCCTGGCTTGGTGGCAACCAAGCAAGCTCCAGGAAGAGCCACGCCACAGCACCAGGCAGAAGCTAATAAACCCCATGTGTTGGGGATTTATTACGGGACAGTCTGCAATCCAGGCTGGTATGTCCCACAATATTTCACTGCATGCTGGACATGCCAACTTAGAGCTGTTCTGAGCAATCCTGGGTCACTGCATGGTCAGGAGTGGCCCTGGATATTGATGCCAAGGGCCAGAGTTCTGCTGGCCAGCCACTCTCCTCCAGGAGGAAGTGACTGAGCCTCTACGTGTTGGCAAAGCATGCAAGTACCTCACAAATATTATACTAAGAGAGCAGTGGTATTTCCTCCTTTTTCCAGGTCTAGGGGTTAAAGCAAAGCACTGGAACAACTAGAGAACCAGTTCCCCTCCAAGCTCTGCCAAATTCCCTCTCTATAACCTTTGGCAAGTCACTGCACTGGGCTTTTGTTTTGCCACCCCTCCTGGTGACATGGGGTCATTCACTCAGGTCTGTACAGTCCCCTGAGTTCTTAACAGGAAGGACAAAGTATTATAACATTACTAAGACAAGTGTTTTCAGTTAATTGGGGCATTGTAGCAGCACATGGCTCAGTCCATAACTACATCCCTGAACACACGGCCTTGGACAATGACACCAGTGGGAATTACCCTGGGAATGGGCTGTGGCACTGCCAGTTCACTCCAAAGGCTTGTGAAGGAAGGCTGCCATCGTAGGCAAAGACAAAATGTCCAAGAGGAAAATTCATGTATTGCCAGGAGAGAACTGCCCTCAGTTACACTGCTGTAAATCCCAAGTTACTCTCCTAAGACCTAAAAGGTACTTGTCCCTTTTATGCTGTGCCTAAGCTGTTATCATTTATATGTATCTGGAAGCTCAGAACCAGAGTCTGTACTCCTGGCTTTACTTGTACACTGTAAATATGTATTTATACTTATTCTAATGTATATTTTTATTGCACTATACCAGACAGTGACATGTACAGGCCTGCTGGGATTTATCTGATAAATCTGTTCTTAGTAACTGGGCTAACAGAGTGTGTTTCATGTTCAAAACACCCATTTCAAGAACGGCTCCTACTTGACTCTGGAGACACAGGCAGTAGGTTTGTGGTGAAAAGGGAGAAGGGAAGGAGTAGAGCTCTGTACGGTTCAAGTGGGAATAAAGAAGGAAATTCACATGCAGAACAGGGCTCCCATGAGGGACACATTCATCCTGGAGCCAGATTGGTGCAGGGCCGCACAGAGCCAGAGTCAGCTCTCCAGATCAGGAGGGCACACCAGACACATGGGGATGTGTGTCCAGCAGACAGTGCCAAAGCCCCCATTAAAGCCCTGCTGTCCTTTCCTGAGTCGTCCTGGGGAAGGTGTATAATCCATGGTGGAACTGGTGCCCAGGTCCTGACCGTGGCACAGCCCCACGCGTACAGGTGAACACGCACACGTGCACAAGTCTTGCTCAAGCTAAAGTCATTTCAGCTTATTAAAACTGCTGCCCCAAATGCCGTTCCCCTTGTCCTCCAGAAATCTGCAAACAGAAATATTTAAAGAGCGTGTGAGCTTCTGGACTGCTCAGGAGCAAAACCCTCCAGCCCCAAACCACACGGGCACGCCAGCACAGACTTCCCTGTGTGTGTCCTGGGGACTGAGGGTGTGACTCCTGCAAAGCTCCCCCGTTTTGGCCATTTGGAGTCAAGTGTGTCTGTAACCACTCATAACACCAACCCAGACAACTGCTTCTTCTGAGCCTGATGAAGAAGGCCTGCTGTATCCATTAGATTTTCATTCCTATCTTTGATTCCCATGGTACAGAGGAGTTATAACCTTCAACAGGTTGTGCTCTTCTCTCCTGTGTAGTCCTACAGCCTGCTTCTCCCTCCTAACACAGCACACATCACCCCAGTCCTGCCTTCCATTTCCCCAGGACTCCAGGGCAGGCAGATGCTTTCACCATTATCGTGGTTACTGAGCCCAGAGATTCCTGAAGAGCAGCTACTCTGGAGAGGCAGTGCCAGCCTTAGCCTGGTATTTGTGAGGAGCCTGGGGAGCACATCCCAGGAGATCCAGGGACGATTTTAGCTGGATGGGCCGTGAGTGGAGACACACTGGGATGGCTGCAGGCCATGTGCTGCTGCAGAGCTGTGCTCAGGGAAATGTCTGTGGCCAGAGCAGTGCAGGGGGCCCAGGCTGACCCACTCCCACAGGCACTGGGGGTGTATCTCCAGGGGCACAGGCTGTGGATGGAGACCAGCTGGCAAAGGCACCAGCGAGACAGGACAGCCAGAGACAGGAGGTGACCCAAGCAGGAAGGAGGAGGAGGAGGAGGAGAGGGAATTAACTTGCAACATTTTCCACTAAAACCCTACAGTTTCTTCCTCTTGACTAAGAAGTTGCCACTTTCAGATCACCTAATGCCCACCTGACCTTCCCTTAGGCCTAGAGATGCCAGCAGCCCAAAGGGAAAACAAGAGAGAGCCCCATAGCCCCTTGTTCACTGTGACCCATGATCAGTCTCCTGAGGAAGAGGATGGAGGGACCCAGCTCCAGAGCAAACAGCAGCACTCTGCACGGTTCCCTGCTTTCACCTGGACCCCTTGAAGCTCTGGAATGCAGGTGAAAGAGCGAGGAAGCAGATCTGGCATTACCCAAACCTCACCACACCAGGCAGGGGCAGAGCCTGCCACTCCTAAGACAGCACGGAGCAGGCAAAGAGCTGCCCTAATCCATGGAGCAACTGAATCTACACCGTGGGTACCCAAGGATGCTCAGCACCTGTCAGATCAGGCCAAGGCTGTCACCAACTCCAAACACACCTGGCCTTGCTCTCCAAAATGCAAATCCTCCTCAGTTCTGACTGCTGTGGTACAACTCCTTTCCCACCATCTCCCCTTGCATCAAAAACATTCTGGTCAGTCAATCAAGGAAACAGATAACAAAAAGCAAAATCTCAACTAATCTTTGTGGCCGAAGAAAGAGCTGATTGTCTTTGCCTCTCTTTGAGCCCGCCCTATATCCTGGACTTCCCCAGTCCCCTTCACACCTTCTTCCCTTTATTGCTGGGGAAAAAAAATCCTGGTCTCTGGGCTGTTTTGTTTAGCAAATGAGGGACATGCAAAGCAATAACCCCGGGCATCTGTCAGGAGAAGAGAGGTGCCTCTGTGTCTTCCAGACAGCCTTGAGGCACTGAGAGCAGCAGCCCAGAAGAACTATGATTAAGGGTGGATTTAAGTTTGGACACGGGATGAATCTCTCTTCCTAATGAGGACAGAGCCACGGGACACCTGCAGGAAGCAGAGATGTGTTCCCAGCCAGCACAGCATTAGGCTGGAGCTTATTTTCAGGTTGTATTAACCTCGGAGTGGAATTCTGGAGAAGGCAAAAACCTGAAGCTTTCTTGTGTTGGCAGTTGTTAGGGAAGGCCTAAAAGGAACTGAGAGGAAGGACAGGGAAAAATTAGATTCCAGTTGGGTGCAGGTTATACTGGAACAAGTTATTTGCTGAATCTAGTTTCTTCCTGCCTTAGACATCCTGAGAAAGCATTTTCACTGAAAGATGAGAGCAGAGTCCCTTGTCCTCACAGCAGGTTGTTCCCCCAGTCACAACCAGCAGTTTAATTCCAGCCCATCAGCACAGCACACAAGGGGAAACCTGAAGGCATTAGGCAATCTCCCAGAAATAGCTGCATACACAGGTTTCCTTGCACAGGGAAAATGTTCCTGCCTGCCGTCAAGGGCCTAACCTGGGAATGGAGAGGGAGCTTGACCTGCAACGCTACTACAGAATAATAATTTTTTTTAAAGTACCTCACAAACCATTTTGAAAATACTTATTCTGCTCGCAAAGCAGAGATGTTTTTCCCCTTTTCACCTGGAATAGCACATCCACAGAGAGGAGGCAACCCAGCACAGCCACACCAAAATTATTCAAGGATAGTTAAATCAGTCGGTTGTCTCTATGCTGGATGAGACCTAAGGAAACACAGATCCCTGCAGAATTCCTGACCCACCATCTTAAAACTACCAGTCACCATGGACACACACTGAAATTAAGGCTGCAGCTCCAAACTGAGACTCGAGATCTGCCACACATTTCCTGCATGACCTCGGGCAAGACACAAGTGCTGGATTTCTGAAGTTGTTCAGCACACTGTGAAGCTCTCAGAAGCTCTTCACCCCATCTGTGAGAGGAGGATAATAATCCCCCCTCTCTCCTTCATTTCACTTGTTTATTTCAACGGTAAGATAGTCAGGAATGAGACTGCTCCTCCTTATCTTCCATATCCAGCACCTCGCACAATGGAGCCTTGATCTGGGCTGGAACGCCCAAGTGCAACTGCGATACCAAGAACAAGAGATAAAAACTGAATTCAGCAAAGCACCCCAATTCCATAGCTGGCTCAGGGATCCTCCAGGCAGGCACAATGAGATCCTGCATTAAAAGCACTAAACTCCAAATCAGCAGAGAATCAGGGCAGGCAGCAATAGGATAAGCAGGAAGGATAAAATGGTAAATAATTCTACTGGTGAATAATATTCGAGGGAGAGAGACAGCGCTGGATATGGATGCTAAAAACATCCCACTCAGTGGCCCCATTTTAAACGTGTTGCTTCAATCTGAGCACTTCTCAGTCTGGTCCTTGGGCCGACTTTGACCTGCTGGCCCAAGGAGGATCCGTGTTCACTGTACCAGAGAGGCAGGCAGAGAGCAAAGAGTCCCCAGGAATGGGGAAATCTGGGGCTGGGGAGGAGCTGAGCGTGCACTGAGCTCAGCTTTGGTCTGATAAGTTATCAAGCACTGCCGGCTGCTAACTGTCAGCCGGGGAAGGGAGCCTGTTAGGGAGGAGGAACAGCTCCCAGGGCAAGATAGGACAGCCCAGGCCTTATCGGAGTGCCTGAGCCAAAGAGGGAACTGGAGAGCGAGCACTTTCCAACCACTTCATCCGAACAACAGACAGATTGGCAGGAAAGGCCTGTCAGCCCTTCTCCTCTGCCACGCAGGGAGCCCCCATCCATGCAAATCACCCTGGGAAGCACAGCCTGGGAGCTGCCAATGTGAACACTGAGCCTGAGGGAGTGCACGGGGTAGGTTTTCTTAGGAGCATGGCCCAGTGGGAGAGTCAGATTTACGACAAACACTTCAGGTGCTTACTGAGCAAACTGCTCCTGCTCAGCGCCCAGAGCAGCACTTGTGCCCCATGCTGCCTTTCCTAAGGTTTGGGAGGGGGATCTACCACTTCAGAGTTGCAGCAGTCACTAAGGTTTGGTGTAGAGATAATTGCTCTGGATCTGAAAACCAGTAAAAACTCCCAAGTGAATAGAAGAGGAAAGAAACCTGACCATTCCCATCTGAGCTGCAAGAGCATGGAACAGCAAATAGTCCTTCACACCCGCTCCTAGGGCAGCAATAACCAAATCAGTGCAGCTGAAGATCATATGAGGGAGATCCTCCTCTGTTTGGATTACCTCCCTTGGACCTGTGCAAGCTCCCTGTCCATACACCTCAGCCATGACAGGGAGGGGAGCAAGAGATTCCTGCGGGGCACATTCTCTGCTTGGTTTCCCTGATGAGACTGGGCTGTACAGAATGAACCAGTGTCACACCAACAGCTTTAACACATGTTTTTTTAGCTCATCAGACCATGCTGTTACCAGGTCATTGCTCATCCAGACCATATGGACAACCCTCATCCTGCATCCTACCCACCTTTGGTTCCAACTGGTGCTTTGGATTCTGCCTATACTGTGGGATTTTACTGTGGAATGGTGCAAGCCCTGACCCTGTGCTGGGAGGATGTGGAAGTGCTGTCCCAGGCTCTCCATGGGATACGAGGCAGGAAACCTTCAACAGCAGGGATGTGGGTCAGGAGATGTGTGAACTAGAGACTCAAAGGCTCCCTTTTTGATAAATAACATATCTAGGATGCAATTTATCTCCTCCTGAAGCACATATCTGAGCCAGGGCTGAAGTCCTGCCTTGTATGCACCGACTGGTCTCCCAGAAGAGTCAGGGAGCCCAGTATCTGTAGGCATCTAAAGTGACATGAGCTGAGTCACACCCCTGTGGTTTCTGCACTGCTCTCAGGCTGAGTTTCTCACAGCTGATTCTGCTCCAACCCACAATCTACGGTTCTCCAGGTCATGGGCAACCTCTAAGCTTTTTAATTCTTCTGTGCATCAAGGGCTGCTCAGCAAGTACCACAGCCACAGTCAGCACTGGCCAACAGAGCTCTGAGGTTCGAGGCTTCCTCAAGAAGAACAAGAGGTTTAAAAACCCTTCCCCATTGATCCTGCCTTCCTCTTGAATAATTTTAAAGCAATGGGACATTATCTTACATCCCAGGCTCTTCTATATTAGGAGCTCTGGTGGGATTTTTAGCAGTGGTCAAGTCCACTGGTTTCTTCTCTTCATAAAATAGAAGTTATCTCTTGTCTCAGTTGAGGAAGGGGAAGTTGGAGATGACAGAGCATTCCTGTTCCTGAAAGGGCCCCATCCTGAGAGGGTGGACATGGTGAACCAGTGTGTCAGTCAGACATCCCTGCCTCAGCTCCTTATTTAGATCCAGCCTGTAGCAGCTTCAAGATCTACAGATAGGAGCAAGGTAGAATTCCTGCACAATACACTGGAGTGGCTTTGTGAAAAATCCCACAAAAAACCCATAAAGCATCAAAGTGAGGTCTTTGCATTGACATCTGCCAGCCTGCAGTTTTCACTTTAAAATATTTGCCCAAATTTCGGTAGGACAACTAGAAATGGAATTCAGGTCAGCTGGACTTTCAGTCTTGTTTGTTAACCAACTTTTTATCTTACCTCCTTGAAGTACTAAAACTAAGTAGAACGTCCCAAGTTAAAACTCTGTCCTTAGGAAAAGTATCATGTACTAGTGGTAAGATTTTATTTCTGAATTCTGGAAGATACTTCTGAAAATATGCACAAAGCTCATTTTCTAGTGTCTTAAATTTCAGACAGAGGTAACAGAGCAGCCCACCTTTGGTTTCAGAGTGAGTGTGCATGAGACAGCTGAGGTTTCTCATGTTACCTGGAACTTAAGGAAAGAGCTGGAAAGTCAGATTTGTGTCCCTGTCCCTGCTGCATAGTGCCGCAACACAGTGGTGGAGAACTCAGCAGGACTAAGGATTCTTTGCATTTGAATAGCTTGTAGTGCCTGAGGATTTCAAAAGGGCAAAGATGGGAACACCTTACCCCTGTTTTACTGCAAGGAAACCAAGAGCCAGGGAGAGAGGAGGTTACTCAAAGTGGGACAGAGAGAGTAAAAGACCTGAGAAATGAACCAAGGCATTTTAAGTTCCAACTTGTATCTCAATTATTGGGCAGTGGGCAAAATTCAGACCTGTTGCAGCTGCATAAACAGCTGTACAAGTTGTACCAGTGGAATTTGGTGCTTTCTCTCCAAAAAGGAGGCAGATGAGTGTCTTGGAGCCCTGGCACTTTGCTCATACTCTACCTTGTTACTGCAAGTCTGGAAGAAGTCACTACATACCATCGCCTATTCCAAACCAAATTCCTATTCCCCTAAATGTGTTTTCCCACTGAAGTGAGCACAGCACCCAACAGTCAGCAGGATTTAGCCCCCAGCCTGCAAGTTTTCTCTCAGCATCATTATAAATTTTTGCAGGAGATACAACACAAACCTTGTGGTTATCAGGAACAAAAATTCATATTTTTGGGGTACCACCTCCTCATCCTCAATCCCAAAGTCCCCAGCAATCTTAGCTTGGATGGGAATGTGACTCAGACCTTCAACTGAAGGGCTGTCACCTGCAAACCCTGAAGGCTGGATGTGGCTCTGGTTTTATCACTGGCCGCCAGCTGCCTCTACGGCTCCTGCCTCCTCCCCAATGATTCAGCAAATCTTCTTTGAGGAGAAAAACAAGCACACAAGTGAACAAATCACAATGTCAGATTACAAAGATGAGCAGGGAAAAGCTGCGGCAAAAAGGAAGGAGATAAAAGTTGGTGAAGATACATGAGCCAAGGATGCAAATGCCCCACAAAAACTTTTTTTTTTGAAGGGGAGCAATAATAATGTGGGAAAAGTGCTATAATTTGGATACTTTACACTGGGGAACATTGCTAAGAATAAAAGAGAACACAATGTGGAAGGAAATGAAGCATATTCTGCCCTCTCCTACCTGGGCAATGCACAAGGCTGATGGGGATTTTTACTGGTATGGATGAGAACTGAATAGTGCATTCTGGTTTGCATTGGAGCAAAGTTCCACCAAGTAAGCTATATTCAGAAGGAGTGTCTGCTCTTTGTAACCAAGACTTCCAATAGTCTAGAAGCCCATTGTCAGGCACTTGGAATATCATTGTTCCTGGAAAAAAGGATCTGCGAGTCATTTGGTTTCTAAGGTGTAGCAGAGGGCAGTAAGAAATAATGTCTTAATTTCTGACAGTTTTGGCCACTGATATTTTCACCATATCATGTTTTTATATCATAGCCCTTTTCCATAAACATTTTGTTTTCTGCTGCAGCCACTCCTGAGGTAAAACACAGGATCAGTGTAACAGCTCTTGATACAGAGTCTATGGAATAGAAAGTAAAGAAGACACTTCAGTCAGGCCTTAGCTAGAAGATGTAATATTTCCCTTAAACGCATTCCCCTCCACTCAGCATCCAGTCTTACAAGAACTTTTCTGCCATGAAATCCTAATGAAAACAAGTGTTTGGAATTTAGGGAGAGCTGATTTCATGTTTGTGGGATCTTTCAGCCCAGCAACTCACCCAGTATCTGGGAGAGAGATGCAGCCTTCCACTGGATTAAATGCAACACAAAAAGTAAGCACAAAAGGAAGAGGAGCTCAGGAACTGTGAACACATATGGCAATGGACAGACTGTTCCCAGAGGGAACAGGG
This sequence comes from Atrichornis clamosus, assembly GCA_013400975.1. Classification (NCBI taxonomy): domain Eukaryota; kingdom Metazoa; phylum Chordata; class Aves; order Passeriformes; family Menuridae; genus Atrichornis; species Atrichornis clamosus. Next base: position 2,004 of record WBMZ01001217.1, on the reverse strand, counting down.
TTTTGGGGTACAGCACCTTCTGCTCTTCCCTAGGAAATATAAAAGGAACCATGGCACAAGCCAGAGGATCTCCTCTCAAGCTCACCCAGGGCTTTGTTGCTGTGTAAGTCATAAGCAAATAGTGCTGGGAGTGTCTTCTTTTAAAGCATTTCCCTGTGCTCTGCCGCCACCTGCTTTCACAGGTCTGGGAGTCTCCCCTCAGCTCTGACAATACCCCGGTGTGCTCTAGAACTTCCCTGTCAGAGCACTCCTGAAAAGGGAAGAACTTGTCACCATGTTCCAATGTTTAAAGGGTGGCTACACAGAAGATGGAGGTTCCCTTTTTACAAGGAGTCACATGGAGAAGATGAAGGGTAATAGGTACAAGTTACTGCTGGGGAGATTATGATTAGATATTAGAAGACAATTTTTTTACATTGAGAGCAATCAGGCATTGGAATAATCTCCCCAAGGAAGTGGTGGATTCCCCAACCCTGGACACTTATCAGACTCAGCTGGAGAGGGAGCTGGGCTGTCTTGTCTAGACTGTGCTTTTGCCAAGGAACATTGGACCTGAAGATCCTTGAAATCTTCCAAACTGGTATTCTATGATTCCTTTAAAATGTGATACTGCTGCACCCTACAGGCTGAAAACAGTGAATATATAGTTCTTTATTATTAATCACAACTTCTAAACCAGGCTCATGGCTTTGTGGAGGGGGGTTGGCTCCTGGGTATTTGGGGCTGGTTCTGTTCCTGCTCCATCCCAGAGCTCTCAGAGATGGAACACACGCAGTTCCCACCTTGGTGGGATGAGCAGGAGGAGCAGCAGCAGCTGTGACACAAACACACACTGACAGATATGTCACCAACCCTGACTCAAAGACCCCACAGCTGTGGGGGACACGGGGCTCAGATCTGCTGGAGATGTCCCATGTGCCCTGACTGGATATCCCCGGGAAAGAGGGAGCTCAGGAACAGGGGAAATGTTGACTGTGTGGACTGGAGATGAGATGGAGACCTTCACCTCTAGCAGCTGCTGCCGTGTTCTGTTTTATCCCTCTAGGTTTGGCACAACAGAGGAGGCACACAGGAGAAACTGCCTGGCAGTGGCCACCTCAGCAAAAGTCCATTGAGGATTTGCCAGGGAAGGGTAGCTGGTGATGTGGTGAGGAGCACTGCCCCTCCCAGCACACCTCACACATCCTGTGAGGCCAGCTTTGTGCCTGGCGTCGGTGCCATGTGTTCCTGTGCCCACACTCACCCGACCTGTGCCCTCCTGGCCCCAGTTGGTTTTGCCAGAAGAACAATCTGGGAGATCTCCCACAAGAAACATCTTTCGTTTTCTCACCTTTGGCCTTCACTGGCACTTTTTAAAGGAAACAAAAAAATTATTTTGACTGCATTTCCCTCTTCCATTGCCCCTTGATACAGAGGTTGGGCCCAAGTTAAACCAACCCATTGGTCACTCAGCTGAGTCCCTTCTTTTCTAAAATCTGGAGCACAAATTTCATTTTCACATGTTCCACTGACAGCTCCAAGCCTGTGTGGGCCACAGGCACAGTTCAAACCTGATTCCTTCCCTGTTTCTTAGAGAGGGATCCAAGAACTCCCAGGTGTTTGGTGGGAACCTGACTGTCCTCAGCAGGGTCTGTCACCCACACAATGCCATCTTTGTGAACTTGAATGATGAAGAAATCCCAACTAAACCACTGGATGCTGCTGTACAGACCTGGAAGAAAGTGTGCACCAATCCTGTGGATAAATAGGTGTCTGTATTTTCATAATTACTGGCTAATGAGCCCTGTAGGAAGCTCAGCAATCTCCCAAGAGCGAGGCAAGAACCCAAATGAGCTGGTAATACACCAGAGAAGAAGAAGAAGAAGAAGAAGAAGAAGAAGAAGAAGAGAGGAGATGTTCCATTCTCAAATCTCTCTGAGTGTGGGGATTAGAGTTTGTCCAGGATGGTGGCCATGAGGAAAATAGAAAAGAGACCTGAGGAGGTTTGGCCCCCAGCCCGCAGGA
>WBMZ01001216.1:35993-92865 GCA_013400975.1 Atrichornis clamosus | reverse complement strand
AGCGGTGAGGCGGCGGCCGGGGGTCGGGAACGGGGAGGCTGCGCGGCGGTCGCTCCCGGGGCTCGGTGCCCCGCGGGGCTGGCGGCGGGTCGGGGCGGCCCCTGCCCGGGCAGCGGGACGGGTGCGGGGGATCGGGGGTCCCGGTCGGGCTCCGCCACCGCGGGCAGCTCCGCGTCGCGGTCCGTCGCGCCGGCGGCTCCGAGGAGCGGGGAGCGGCCGGAGCGAGCTTGAACTGGGCTTCGCCGCTCCCGTCTCTGGAGCCCGGGGGGGCGGCCTCTGCCTTCGCCGCTGGGCTGCCGAGTCGGGGGCTCGATACGGTGCGTCCCGGTGCCCGTGTCCGTGAACCTCCCCGTGCCGCCACCACCACCCGCACCCCGTGTCCATGAACCTTCCGGTGCGCCTCTCGGTGCCCGCCGCCGTCCGTACCCCGTCTCCGCGTGCCTCACGGTGCCGCCGCCACCACCCGCACCCCGTGTCCGTGAACCTCCCCGGTGCCGCCGCCCGCTCCGCCGCGAGTGCCCCACGCCCCGGCAGCGGGGCTCCTCCGCCACTTCCCGTTCTTCCGCTCGCTCCGGTGCACGGTGGCTCGGCGGGTCGGTGCTGCCGAGCCCGCTGGCATCCACCGGGGCTGGGGAAGGGGAACCTCTTCCTGCATGCTGCACCCTTCCGTGAGGAGCCTGGCGTGAGGGCAGCTCCCTCGGGGGTGCCGAGAAGGTGACGGGGGACCGAGCCTCCTCGGAGGAAGCTGCTGAGACCCTCCTCCTCGCTGTGAAGTGACACGGGCACGTTCAAATCTGAGCCCGAGGAGTGACCACAGGAACCTGCTGGGTGCCCGGGTCTCAACTCTTCCCCTCGCCGGGCTCCGGGGCCTCCGGTGAACGAAGGGACCCACTCTCCGCCCCAGGGAGCCTCCAGGCACGCAGTGCCTCGGGCCATGCCAGGGTGGAAGGTGTGAGGTGTCCCTCAGTCCGTGATGTCCCACAGCGGCGCCGTGCATGGGCTGGCAGGTACCCGCCTGCCCAGGGAAAGGCTGATCAGCCTCTGCATTGGAGGGATCACAGAGTTTCCAGACCTGCCAGCCTGGCATGCCAGAAGGAAAGGTGGGTGAAGAGCCTCCATTAGCCACCGCTGCTCCCCTCAGAAATTCAGCAATAGGCAAATAAATAGTGAAATGGTCGCTGTGAGGGAGGAGGGAGCCAAGGAGAAGAAATATTCTGGGAGGGCAAGTGCACTTTGGAGCCACATTACAGCTCACTACTCGAGCAGTTCTGCAGCAACTCACTTAATCACAACAGAAACCTTTATTAACGATACTGAAAAGCAGTGAATAAGTGGGTCATGTATAATAAGCCATTTGTGTTCAGTAGGTGAATACCAATTTGATAAAAGCTGTGTGTGCTGAAAACCTGTATAAATCGCTGTTTAGCAGATCGGAGATTGATCATTTCATTACTGGCTGGCACAGCTTTCCCTCCACACGAAAGTCCAGCGGGTTGGAGATGCTGAGGGGGAGAGGGGCTGTGGCCAGCGGGGATGGATTTGGCCATGGCTGGTGGGGACGGGCAGGTCCTGCCAGGCTCTGCCCGCAGCAGGCAGTGCCCAGAGCTCGCCGCCATCTCTGCCAGGTGCCGGAGGCCTGGAAGAGCCTCCACAGCACCGGGAGGCTCTGGTGCAGCCCGGGAGTGCATTTGCTCTTCCTTTTAACTTGTCCACGACGGATGCAGTGGGAGAATTGACTAGGGGCAGCATGTGCTCTGCAGATATTGGCGAGTGGCCATGAGTACCCCTGGGGCGTGGGCAGCTCCCCAATCCAGCCACCCCACAGTGGGCAGTGAGGCTCACAGGGCAACCAGGAAGGACTGTGGGGAGGGAAAAGTCACAGTCAAAGAAAGTCCTTTTCCTGCCCCCACAGCAAAGACTCTGCCTTCGGCAAGGATGGAGCCAGGATGGGCTCCATCTGCCCCATGGGAGCCCTGAGCTGCAGGATCCTTCCTGCCATCCCTTCCTTACCCACAGCGCTGCCTCTCCCGCTTTCCTCTCCTCAGGCTGGCGCCTTCAATTATTCATGCCCCCCATTGCAGACTGTGCACGCTGGGCTGCTGCCATCGGCTTTCACATGCGCTGCCTGGGAAGCTCCAGCCGCCTTCCCAGCCTGCTGGCTCTGGAGCGGGGCAGGGGAGCCGTGCCGTGAGGAGGAGCAGCCCGGCTTCTTCCCGACATCGTGTACGGGCGGTATCACCTCGCCTCAGCAGAGCCGCGGCTGGAGGCTGGAGGCTGGAGGGAGCGGGGCTCCGGCTCCCCAGGGCGCTGCCCTGCTCCGTTCCCGCACACCCCGGTGATTATTCTATCAATTACTTTCATAAACACTTCGCATTCTGCCGGATTTTTTCACACTTCCTGATGGGAATTCTCCATGCTATGTGTTTTTCCTGCTGCTGTTCGTGCAGTCATTCAATGCAATTACATCTGACACCTCTCCTCATCAAACGTCTGGGCTTTCTCTTCCCTTGAAGCGGCTGACAGACGACGGGCCAGACACTGGGAGTTATTACGTTAGGACAGTGACAGCTAATTTTAATCATAACGTTCCCTGTGAGCGAGGCAGGAATCAAACCAAGAGCCGGCACAGCTGCACGCAGTCTGGGAGCTGTGGGCAGCACAGCGGGGCTGGAGCAGGGACCTGGAGTGGGCCAGGGAGCTGGAGACTCTGCACTGCTTCCCCCTTCACCGGGAGATGCTCCAGCGACTGGGTGGGTGCTCGGGCGGGCACCTGCTGAGCCCTCTCCCTTTCACAGCTTCTCTGGGATTTTAGTTCACAGTGTGAGTGGGACTCACATGCCTCAGGACAGACAGCCCTTCCTGGCCCCATCGCCGACGGCTCTGGCTCTGTCTGAGCGCCTCTGTCCCATAGCCTGCAGGGCTCTTTCCTGCCTGGCTGCCCCCTCCCTACGGCTCTATCTGCAGTGGGTGCCCGACTGGGCACCGGGCACGTTGGCTGGGCTCAGTCGTGGCAGGTGCATTGATGCCTTGTATCGTGTGCTGTCTGTGGAACTGGATCGGGATGAGCCCACCAGTGATGGGGTGGGCAGAGCCAGGCAGGAGGGTGCTGTGTCCATGAGCACTGGGCGCTGTCGGCTCTGTGCGATGGTACCAGCACCGAGAGTGGTGTGGACAGCTCTCGGCAGCAGCAGCCAGTGCCAGTGGCTCGTGGTTTGGGTGCTGGGTGTGAGACTTGGGGGACTGATCTTCACCAGAGCAAAGCTCCTGTCTGCCCCATCCCACTCCTGCTGAATGATTCCTGCTGGGAATCCGCCCCTGCCTGCTGGGAACCACCGCCTGGCAGAGAACAGCACCAGAGCGAGTGGTGGCTGCAGGATGGCTGCACACACTGCTGGAGCCCCACTGGGAGCTGTCAAAAGAAGGCCATTTTAGGGCTTTGCTACTTATACTATCAAATAACAGCTCTTCCTCAGCCCCTTGGGAGGGAATTGTCTGAGAACTGCAACTCCCTGGGAGCACCAAGTCCTCTTGCACGGCTAAAGCTTCATGTAGCCAGGGCCAGACTGGAGGGACTCACCACTGACATCTCTCCCGCTGTGGTGGTTAAACATTAGGGGAGTGAGGAGTGCAGGGCTCAGGAGCTGGGTCAGTCCAACGTGATGGGACACTGCTGGGAATACCCGCAGTTTTCAAGGTTAATTCCAGCTCTCCGGTGAGGTGAGCACGGGCCTGATCACAGTCACTGAATTTGCTGGATTTTTTTGGTTTTTAATTCACATGCTGCAAATTTGAGCTCCTTCTGCTGCTCATATGACAGTAAAGAGGGGCAGAGCAATGGTGCTGCCATCCCCAGCGTGTAGTGGGACCCTCCCGGCCCCAGCCACGGCCACAGCGCTCCAGCCTGACGCGTCTCGTGGGAAGGGAGCTGGCTGGATCGCTGGAGGAGAGTAGCGCTCGCCGCCAAAGCCCTCTGCCCGCTCAGCTGCCGGGGCCGGAGCCACCTGCCCTCTCTCAGCAGTGACGCGGCCGTCACGCCGTGTGTCTGCAGCGGTTTGCACCGCGCTGTGTTTTCAGCGCCCCGGGGTCAGCATCCCTGCTCGCAGGCTTGTCAGGAGGAGAAGCGTCCACAGCTGTTAGCGGCGCTGAGAAGGGGAGGGGAGGGGAGGGAGGCTGCAGCCCGACCTGTACGGCAGCCGCCGGCAGAGCCGGTGTCCCCGTGATGGGGACTGCGAGGGTCACACAGTCGGTGGCACTGGGGTAGTGCCCAGACCTCTGCTCCTGGATCCATCCGGAGGGTGCCTGCTGCGTCTCCCCATCTCCCGGGGTGGCTCTTGCTCAAGCAGCCCGTGCCAAGGGTTGGGGAGTCCTGTGACAGCCAGGAGGGTCCATGTTTCTGGGTCCCTGTCCCGTGCATGTACCAGGATGTGCCTCGGGTGCCTTTGCTGCCGGCAGCCGGGGCTGTCACTTTCCATCAGCCACAGGGGTCGTGTATTCCTGGGGAGGGGAGGGTGCTGAAGGAGTCACGGATGCCTGAGGAGGGGAGGCTGTCCGAGGATCACGGGTACCTGAGGAGGGGAAGGTGCCAGAGGGTCCGGGGGTGTCTGGGGAGGGTGCCAGTGGTGGTGGATGCTTTGGACACGTTTGCTTTTCCTGCAGCGGTGCAGCACAAACCCAGCAGGTCAGAGCCGGCCCCACATCAGGGATGCAGGGCAGGGTCTAGATGGACACGCCAGTGGGTAGGAGCAGGAGCAGAGGGACTTTTCAGCTGCCCAGCCCCTGTCCCAGTCCAATGTGGGACAAAGACAACCCCTAGTCCCACCACCCGCTTGGCACGTGTCACCCCACCAGCCTGGCTGTGGCTCCGGCGAGGGGCTGCAGCTCGGTTGGGCAGACAAGGAGGCTTCTGACTCCCGGCACTGCCATGGCTTAGGGAAAAAATTCCTCCCGGAGCAGTCACCTGTGCTGACCGGGTGATTAACAGGCGTTTGCAAATGTCCAATGCATATTTAATTGCCCTCTGGCACATCTTTGCACAAACATTAGCCCGAGTGCGTGCCCACGGTGCTGCTCCAGCCGTGTCTGTCCTTGGTGCTCTGGGGGGGCTGTGGTGGGGGGTCACGGGAGCTAGCACAGCTGTGGAATGGCAGGCAGGGTCCTGGAGAGGCTCCTGGGGGCTGCACGGCTTTCCGTGCTCCGTGGGGCCTGGGGAAGGGGCAGGGGGGTGGAGCAGAGGTCTGTGGGTCATTTCCAGGTACTCGGGGCAATGCACGCCCTGCCCTTGTCCCAGCACGGCCCCATCCCTGCTGCCCGCAGCTCCCTCCCCATGTGGAGTGTGGCTAAGGTGAGGGATGGTGCCCACCGCAGGGAGGGAGCCTGCAGCCCGTCTGTCTCTGGTTTATGAGAGCACCAAGCTGTCCCAGCAGGCGTTTTCAATTCCGTTTATCTGTGTTTCCCCATTGAGTTCATTTTATTTCCCCTGATTTTTGTTTCCTGGAAGATTTATTGATCCTGATGTTCTCAGCTTATGACAGGTAGCAGCTCATAAAGCACAGGAGCAGCGGCCCCCAGTGGCCCCCTCCCTCCCACTGTGAGGACGCGGCACCAATGTCAGTGGGGGGAGAGGGACGGGGCCAGGATGGGCAGGGGACTGGGACACTGCAGGGTCTGGGGCACTGGCCAGAGTTGGTGACTTGTCCGGTGTTGGTTGGAGCAGGGTCCAGGCAGCTTGGCTGCCCCGGTGCAGAGTCCATGCCCAGCCACGGGCCTGCTTTTGGGTGAGGGCTGCCTGAGGGGGTCCTGATCTCTGCTTGTGTCCCTGTGAGGGGCAGGGCTGGGGCTGGAGGTGCAGTGAGTCACATCACCTCTGTCCAGGCGGGGCCGGTGTCCACGGCACCCATCAGGGAGGGCAAACGGTGCTGCTGGAGGACACATCTGAAAGACAAAGTGATGACCCTGGTCATCCATCTGCGGGACCCGAGCTCCTCTGGATGCACTTGGAGGTGGCCTAGCTCTGGGGTTAATTAATATGTACACTTCCCAATTAAAATCGGGAAGAAAGAAGACGCTTGATTCAATCCAGCCTTTTCTCTGCTTATCTGTCAAATTCCCATTGGTGGGAGCAGATTTTCATTGTGTTCAGAGTAATTTGGACCCAGCTGAACCCCTCAGGCCATCATCCTGCCTCTGCACTGCTGGAGTTGTGGGGTCTGGGGGGCTGGTGCGGGCTCTGCTGGGACCCTCTGGCTTTGGCCATCTCTCTGGCCAGCAGGAATCCTGTGGGGCAAGAGCCTGGTCCTGGCTGCAGTCAGGGAGTGGGTGGGCGAGTGCTGGTCCATTAGGCTGGACACAACAGCCTCAGCACCACCGTGGCAGGAGCATGGTATCCTGTGCCCTTTGCCCTGTGCCAAGAAGATCCCCCTGCTCCTCCCACTTCCTCGGTCACCAGAGCTGTTCACTTGCCTGGGGCTCTCTCACTCCCCTGCACAGAACCCATGTGGCTGCTGGTGCCGGGTCCTGGGTGAACGGGATGTGGGAGCAGCACTGGGAACCCCACCGGGAGACCCAGCCTTGGTAAACCCCGGTGTTGGGTATTTTCCTCTGTTCCCTGCTGAGATGGATTAAAGGAAAGCGATAAGTGGATGGGATTTCCATGCGTCCAGAGGGACGGGGAGATATTAGAGGCATTAACTTTTTGTCTGGGTTGATAATAATTGGTTTTCAGAGGGATCAGGGCTGGAGAGAGTGTTGCTCCCGACAGGCTGTGTGTCCCAGAGGGCTCCGGTGGCACCGGTGGGACCTGCACTGTGGCTGTGAGCTGGCACCGCTGGCAGCAGGAGGTGGCGAGTGAAGACAGGAGGCACAGGGCAGCCTCTGCGGCCGAAGCAGTGACCGAGGTGTGCAGGGGGCTGGCAGCCCTGTCCCTGTGCCGTGCCACAGAGAAGCCGCTGCACCTCATGGCAGCAGCGTTTGCCTGGGCCCTGCACGCCGGGGCCGTCTGTACAGAGGAACAACAACCTCTCCAGAGGAGATGAAAAGAATTCTAATTACATCTCTGAACAATATTTGTTTTGAGCGAGGAAAGCAAACCATATGGCGTGTGGGAGCCTGTTTGGGGCTGCATTAACCGAGGATTTGTTTTTCAGTTACGTCCTGATCTGAGTGAGATGCGATCAGGCTTTATTTGTTTCTTACACCTCGGAGGTGCGGTGGGTCCCACACTCGCTCTGGGGCTGAGGTCCCAGAGGTGCTGTGGAAGCGGGGAGCCACAGGCTCCTGCTCCCTCCCTTTCCTCCCACTGCTCTTTGAAAAGTGCAGGGGGGAGCCAGGCAGCTCTGCTGGAGGTGGGGAGGGGACGCTGGGGTGAAGAAAGGGAAGCTGGGGATGACAGGGACCTGTCTGCTCTGCTGTGGGGGCCGGGTCTGTTTGGCCGGGGCAGGATCCAGGCACTCCTGGTGACCCCGCCTGTGTGGCCGGAGGCATTGTCCTTCACCAGGACGGTGGCATGTCCCCGCAGGCACCTGCAGCCCTCGCTCTGTCTCCCGCAGCTCTCTTCACCGAGACCCCCCACGACATGACGGCGCAGGCGGGCGAGGATGTGGAGATGGCGTGTTCCTTCCGCGGCAGCGGCTCCCCCTCCTACTCCCTTGAGATCCAGTGGTGGTACGTCCGCAACCACAAGGACTGGACAGACAAACAGACGTGGGCTTCTAGTCAGGTAATGCCCCTCGTCCTCCTCCTCCACCGCAGCACAGAAAGGCAGAGCCCTCCAGGCGGAGCCCTGCTCCGCACTCGCCCAGGGGAAGGGCTTTTTTGCGGCCACTGTTGGGTTTTGGTGGGGGATCCCAACCCGCAGCAGCGTCCCCAGTGCTGACTGGACCTGCAGAGCAGGGTTTCACCCCTCTCTGCTCTGACAGAGAGGAGGCTGGGGGTGCTGTGGCATGGAACACCACATGGGCTGCCCAATGTCCAGCTGCACTGAAGATGCTCCAGGACCAGCAGGGCTAGGCTGTCCTGGCTGCCCTTCCCAGACAGGGCCCATTGCCATGACCCATCCCAGGCTGAGGCTTTGTTTTTGAGCTTGTGCCTTCACCTATCTGATCACCAGCTCATCCCTCCTGGCTCTGGACCCTCCATCCCTCCCTTGTCCCCTGTTTCCCTGTGTCTTGGTCCAGCAAACAGCCTCTCTTTATTTCTCTCTCTGTTCACACAGAGATAAGGGCCAAAGAATGGGAAGCAGCTTTAGGGATTTTAATGAGCCTTTATTGTAGTGTCTTTGGCAGAGCTGCTGCTGGTGTTGCCATAAATTGAGAAGCCTCAGGGCAGTGCTGCCGCGATGGGGGGAGCACTGCCAGGGGCCAAGGGTGGCTGGGGGGCACTGGGAATGCACAGCCAGTGGCTGCTGAAGGGGAAGATTGAGGGCAATGGGGACAGGTGCTGGCAGTGATGGGGACAGGCATCCAGGGACAGGAGTCACTGCTGCAGCAGTGATGCCACAGTGATCAGGGCTCCATACCCGCTCCTGGATCACCTGGGGAGCACCTGGAGCCGAGATGCAGGGGGACCTGCCCTGGGTGCCTGGGTTTGCTGGGGCTGAGCAGCCTCTTCTCCCTTCTCCCTCTTCTTTCTTCCTTGGAGCAGCCATCCTGGGAGTGGGAAGGGGTCCGGTAGTCTGAGCAGACCATTTATACTCCCTCTCTGGTCTCCCCCCACCCTGCTCTTCCCACAGCTGAAATCATCACCACCAGAGGAGCCCGGGAAGGACGCGACCAAAATCAGCGTGAGTTTGGGTGACGGTTCTCGTGGGGGGCTGTGCTTGGGGGCTCACTGGAACATTCCGCTGGTCCCAGTGCCACAGGCTGGGAACACCGGGGTGAGAGGGCTGGGTCTGCCCTGGCTCGGTGCTGGTGGTGACCAGGGTGAAGGACGGCTGCCCTGCTCTCCCTGGCACCGAGAGGCGCAGCCTGGACCCTGAGTCTCGTCCGGCATCTGAGCGACACATTAATGCCAGGGATAAAATAATCCAATTGACTCAGCGGATTAGCATCCCAAAGCCATTTAGGCTCACGTGAGCAGAATGAGGAGTCACTAATCAGTTAAATAAAACACTCTCGTCCTCCTGCTGCCAGGCATGTGCTCCCCTGGCTCTCCCTGCCTCGGGCAGCTTCACATTTGGGGGTGCCACAGACAGCGAGCAGTGCTGGAAAGCTTCCTACCATTGCCTGGCAGCCTCTCCTGGCACTTCCATTTTTCCCTCACTGAATGAGCAAGGGGGGATGGGGCTGGTCAGGCACCCGTGGCTTCCAGGATGGGTGCCCTCTGTGCCCAGGATTGGTACCCCAAACCCTGGATATGACCATGGGTCTTTTACAAGGGGTAAAATGCCAGAATCCTTCCCGACAGAGGACATCGCCTTTCAGCGCCCATCTGCAGGGATCAGCGCAAGATTCTCTTGCTGGTAATCCCCTTCCAGGGCCCACATCCCCTCTGATTTATTCATGCCCACAAGCCATATCCAAACCTCAGCAAGTTCCTCCAGGATCTGTCCCTCACCAGGGTGCTGTGACTCCTCGCCCCACAAACAGCAAAGTTCCAGGGCTGCTGCTGGAGCCGCCAAAGCCTGGGCTCTGCCAGGCTCTGCCAGACCCTGTCTGCGGGGCTTGGGAGGCTGCTGCTCCCCACGTCCCACCCCAGCCCTGCTCCAGGGGCAGGAGGGGCCAAGGCAGCTGCACAGAACCATCTCGGGGCCAGCACTCCCTCTCAGCTCACCCGTTGCATGTTTCAGCATAATTAGGCAGCTAATTGCACACTGGGATGGGATTGATGGGTGTGCAAGTGTAGTTGGGATTTATTTTGAACCATTCGAGGCCTCTGCTGCCTCCTCCAGATCCAGTCAGCAGGGACAAGCTGGAACTTCAAACCTCTTTTGTTTGTTTTTATTTCAAATGTCCTTGATCATTAAGTGTTTATGGAATGGAGGAGGTAAATGAACACGGGTGGTTCTGATGGAACTTGCGGTACAGCCACAGCAGCAGGTGACTGGGAACAAACAGCAGTGCCAAACAGTGAGGGGCAATGTAAATCCCACGCAGGAGCCACTGCGCCAGGCCCCCCTTGGCCGAGTGTTATCCCCCAAACACACCTGGAGCTGGAGGCACTGGCTCTGCCCGGAGCCACTGCGCTTTGCAGGGATCAGGAGAAGGAAAACACGATGGGTCTGGGTTTATTTTTTTCCCCCTTTGAATCCAATGGCACAGCACAGGGCCGAGCTGGGGCTGGGCACAGCACGTCTGTCCATCCTGGCTGTGCCGGAGGCTCTGCCCCACTCCCATGGGCAGTGAGGGCTGTTGCTGCCCTGTCTGTGCTGGCGGAGCCACAGGAGTTATGGCCAGTAATAAAATCCTCCCTCCTGAGGCTCAGTGACCTGTTGGGTAGCGGCTCCATGGCCACTGGTGGCACCAGCAAATTGGGGTTTTATTTTATTAGTTCTAAATTTCCCAGCCATTAATTTCAGTGACTTCTGGCTCTCCCGACGAAGAGGTTTTTTTGAAGCTCCTTTCCCATGACAGCCTCAGCATCTGGGCACACTCACACTGGGGCCTGGCAGCTCCTGCCCCTGCCTTGTCCTCTCCCCACCAGGCCCCACTCCCCGTGATGCAGGACTGGGGCCCACAGCTGCACGTGGGCTCTGAGCAGCCCCGAGATGCAGTTTGGGGTGGCCCTGGCCATGACCTGTGCCACCAGCTGCCTCTCAGCAACCCAGGGTGTGTGTGCTGATGTGTGCTTGTGCGTGCATGTGTGTGCATGTGCCTGCATGCATTGGTGCTGGCTGCCCCCACGGTGTGGGTCTGAGGGGACACTGAGGCGTCCAGGTCCCCACACTGCCTCTTGTGCTGTTTGGGGTGGCTTTTGCCCCTCTCCAGCCCCATTTCCAAACACCATAAAATCCCCAGCTAACAAATGCAGCGGCGAGTAGAAAAATGGCCTTTGCCATCCAGTGTGATTATAGGGAAGAGAGCCAGGGGCCTCGGGGTGGGTTATAAATCTGATTTATTGACCCAGCCCAGAGCAGCCGCGGCTCTGGCTAGTGAGTAAGTCTTAAATTTCATTGGGTGATAAATACTGAGAGCGAATCAATTTGGTAGAAAAGCTAATTAGCCAGCGTGGTTCCGCATCGATCTCCGAGCCCTGCGTGGCCAGGTGTGAGCCAGGGCTTCCATCATCCTGTGGGCCCGGGCTGGGGCTGGGTCCCCCCACACCAACCTCACCCACCTTCACCGTGTCCTCGCGGCACACGGGGGGGGATGGCACTGACACGGATGTCTGGGGGGCAGTGGGAATCCCGGGGGCCTCCTGACCCCCCGCCTGCCCCCATGCAGGTGGTGAAGGTGGTCGGCAGCAACATCTCCCACAAGCTGCGGCTGTCGCGGGTGAAGCTGGAGGACGAGGGCACGTACGAGTGCCGGGTGATCGACTCCAGCGACGGCAAGGCACGGCACCACAAGGTGAAGGCATACCTGCGGGTGGAGGCAGCGGGGGGCCCGGGGCACCCCCAGGACACCGAGCTGCGGGGGGCCCCGCTGGCAGAGCTCGCCGCGCCGGACTCTGCCCACGCACACCACCATCACCACCACCACAAAGCCGGGAAGGAGCTGAAGAAGCGCTCGGCAGACACCTCCTGTGTGCTGTAGGTGGGCGCTGTGGGGGGACGCCGGAGCCCCCCTCTGCCCCGGACTCAGCGGAGCCATCAAGGGTCCCGCACCCCCTGCCAGAGACTGGCCCCACCACCCCGAGTTGTCCACCACCCCCCACCACCTCCCTCTCCCACAGGCCGCCGGGGGTTTCTCCCCCAGCCACGTGGCGCAGCGGTGCCAAGGCTCGGTGTGGTGTGGGAGCAGGGCCGTGTCAGGGTGCATCGCTGGGACTGTGCCCAGGGCCAGGGCGTGTGCCCACACGTGGTGGTCCCCATCCCCCCTTGGCCTTGTGCGGGTGGGCGCCCGCTGCTCACTGCCACCGTGGTGCTGCGGGCTGTGCTGTGTCCCAGCTCTCTGCCTGGTGGGGACCCTCCTGCCCACGGGACCCTCCCTGCCCTCCCTTGCGCTTTGCAGAACCAGCCGCCCGTTCCTGTAGGTTGCCCCGTTTAGTTGCTCAGTTCCAGCCCCACAGTGTGTATCTAAGTTCCAGCCTCCATCCTACAGCCCCCGTGTATCGCCTCGCCCTGCCCTGCCCCTGCCTGCCCCGAAGCCCCCAGCACGTCAAGGCCTGAGCTCAGCAGAGGAAGGACGGCACGGCACATTCCTGGCATGCTCCCGGCACACTCTGGCATCGCTCAGCCAGGCAGCTGCCCGTGCTCCATGTATGCCTGGGAAGCTGTGCCGTCGGAGCTGGCCCCTCTCACCCATCACTCCTCCTGCCCTTTGCGTTTCACGGAGGATGGAGGACTCATCCACCAGCCCTGTCCACCCTCGCTCCATCCCGCTGCCCGTGCTGGCGTGGCTCTCGGCCCCCTCCCAGTCGAGCATCCCTCCCTCCCACGCCACAGCACCACTCGGCCCCAGGCAGGGTCTGGCCCACGGGCTCCTGTGTCACAGCGCAAACAGCAGAGCCCGTCCCTGCTGCCCCCACAGGTGACCACAGCCTCTGGGGACGGAGCTGTGGGGAGGGAGAGGGGGGTCCCGAGCCTCCCCGCCCGGGTGCCGGGCGCTGCTCCCCTGCTGCCCCCAGCCTGCCACCATGAGACCTGCTGCAGCTAATAAAGCTCTTTAATGAAACCTCTGCGGGTCTGTGCTCTCTGTCCCTGGCACGGCGAGGGGACGTGGCTTTGGCACTGCCTTGGGTAAAATGGGGCAGAGCTGGGGCTGCTTGGCTGGGACTGGTGTGGATGGGATGGGGATGGGGGATGGGGANGGGGATGGGGATGGGGATGGGGATGGGGGTGAGGGTGGGCATCAGCACCGCCACCTGCACCTGAGGGCTCAGAGCATTTAAAAGCTGCAGCTGGGGCCCTTCTGCCCAGCCTAGGAGCTGCTGCCCTGAGGGGTGCAGGATACA
This sequence comes from Atrichornis clamosus, assembly GCA_013400975.1. Taxonomy (NCBI): domain Eukaryota; kingdom Metazoa; phylum Chordata; class Aves; order Passeriformes; family Menuridae; genus Atrichornis; species Atrichornis clamosus. Next base: position 79,818 of record WBMZ01001216.1, on the reverse strand, counting down.
GTCAGGTCCCAGGTGAGTTGGGGCTGCTGGGTCCTGTGGGTGGCTGAGTGGGTTGCCAGGGTCCACCCCCTTTCTGTGCTGCTGGGTGCCATCCCTGACACCTGCCTGGACACCCAAACCAGGTTTCCAGCCTGGTGGGAGGCGGGGGGGGGTCTCAAAATCACGGTGCTGGCTGCCCCTGGAGCCTGGCTCTGCCTCTCCAGTGGGAGAGCAACTCCCAGCACTGGCAAAGCCCAGCCTGCCCCAGCTGCCTAGAATCCCCCAGCTCCTTTGCATGTTGTTTCTTCCCAGAGCTCCATCACCCGCACTCCTCGCTGCACTGATGTGAAGGAGCTGGAGCTGCTGGCCAGTGTCAGCCCACGTCGGGGGCAGGAACAGCACAGGTTCCTGGTGCCTGTGGAGCCACGGTCACCTCTGCCACCTCAGCTGTGGTCTTGGGGAGCAAAGGGCACAGGAGAAAACACTCAAGAACTGCAGGGCAAGGAGATGCTGCTGGTGCAATATTCCACTGTGTCACCGGAAATAATGGTGGCTGTGCTGTAGCAATTCCTGGCAGAGCCTTGGGGTTGGGGTTGTGCTGGGATTCTCCCAGAGAATGGGATTGCTGGGGAAGAAGAGCGATTGGGATGCATTGGTCCCCAGTGCAGCTAAAACCAGTCCACAGCAGAGGAAAAGGAAGAGCCAGAGACACACTGGGGAGGGCAGGAGGCTGCAAATCACCTCAAACAGGGAGTAAACAAATTGCTGTGCAGTGTAGTGATTTGTAAAACCTGGAGGTGAGCTTTAATAATGACAGGCTTTATTAGAAGAGATTAATTTTGCTGAGTTTATATGAAAATCTGGGAGCAGGAGTCGGGGTGAGGACCCTGCTGGATCCGTGTGTGGCCCAGCAGTGCTCACAAGGGCTGTGTGTGGGACTGTGGGGTGTGGGGGTCCCCATGGGCCTGGCTGGGTTTGTGCATGGAGGAGGTGGCTGGACATGGCTTTCTCAGCTCCCTGACCCCAGAGAGGGTGGCTGGAGTGGTGTGAGCCAGGGTTTCACCCTGGTTGGATCCTGACCCCAGCACTGGGGGCTGCTCGAGGAGGACGGTGCCCGCAGAGAAGCCCCTGGGCTTGTGAAGGGGCTGAGCTTAATATGCAAGTCACTGCTGGGGAGGAACCAGCCTCATGAAAATGCCATTTCCATGCAGTGCCTCTCCCAGCCATTATCCTGCCTCAGACAAAAGCAATTTACTCTGCCTCCAATAAAGCAGGGGTGATAACAAAGCTGAGAGGAGCCGACTGTGACAGGCAGGACAGCCTCTTGCCGGCCACATCCACCTGCTGGCTGGCGCTGAGGCTGTGGGGAAAACCTCTGGAAGAGCACTGTGAATTACAGGCTCTGGGTGGGGGCGTCTCACGGCACTCAGCTGTGCCAGAGCCCTGGCTGGGTGATGTGGTTGGTTCCTGGGCACCAGGCAGTGATGGGACAGTGCTGCCCTTGAGTCCCATGCCTGTCCTGCAGAATGGCAGGCCTCGGCACGGGCAGGCTGAGTCCCTGGAGCCCCCCACCACTGCAGACGTGAGCAGAGACAGGCTGGATGCAGCGTCTGCACCTAATGGATGAGTTTTATCAAGTGCTACAACAACCCAGAAAACTGCACCAGCCCCAAGGGCACTTGGAAACCAAAGGCAGTATTTCACCTCCCTGCCTGACCTGTCAGACCAGCTCTGAAGGCTCCTTTGTATAGAAACCAACCAGCGTTAAGCACTGAACAGATATTAAAAAAGGGTAAAGCTGACCTGCAGCCCTGCCCTACTGGGTAAAAAGCCACTGACTTGTGTTTTCCCTGGAGAAGCAACAAGGAGTAATGCCTGAATAAAACCAGGGAGACAAGGGGAAGTAACCTCAGCTGAGGGACGTGAGCAGCAGCAGCAGCAGTACCCTTGGGCCTACCAGAGACATGTTAAGGATGCTCACACAGGATCCCCAAGAGTGATGTGCAAAGCCTGCTTCGTGTAACAATTTGTTTATTGCTTTGGTTTTTGCGGTTCTGAGCTTGCTCCTAAATTTAGTCAAGATCTGTCCTTTTTCTTCATTTGCATAGAACTTCCCCAAGTGTCAGGAGCTGCTCGGGTGAAGCTGAGGGATCTGGGCACTGGTGTGGTCTTGGGGGCAGCTGAGCAAAGCAGTGCCTGTGGACAGTCCCTGTGGAAAGAGCATGTGGACGTGGGAGCTGAAGACCGGGGGAAGGCCCCTTGGCAGGGGCAGGGAGCTGACCCCAAAACCGAGTCATTCTCTGCTCACTGCAGCACTCTGTCCCTGCTCAGGCAAACCACAGCACTGCTGAGGTGCCACCACGCTCACAGCCCTGTCTGACCATGGACGGGCACACGCAGGGGCTGCACCGGGGCACGGGCACAGCCTTCATCGAATTCTCCTTGGGGTGGGTGCTAAAAATGGCCTGAGAGAACCAGGTGACCTGGGCATGGGAGAAGTCGTAAATCACTCCCAGGTGTAAGTCAGGGCTGGCTGATTCCCTACAGAACCTCACTGAGAGGGAGATGGGGAGCAGAGAACTTCGGGCCACCTCCCGCCAGTCTCAGCAAACTGCAGCTGTGAGGAGCAGCCCTGATGCTTCTGAGAGGACACACTGTTCTTGCCAGTAACACTGGTGAGGAATTTATTGGAAATGCACTTTTTCTGAGATTAACTGGTTTTTAAAAAACCAGGTTTATAGTGCATCCCAAACCAGATTCTCTTCCTGGGAAGGGTAAAGGCCAAAAGAATCTTTTGCTTTGTGCTGGCAGTCACTGTCCAACTGAGAATGGGAGGAATTATCACAGCTGTGAGGAGGTCAGAGCAGTGTGGGGGGTACAAAAGGGGCAGCCCCCAAGGATCAAGGGTTGGGAAGTAATTTCTGGAAGATGACTCACTCTTCATACTGAAGAATTTGCAATAGATGTGCTGTTTTCTCTGCATATGGTGCTGGAGAGGCACAAGTCAGGAGGAGTCAGGGTCACGTACCCACCTCATCCTGAAACACCACTTCAGAAAATAAACCTTCTGCCATGGGGACGGTGTCTCAGCCAGTGTCCTGGACCAGGCAGCCTTTCCTTTGCCCCTGAATGATTCGGGACCTCAATGATGGCGTTTTCCCAGGTGAGCTCTATCCTGGTGGTTCCTCTTTCCCACCCCAGCTGCTGCGTAGGTCTGTCAGGGAGGAGATGCCTCCCGTGTGCTGTTTCCTGGCCCCGAGCTCTCCTGCTGCTGCAGCCTCTGGAGCAGGAGCAGCACGTTGTCCGTGAGCTCGTTCCGTGGGCGCCCCATCCCGCCGAGCTTCACCGGCCGCAGGCTGGCGTGGGGGGGCTCGTACCCCTCGGGGCACCACACCTCGTTCAGGAGCAGCCAGGTGCTGTCAGGGTCCACGTGCATCAAGTGCAGGAAAACACTGTGGAAAGCAGTAGGAAAAAAAGAAGAGTAAGGACAAAGCCTTTTGGTTGGCACCAAACAGGGTCATTAAGAGCTAAGGAAAGCTTTGATGGTGTTGGCAACCTCTGGCAGCTGAACAGACTTGGCTTGTTTACAGAGAGCAGTGCAGTGGCCCCTGTGCCCGAGAAAGCAGCTCCGTGTCTCACAGCTACTGACGTGAGAGAGGAATATTTAGGATGCTACAGTCAGTTATGGACATCTAACAAGCAGCTGGTGCAGAAGTGACCCAGGCTTGGTGCTGGCATTGTGGGCTGTTGCTGGCACCAAGCCTAAACCTGCCTGTTCCACATGCAGGGGAGGTGACTGTGGGGCACTGCATGAGGTGCTCGTATCTGGGATCTTCTGGACAACAGATCCTGCAGAGATCTTAGAAGTTGTCTGTGTTGTTCACCACCCTCTCTGGTTTTTGGGGACTGAGGATTAACCCATCTGGGCTTCTATGCCTTTCCAGAGGTGGCAAACCCAAGGGTATTTGGGGGCAGCTGCCCAGGCTGGGCTCCAAGGGAAGTTCAATGCTGTATTTGAGGGCTTTTTGTTCATGTGGGGTCTCCCCCCATCTCAAGTCCTGAGTATCTGCCTCCAAATTTTTGTCCTTCTGCACAGCACCTTTCACAAAGGATTTTAAACCAAAACCAAACACAATTTTCATTAACAAAAGAATGAAGGAAAAGAGGAATCACAACTTCCTCTGCAGCTTTACTGCTGTGTTGATGGTTTTCATTTTGCATTTCCATACCTCAGTAAGATGGGATTTGCCTTTCCAGCATGCCCTTCATACTGGGCCCCAGCTGTGAGCTGCTGGGACACAGCTGCTGCTGGAGAGCAGGAAGCTCGAGGAGTGAAAGAGCAAATGCTGATTTGTGTGACCTACACTTACCCACCCCTTCCTGCCAGTTCTCCCTGCAGCAACCTTTGGGCTTAGCTAGGTCTCTGTGAGGGTTTAATACACAGAAGGTGTACTGGGCTTAACTGGTATTAAGTTCTCTGGCTGTGCCACAGACAAAATTAGACTGGAATTTGCAGCCTGCCCTGACAGAACTGCAAGGCCTCTTCCTGCATGGTGCTGAGTGCCCTGTGAGCACCAAAGGCACTCAGCGCTTGCCAAACCTATGGGACAGTTTTCCAAGATCCCAGCAAAGCCCAGCCATGCTTCTTCGGGTCTCTAGTATTCACTGAAATCATGGAGCTGTGAGGAGAACAGCAGCTGGGTGAAGTAATGGGAAGAGAAATCAGGTAGGTCTCTGCTCCCCCAAGAAGCACAGGACTGATCTCGTCTCTCTAAAAGCAAAGATCACCTGCTACAAAAGCCACACAAAATCCAGACCTGATTGCTGTCCAAATTTCTCCTGGAAGAACCTGCATCCCTAAAGTGAGCTTTCTTCCTATGTAAAGCAGACAGAAATCCCTTTGAGCAGCTCTCTTCTGAAAGGGAGTGCAGTGCCATGGGTAACGTGAAAGAGCACAGACATGAGATGAAGGCAGGAGAAAGCTCCCTCTCCTCTTCACAATAACCCTGTGGATGTGTGACTCGTTATTCCATGAGCTGCCAAAGCTGTTGCTTTTGCCTCTCTGCCATTAACACCTCGCCTGTCCCTCAGTGCAGGTCTCTGAACAGCAAGAGGGGAGATGTCACCACTGAAGCTGTTGGCAGTGTCCCCTCCCAAAGGTGCTGGCGGTGCCTATCTGCCTGCTCCAGAGGAACCCGTGGGAATGTGCTCTACAGTGATAGCTGGGCTTGGCAACAGCTGCCTCAGCAACATGACATTTTTCTGTGGGAAGGCCAGATGAAGGTGAGCTCACAGGGCTCCTTGCTCCCCTGGCTTTGTTCCTGCAGCTCTGCTGACTGGAAGGGGAGGACTGGCCCACTCCGTGCCAGACCAAGAGAGTGCTGGCAGGGGCGAGGTTTGGAGCTTGAACTGTTGGCATCCCAGCTCCAGCTCTCCAAGCCCTGCCCCTGCTGGCACCCTCGGCTTGGCTGGGACAGCAGGAGCACACGGCTCTGCCTGCCAGCAAACACCACGTCCCAGTTTGAACCAGTTTACAAGGGGCTGGTGCTGCTGGGCAGCTGCAGAGATAATCCTTGCTCCTTATGGGTGGGATAGGACCAGGCAAGGACAATAAATTGCTGTGAATTGAACAGGGGAAAGGGGAATACTGTTCAGTGGGCTGTTGATCCCCAGCACATTCACAGCTGTACCTCTTACACTCACAGCACAGACACTCTGCTCTCCAACCTCTTCCCAATCAGCTGCTCCAGGGAGATCGACCCTCAGAGATTACCCAGACCTTGGAGAACTTGCTGCCTCTGGTGCCCATAATGGCTCGAGGCTGTGATTATCCCTGATAGCCTGGAGTGCTCTGCAGCTTAAAGAACAACTTGACTTTTACATTTTCAAACTAACTCTGGGGTAGTTTCCAAGCAACCTGTTTCCATAGCAAAGAATCCTGGGGTTAATCCAAGTTTGTTTCCTGTTGTTGCCTTTTTTTTTACTTAAATATCACTTTATTGACTTTTGCCTTGAGCAGGTGGCTGTTCTGGTGCGCTTCAATCCAGCCTGGGAGTGACAGCTGACAATGAGTATCCAACAAACCACACAACCAAACCAAAAGAGGTAAGCTGCATAATCAACCTTGGCTTCTCAAAAGATCCCAAAATAGCTCACATTTGTCCCAGGTATGCTAAACTTACTCTACTAGCACAGAGCAGTTTGGCTATTCTGTTCCCTTGTCTTTTCCCAAGCTCCAAGCAAAGCCATGGCACAGTGACCAGGCTGGCAGAAGGACAAGGCTTCCTGGCTTTTCATCCCAGCTGAATGTTTAACTGGACACAGCTCACCATAGGCTTCAGTAAGAACTGGGGAAATTATTTCAGCATCTTGAGGGAAAAAAAAAAATCATTTCTTTCCAGACTGTTGACTGAAAGGCCAAACGACCTTTGCTGCAAACACTTAGTAGGAATTAAGTGTGAATTTCAAAACAGTCACTTGAAACTGAAAGAATGGAAAACTACTTGTCAGTCTTGACAGAGGCCAGTGACAATTTCCTAATCTCTCTTCCTTCAAGGTTTTATTCCCTGAAGTTGTCAGGGATGATCCAACTTCATAAATTGACAAGAAGCTCAGATTTACATATCGTGACTTTCAATTTCCACCATATCCCCCTGGCCTTGTTCCCATTGCTGGGGCCCCACACATCCCCCCTTGGCTCAAGTCTTTCTGGGCACTTCCCCACCCTTTTACTGGCTCCTCTTCAATGAAAGCAAAGACTTATCTAATGCTCCCTGGCATTCCCAAACTCTTCTTCAGTCCCTTTCTTTGGTCCCTTTGGTGGTTTTGCATTTGGTTTTTTGTTTGTTGTTTGTTTGGTTTTTTAAAAAGCTTTGGATAATACTCTCCTGGAATACTCCCAGCAGTCATCTTCTAGTAAAGCCTATTGTTATTGTCCCATTTTCTCTTCCTCAGACGTGCTGGAGTTCTTTCTTTCCCAGCGTCTATTTTTGCCTGTTGAGTATTGCATGAAGCTGCAGTTACAAAAATCACTTACTCCCACTGCTTCATCTAATAAAGCTACAGGGTCCCATAAATGGGATTAAGCAGACTCCTTGGGGCATGATAACATCCCTGGATAACAGCCAAACTCCCTTATTCCTTTTCTTTTTCTTTTTCTGTTTTTTTGTGGCTCAAACACCTTGGCCAAAAATTCCTTCTCAGCCCTTTGCATGCCTACAGAATCCTCACATAGTCCGTGTACCATTTTTGGAGCTACAACTGAGTTTGCAAGTACTGACCTTGTTCTTGACAGGTCACAACCCACCAGCTGAATAAGAATCCAAAGAGCTGAGCAAAGGCCAGTTAGTATAAATCACTATGGCAAGCTGATTCCAAACATCCTTTTACCTCGTATGATTTCTGCAGTGATAAAGCTGAGTTATGTGACGTACGCTGGCGCTCAGGCTGGGGCTAAGATTAGTTCTGGTCTATCTGTTTTTAGAAGCATTTAAAATGCAGAATTTCTCATGTATCAGGCTGATAACATTGCCCTTGCCTAGATGGAAAGGGCCTTATGTGTGACAACCTGTGTCAGTTTGCAGGATTACTTTCAGGCACATGGAGAGCAAGAAGAGCCAGAACTCACAGGAATGTGGTGGTTCAGCAGCTGAAGACGAGAAATTGAAGCGTGGCTGAGAAGTGATTCTTATCCTGGCACAGGAGCTGATTGTTATGGTGGAAACTAATTTTGACTTTTTCAGGCTTAAACCTCATATCAGGGTACTATAGTTAAAAGTGAATGTGATACGATTAACTCTGATCCATCCAGGCTCCAAGACCAGGGATCATACAGGACTAAACTAAAAAAACAAAACCCAAAAGAAACCTCCAAGTGCTGTGATGTGCATTGTTAGTGTCAGGCCACACATGATGCATGCCTCAGTGCATGCATGTGTCTGGTCAATGGAGTTAAACAGGAGAGAGCAAGGGCTTCTATGAGCAGCTTGGTTCACTGACATATGTGATGTATGGTGCATCAAAAGCATGGGGGGAGGAGCAAAACACATGGCATTTTCCCCTTAAATTAGAATAAAAATAACATACAGGAGACACTGAACTTTGCTGCCCTTTTGCTCCAACAAGTGAGCTCACTTCACCATACAGCTTCCAGCAGGGCTCATTTTGTATTCCCCCCACCCCTGCTGGGGTGGGGGGAAATTGCACAGCTTCTCAAGCTGCTTGGTTAATGATTTAAAAGCTTCAGATTCCAAATATCTAGATAAATCCTGGTGTTCAGCTTTCCATCCAACATTGCTTGCACAGACCAAGGCTTTACTGCATTAAGGGGATGCACGCCCACAGCACAGAGCCCCTCTGCAGAACAAATGCTGCTGGAGCCTGCTGTGCTGCTGTGAAAGCCTCCAAGGTAAAAATAAACCTGCTCCCACCCGCACAGGGATACAAACAAAGGAATGCTCCAGCTCCGGAGAGTGCTGGCTCTGAACTGCTGCCCAGCCACACAAAGCCCTTCACACCCTGTACCCCCGGGAGCCTGTGCTTTGTGAAAGGGAACGGATGGGCTGCACTTCCCTTTGCTTCCCTTTCCAGCAGCCTGCCCTGGAAATCTGAAACGGCAGAGCCTGCGGAACCTGCTGCTTTCCCCTCCCCTCGGGAGAGGGCAGGGCTGGCCACACAGGAAGGGGGGGCTGGCTTTCACCCCCACCCTTCAGCAGAGGGGCACGGCTTTCTGATTTATGTCCTATGTTCAGTACCTGGACTCGTTTTGTCTCCTGAAATCTCCGGCCTTGGTTCCAGGTGACAACGTATGACAATAGTGATTTCTTATCCTGACAGCAGAACATGCTGAACAGGATTTTGTACACCAAGCAGCAAAGTATGCCTGTCAAGACTTCATAGAGCTGGAGTGTGTTCACCTAAACTGTTTGTGCTCTTTTAGACTCTTCCAGCCTCCTCAGAGCAACACTGGTGCCAAGACAGCTTCCCAAACAAACTCTGGTCCACCTGGCAGAGCCTGGGTTGGTGTGATCACAGGAGCCCAGGGAAAATGGAAGGATAACAGAAATAAATTCCCCAGCCTGCAGAAGGTATTAAGTGATAAAATATACGGGAATGCCTGGCACATCCACTTCCATAGCTGTCTTCCCTCTGCAGTTTGATGCTACCAGTGGGCCAAGAGCCCCAGGTATTTGGTTAGGAAAAAACAAGCAGCACATCTTCCCCTCTGTCCCTGAATGCATTTCAAGATCACCTGTAATGTCTGTGCAGGCTGACAGCTGACCTCTCTAGCTCATTTTGGAGAGTAAATGATACTTCACCACAGAAAACTTCCAAGAGAGACCCTGTTGTACAGGACTTGAACATGCTGGAGGCTGGAATGGGAAAGGTGCAAAAGGAACGAGATCACCATGCTCCCTCTTTCCCCCATTATGTGTACACCCAACACACCTGCATTTAAGAGACATTACCTCTGGGCAGCTTCTTGCAGTTTCACAGGTTGCTTGGCACTGAGGTAAATCAGGCAGGCATCTGCCACTTTATTCAGGTCACTCTCACCTGCAGAAATGGAACAGGAAAGAAGGGTAGGAGGTGACCTCCTCAGCAGCTGCTGCCTAATGGAATCAGCTCCAAATTGGCAGCAAAAGGCTTCTGAGCCTTTGAGCTGTCTGACCCGGAGCTCTTCTGACCTTGCCTCTTAAGCATCTTGCTGCAAAGCCAGGAAAGCAATCAAGGGCACTGAGAGGAAAAGAGCAACTAGCCAGCAAACCTGCTCCCTCATCAAAGTCAGCTCCAGAAATTTAACTTGGGAGAATTTCAGAGAGTTTCATTCAATAGAAGGGTGTGATGTGCTGGATTTAAAGGGTCACCCAGAGATAGGCCCACAATGGAACCCATCAAGTTACCCAGAAGTCTGATCTGGGCTCCAGTTTGTCAGATAAGAACAAAGCACGGCTGAAAAGGCCATACAGCAACCCAGGCACTCCACTCTGTACCCCCTTCTCATGCCCAAGTGGGATGAGCAGTCAGATTTTGCATGTGCTGGGAACCTTCTCTCTCATTTGTCTCCTGGGGAATAAAGAGTGCCCAGCACCTCTTTACAGAGCTCCCAAAGAGGACAGATTCAGGCTGGAGAAGACTGGGAAATCAATTCCATGGAGCAGCAGGAGGAGAAGCAGCAAGTTGAAATCTGGTAGAGGAGATCCACAGAACCTGTACTTCCCCTGGTACTCACCCATGTCCAGCCTCTCGCAGAGAGAGCCCAGGCCTTGGAGCACAGCCAGCTGCAGCTTGAAGGCCAGCGTGTGGCTGTACACAGGCCCGGCCCTGGCACTCGCTGGGGCCTGGCTCAGGAGGGAACTGGTCAGCTTGGGCAGGACATCTTTGGAGAATCTCTGCCTCAGGAAGTCCCCACATGTTTGAGCCAGGGTACACAGCACCTAAGAGAGACATCAGTTACAGGGGGACAGTGCAGACACGGGTCTGGGAGGAGCTCAGTGATCCACACCAGCCTGGGGGATTCAGGCATTTTTTTGCAGGTGAAAGCAATGGGAGCATACCTGCCCCAGTTTCCCCATAATGAACAGAAGGTGAATGTTTGAGAGGCCGAGTGAGCTGCACCCTGCTCTGCAGTGTCACCTGGCTGACCTCCTGGGCTGCTCTTCTCTCATTAGCACAGTAAAGGTAAGAGAAACTGTGCAGTCTTACTTAGAATTACTGTAAGAGTCTGTGATGGAAAATGCCATTAAATATCATTATATCCTTAAATCTCTTTTGTGGTGCAGACAGCCCATCTTTCCAAGCACGTCAGTGAGCAGAAAGGCCAACTGGCCACAGCACAGGGCACCCAGCACTACCGATGTGTGCCCACTCAAAATGAGTAGAGAATGGCCCTAAATGCAGGTAAAAACCAAGGGGGATCCACGTGGCCAGAACACTGATGAAGTCTTTTGGAACTTCACTGAGCTCATGGTCTCAGTGTGCAGGACTGAGATACTGGTTATGTTATGTTTGCTTTACACTGATATGACACTGCCTGTCCTGGAATTTAGGCAGGAAGACTGTAATGTCTTACAAGCGATTGCAATGATCACTTGAACTTTTCAAGAGTTAATTAGTTTTTGCATAGCAATCTCTACCTCCTTTTAGGGCAGGCACATGACAGGCTACTCTGAAATTCTAGTGTGTGGTTTCTTGAATTTGGGGAGTCAAAACTCTCTTTATTCATACTGAAGGATTCTAAAACAAATCTCACTCTGCCCAGCAGATGAATTCTTCTGCAATGCTGGGGCTGCCAGCCTCTGGAAACGTGCTTTACTGGGCCAGCCTGTGAGTCAGGAGGAGAAAACAGCCTGCTGACAAGATCAGGAGCACTTAAAAAATGTCACTATAAGGCCAAGTCTTTATTTAACCTCTCCCCTCCCTTGCCAATGCCTCAATCATGAAATGTTCCCTTATCTTCAATCTGAGACTTCCAAGGAGGATGCTGGGCCTGTGGCTCTAGCAAGGCCAAGCTGCACTGTACAGTGCCTCTGACAGCTGCTCAGGCTGTAGAATTGTTTTTCTCATCCCTGCAATAACCACCAACATTGCTGCTTCCCCCAGGAACAGCATCAAGGGTTTACCTGTGGACAAGCTGCAGTGGGAGTGGGACAAACCCACCCACTGCAGGGTGGTGACCCCATGCTCCAAACCACATTTAAACATCACAGCACAAGCTTGGTGCTCCTCTCCTGGGCTGTAGCACTGCCTGAGCCACTTCCTGCCCAAGCCCCAGCTGGAAATGCTGCTGGCAGTCACTGCCATACCTTGAAGGCTCTGAGCACTGCCAGAGGGTCGTCACTAATCAGCCGGGTGACGAGAGCTGGCCAGACACGGTGAGCCATGGGAAGCAGATGGTTTCCATGAGGATGCAGCACGGTTACACAGAGCTCCAGCACGTCCAGGACCTGGGCGAGAGGCGAGGGAACAGACTCTGAGTGCTGCAGTGCCAGGCATTCAGGTGGATCCCAGCATCACGTCGGGAAGCTGGGAGGAGGAGGGGTTGAATAGCAAAGGGTGCAGTTTTACCGCAGCAGGAACTGGGACAAGTGAACAGTGCTTAGAGATCAGGCCTGTTTGGAAAGGGACAAGCACCACAGTGACATAATCTGTGCTGGGTACAGAGTTGAGCTGGGAGCAGGGCAGGATTGCTGGCCCAATCCCACAGGCTGAGCTGCACACTTGGACCCTGCTGCAGCTGTGGCAGCAGGATCACCTGGCAGAGCTGGGGCCGCTGGGATGAGAATCTGGGTTATGCCTCATTTTTCTGTCTCACTTTGCACTTTAAAAGGAGGCCACCTTCAAAGGGTTTTCATAATTAGAAAAAAAGCCAGGCTTTTAGCCCTGCTTATCATCACCCCAGCAACTTCAAAAACGTTCATCAGCCTGTGCACTGCAGCCTGAGCAAGGGGGATGGGAGGCTGAGATGAGAGAAAAATGCTTGTGCTTCCTCCACCAAAGGACAAAGCACAAGACTTAACTGTCACAAGCATCAAGGGAAAGTGCCCAATACAAACCCACCCTTCAGATTCTGTTCTGCCTGGCTGCCATTCCTAACCTAGACTGCTCCAAAGAAATGTCTCCCTTTCTCTTGCCAGGCTTGGAGGATCTGTCCTGCTCGAGCATATGGCAGTACAAACCTGGTGATGGCAGGGAGCCCAACGTGCATGGTGCACATGCTGACGAGCTACCAGCCCCTTCATGGGCACCATCTGTCCCCTCTGAGCCGGCGATTACCGACCTTCAGCCGCACTCGGAGGCTCCCGTCAGACAGCAAGTGGATGCACCTCTCCATCACATCCCTGGCCAGCTGAGCATGACTTGGCATTGGAGCTTCTCCTTCAGTGTCAGAGTTGGGCTCTGGCTTAGGAAGGGGAACTTCATCTGGAAGACAAAACCATTACTGAAGCCATGAAAATGACTTGGGAGCTCTGGGAAAACACAATGTCCACCCTCAACCACACTGGAAATTCCTGAGTAAGGCCACTGGTATTTTTTAATGTACTTATATGTAGATAAGCCTATGAGTTCTGTGAGTTAGTGTCAGATTCAGGTAAGAGTGTGGGGCTACGGAATGTTCGCTTTCTTTACTGGACAATGGAGTTGGTCTGACATTTGCAGTCTCTTCTCATCATGAACTTATTTCCCATTGATTTTTATTAAAAATGAAAAGACTGGGTATTTAAAGATGAAGTATTTAAAGGTCAGGATTGCAGCATATCCCAGTAAAGACTAAAAAGTTCCCTCTATCAATGTCTGCAGTGCTTGCCAAAGCCAAGTGAGAAGGGAGCAGTGGCATCATTAGCCAGGAGAAAAGAGTACAGAGATTCCCAAGGGAGCACAAGGAAAATGCACAGGATCCTGGAGAGAGGAAACTTCAGGTCCTGAACTCAAATGAACCGTTATGAGGTAAGGAAAAACACAGTGTGCTTGTTTTAGAGCTAGAGAAACCCTGATCTGCAAACATTTGGTTCCCCTCCTCAAACAGAACAAAGTAAGAACACCCAACAGCACTTTACATGAACCAAGGTCAGCTCAAAGTACACCTGAGACTGTCAGCCTGATCCCAGACCCCCCACGTGACAAAAGGACACCTCAGAGGTCACCGTTTCTCTGCAAGGTGACCATGCTCCTCTCCAGCCACGCACAGCACTGACCTGCCTCCTCCTCCCCCGGGTCAGGAAGATCACCCTCTGCGATCTGCTTCTGGCTGACATAGTCAAGGAAGAATCGTTCCACTTCTTGCCTTGTCATTGTCACCTCCTGCTGCCCCTGGGACCGAGCCCCGCTCTGCCCCTTGTCAGTCTGCCTTTGCTGGTGTTCCTCAGCGCTGGGCATTCCAAACCACTGGACTGCAAAAGAGGAACTGACATGTCACTGAGCAACCATGATTCCCTCCTGCAAGTCAGCAAGGTGCCATGGATTCACTGGAGATGAGCATGGCTCTCACACCTCATGGGATTACACCTGATCCAGGCACCTGCTGTCATTCCCATCACCTCCCTGATGGTATGGCAATGTTAAAAACGAATACGTGCCATGTGCTCCTACAGAACATTCATGGGAGCAGTGAATCCATTCTTTTTCAGCCACTGAAGGCCATGTTCCTGCAAAGCTGCAGGCCAGACAGAAACTAGAGAGGGAAAGCTACTGGTGATCTTTGCTTGAGCGCTGCCTCACCAGGCAAAACACAGTCACCATCACACTGCAGCACCTTGGCTACCTGGAACCTCCCATGGCAAGTGGAAAGGTCCAAAACAAGTACCCTTAGTGACAGCAAGGCTGAATTACGTAAAGTGAACATCGTTTTGGTACCTAGAGCTGTCATGACTGAGTGGAGGACCCTTAGGAAGGTGGAAGCCTGGATGTTGTAAGACTGATCTAGTGCAGACAGGACATCTTGGATAACATCTTCTACCAGTGGCAGCAAGCTGGCATCTGAATGCCTCAGCATCGTGTCCAGGACCTGGGAAGCATGTGGCTGATGTGCCAGCTGGCGCAAATTCAGGGAAATCCCGTTCACCAGATAGTCAGAATTCTCATTAATCAAACATTGCACTGAGTCATAACTGCAGGCCTCACATATGTCTGCCAGCGTCCCCAGTGCCGTCTCACTGATGAGCAGAGTCCTGTCACCAGCCTTTTCCAGCACAGGGTAGAGAGCTGACAGCAGCAGCAGCCGGAACTCCTTCCCGAGGACGGCAGCGAAGCAGCCAACACCCTCCAGCTGGATGCAGATCTGCCAGATATTGCTGTTCATGGTGTGAGTTGTGACGTGGGGCTCTGGGGACAGAAGGAGAACACTGCTGGACACCCTTCCCGGATGGACAGTGAGTCCCGAGTGCTGCACGGAGTGCTCCAGGCTGCTTTCTTCTGTGTCAATGCTAGTGACCAAATACCAGTTCGCCTGGTCCATGTACTCATCCAGAATGGATGTTATGGACCCTTTGAGATCATCCATGTTTGGCAGAACGTCTCTCTCCTGAAGGACATCCAGTCCCACTCCGGCAGCTCCCGTGACCAGCTCGTTGAGGATCATGGCTGCCTGCTTCCGGTACAGGCCAGACCCGTTGTACAGCCCCATAAAGTGATCCACAAGCAAATACAGGTTCCCGTAGTAGCCAAGAACACGACACACTTGCTGAAGGAGCTGGAAAACCTTCTCCTCCGTGAAGAAGCGGAAGTGTTTCTTCTGACACCTGCTCCTCTGCATACCCTGCTGCAAGGAGCCTGCTGGCCCAGACCGCCGGGCCTCCACTATCTTCACATCCGTCACGTCCAGCTCCAGAACCTGCACCAGTGCCTTGGACAGGCGGTGCAGGTGGGACACGGAGTTGAGGACAAGGTTAATCTTGGGGCCCAGCAGCTTCAGGTAGCCAAGCAACAAGCTCAGCGTGGAAACCTTGCCTGTGTCATCCTGAGAGTTCATCAGGCGAGGAAGAGCTGTGGCAAGGGAATGGAGGTTCTCGGAGAGAACATCAGCGAGAGCCCTGTTCTGTGCCACGATCCTCTGCTCTGTGATCCCTTGCAGAACCGTGTTACACCTGCTCTGGACTTCACTGTTTTCATCATTAACCAGCCCAACCAAGGCCTTTAAGAGGTGACTGAATGAGTCCACCAGTGACTGACTGCAGTTCCTCAGTAAGTGGCGGACCAGCTCCACCAGCTCCAGTCTCACCTTCCAGTGGGGGTGAACTGAAGAAGATTCAACCACTTTATGCAGAAGGAGAGAGAGTTTTTCAGCAGTACTTTTACTCCAGTCAGGCCCTCTATGGATCATTAGCTCTGATAGCCTGCTTTGTTCCACTGGCAACTTTTCCTTACTCTTTGGGATTCTGGCTAGCTGTGCGTCCGACATGACCAAGCCAACAATTAGATAAAAGAGTCTGATGGCAGAAACAGTGGTTTTGTGACCTTGTTTGATGTCTCCAGTAATAACCCGAGACAGTGTAATAGAAATCCCGGGCAGAAAAGAAGCAAACAAATCCCCACATTGCTGTGCCTCGTCTTCATCCAGGTGTCGGTGCTCCTGGCAGTCACACTGCAGAACCAGGACCTGCAAGCACTCCAAAGCAGAGATCTTGATTTGCTTTGCTTTTTCTTGTTCTGCCAGCGTCAGAAGCAAAGACACAGCAAATCCTAAGAGTGGAAGGGTGGAAGGTTGGTACAGAGACAAGATAACATCCCCATAAGCCGAATGCATCAGTGTGTGGAGTGCCTGGATCACAGCCAGCTTCAGCTCCTCGGACAGCGGGGCAGGTTTGCCCGAGCTGGGAGGAGGAGCGAGGCAGGTACAGAGCTCAGAGAAGAGCTCCTGCAGCAGCTCCTGCTTCTTCACACACGTCGACGCGAGCACGGAGGAGATGCACTGCACCAGGCTCTGCACCAGCCGCTCCTGCTTGGGCCCGGGCACCCGCAGGGCGAAGCGCAGCGGGAACAGCACGTACTCCTGCAGCTCCTGCAGGGCCGCGCCGCTCACCCCGGCCAGGTGTGCCTGCAGCTGCCGCACGTTCTCCACCGTCTGCACCCTCGTCAGCTGCACGCAGGCGGGACGCAGCGCCCCGAACGCCGCCTGCGGGGTGTCGAACACGGCCATGCCGGGGGCCGCGGGGCCCTGCCGGGTATCAGGGAGGGTCCTGCCCGGGGCCGGGGCTGCGCCAGGGCCGGGCGGCCCTGAGGGTGCCGGAAGTGACGCCGCGATACCAGCGCTACCAGCGCCACAAAGCTCCCGCGGAGCGGGGAGGGCGCTGTGAGAAAAGTCGCGAGATCCCACAGTGCGCAGGCGCTGATTGTGGTCGCGCATGCGCTCTGTCCCGCCGGGGTTCGGCCCGGCTCCCTCCGGCGCTCCGTACGATGCCGCCCCTCGGCCCGCGGCGGGGTCAGGGCGCGGGCGGCCATCTTGTGGCGGTGGGCCCGGCGGGTTGTTGTCGGTGAGGCCGCGCCGCGCCCCCTCCGCGGGCGGAGCAGCCCCGGCCCCATGTCCTCCTTCTCGGAGTCGGCGCTGGAGAAGAAGCTGTCGGAGCTGAGCAACTCCCAGCAGAGCGTGCAGACGCTTTCGCTGTGGCTCATCCACCACCGCAAGCACGCGGGGCCCATCGTCGCCGTGTGGCACCGGGAGCTCCGCAAAGGTGCGCGGGGTTTGTCCTCCGGGAGCCGCTCCGGCAGCCCTTGCCCGGCGGGTACCGGGGCCGCCCGCGGAGCTGCCGGTGAGCGGGGCCGGTTCCTCCTCACGGAGCTCCGCGTGTCGGCACCGGGAGAAGTTGGTACCCGGGAGTTTATGGGAGCCTGGGCGCTGTTTCCCTGCTGTTGTGGTTGTTTATTAAACTTCGGTGGGAATACCATGTGTGAGGGGGGTATTCCGGTGATCCAGGCGGCGTTTTTGGGAAGGCAGAGGATGAATACATAGCCAGGTGTGGGTTGAGAGGGGGAGGATGCTCAGCTCTGGGCGGGCAGTTTGGGTGTAAAACAAATGTACAAATTATGTTCCCTTGGGTTTCTTTAGGGAAACTTTGCTATGGCTGTTTAGCTCTTACACTTCGTTTTTAAATTTTGGGTTTGGATTCATACAGCTCACCCCTTCTAGAAGTGCTTTACGGTGAGAGGAGATAAGCAAAGAAAAATTGGCTGTAGAGATCTGTAAAACTGGTGCTATCATCCAGAAACATTTTGTGTTTGTTTTTCTTGCAGATTAATTAAAATTAATTTAAGGTAATTTCGCAGATGGCTTCATCCTGAAGTCAAGGGAGGCTACCAGTGCCTAGTGGAAGGTGTCCCTTGGAACTAGATGGTCTTTAAGGTCCCTTCCAACCTAAACTATTCTGGGTATTCTGTGTGGATGCTCTGTCCCCAAGTGCAGCTCTGAAACCAGCCAGTGTCACCATTCCCACTGTGGGCACCAGCAGTGCGAGCCCCTTGGAGCAGCTGGGGTATCTTCCATGTGATTGCTAGTTTTTGCTATTTATTGTTTGTTTATGTTTATCTGAGTTTGCCCTGTTGTGCACATAAGCACTCTTATTTTCTGTGTAATGCACGTTCGTTGCTGTTTTGCTCTGGGGAACAGTGAATCCCACTGATTCTGGCCATGGTGAAATAGAAACTCATGGTGTCAGAATGGGAGAAGTTGTGGTATACAGAAGAAATTTGATGTCTGGAGCATTGCTTGTAAAATATTTTAGTCTCCTTCTTTCTCCTACAGTTTCACTCAGTTCTGAGTTACGGGGTTCTTTACCAAGTACTTTTCTGGAAGTTAATAAAAAATAAAGTCATGGTTTTATTATTTTGTTTAGGTTAGAACAACTTGTTTTAATTGTGTTTAAAATGTATTGGTTATGCAGCTTTTTTCAGAGTTGAGGTGTCACTGTACACAAAAAGCATTAAACTCATGTTTGTTTTATGAAGTACTTAAAAAAGAGCAGAAGTGAGGAGATTGAGAACTACCTGACTTGAAGGTCCCTGATTTGCCTTGGTGACATGGAGATGTTTTGAGCTTTGTTTTTAGACTGCAAAGCTATAAGCAACTTTGAAAGCCATGTTAATGATTCCAGGTGAAAGAAGTGAGAAATAAATGTGAACTCTCCTTTTTTTCTCCTTTTATTTTTTTTCCTTTTCTCAGCAAAATCAAGTAGGAAACTTACTTTCCTATATTTAGCAAACGATGTCATCCAGAACAGTAAGAGGAAAGGTCCTGAATTTACCAGGGAATTTGAATCTGTTCTTGTGGATGCATTTTCTCATGTTGCCAGGTAAGTTGCTGTATTTCTTCAGCTTTTTTCTCTAGGGATTTGCATTGTTGTTATTCAAAGTTTAATTCAGTTGAGAGTTGTTGGTTTTTTTAAGTTTCAGGGATGCTTGTATCTCTCTGGTAGAGATTGGATCCTGACTGCTTTGTGGTTGGCAGGTGTTTAGTGTTAATGGGCAAACTTTTTGTGTGTGATCCAGCCCTTCACAGCCTCAGGTGTTTGTTCTTTACATGCAGCTCCTATGGACTTTATTCCAATTGTTACCAAAAGATCTGGCAGATCTGTAAATGGACAGTGGAATTGAACAGTTGGGTATGTTTATTAAAGCCACATAATGAATGGCTCTGCCCAATTGTCAGAAGACTTTAAAAGAGCTGAAGTTTTGGGTCACTGAATTCTCACCAGACTCCTGATTTGGGCATGGTTTCTTTGTGTGTTGCTTGTTCTAATGTTTACCTGATCAGAAGTATTTTTTCTGGAGGAAGGAAGAATTTCATACATAGAAAGGAAGAAGTGATGCAGCCATCAGCTTATCAAAAATGCACCATTGTTTAGTTGTCTGTAAATGGCACAATAACTCCTGTTATCTCAGCTGAACAACATTAATGCTCTGGGTGTTTGTGTCTGTTCTGGAGGGCTGCCTGACTGTCAGTGTGCTCTCTGAGTGCATTTAAGTGCCTAATGATCCAATCAACCTGCTTTTAATTGGGATGTTATTGACTGAAACAACTGTTTCAAGTTAATACTCTGAGTTGTAGACATATCAGCTTGGGGGTATTTTATAAACTCTTCTTGCAAATTCTGAGTGATAGTAAGTTTGTTTAACAACTTTTCCTGCCCGTACTTTGAGGTGGGACTGTGGGGCACTTGCAGGCAATCTTTAGGTAAAATAAAGGGGAAAATTGGCCACAAATGTGTTTTTGCACAGTTTGTCTCAGATAATATGAGCAAGATTCTCTCCAAATGTTCACATATTGCAATAGGTGCAGCTGCTAGTTTGGAAGATGCTCTCTGAAAACATAAGGAGTGTTGATCAGCTGAACTATAATGATTTCCTAATCTTTGAACAGAGAAGCAGACGAGGGCTGCAAGAAGCCCTTGGAACGATTGCTGAACATCTGGCAGGAGAGAAGTGTGTATGGCAGTGAGTTCATACAGCAGCTGAAACTGTCTATGGAAGACTCTAATAGCCCACAAACAAAAGGTAAATGCATATTGCTTGTCCTGTGTGTTTTGGTTTTAACTTGGTGCATGTTTCACTGGAAGTACCATAAGGAGTTGAGCTCTGGGCCCCTTTAGTTGAGTTGTTGCCTGAGCTGGTCACGAAGATTCTTCGGGATTGTCTTGAAAAGTCTGATTTTCGTTAAACCCACAGTTCTGGTTGGCAGGTGTGTTGCCCTGTGACTTGTGGCTGGCAGTGAGCTTAACTGGAGGTGATGTCTGGTGCTGCTTGTGCAGACAGAGTGCTCCAGGGCTGCCTTTTGGGGTGAAGGCAAGTCTGTCGTCCAGGGAACTGCATCCACCTTGAATCAAGTGTTCCACTCTGCATCTTTGAGACTGCTCGGCTGGGTTGTTTTAATGGCTTACTCAATATTGTTAGTTCCTTAATTCTCATATTATTTGTTTTGTTTTGCATAGGTACTGTATTTTATTATGATTCAGCAAGGAGTTTTGAATAATTGAAGTCTGGAATATATGTCCAGAAGCTTGTCTGGTCTCTTTTTTTTCTTACACCAGCGGATGTCATTTGGGGAAAACTCTTAACTCTCTGCTGTTTAACATCATTAGGATATCACAGTTATAACTTCATTACTGCATGAGATCTGTGAAAAACTGAGCATAAGCTTGTGTTTACTGTGCTTTGATACTGCTTTGGCATGTCTTGTCTCTTCTGTAGCACTTGGAAGTGTTCACTGGTAGTGTTGCAGTGGAAACAGAGGAGCGGTGGGATGCCTGAACTATTGAAGATGAGGGTGATTAAAAATCAAGAGTGTTCTGGGCAAGGAAATATTTGTCCACTTTGCAACGAAAGGAAGTGGATGCTCTGTTCCTGGAAGTGTTCAAGTCCAGGTTGGATGGAGCTCTGAGCAAACTGGTCTAATGGAAAGTGTCGCTGCCTGTGGCAGAGGGGTTGGAATGAGGCTTTAGGGTCCCTTCCAACTCAAGCTATTCTATGATTCTGTGAAGTGTCAGCATCTTCAAATGAGCTGGAATGACATTGCTGCTCTGGTCATATTTTTTTCTATTCCCCACAGAGGTGTGATACTGTGAGAGAGTTGGTTTGATTATTGTTAAAGGGCTCTTAAGCCATTCTTAGGTGGTGAAAACGGGGTCTATTTGAGTTGGTATTTAATGTAGAATTTCCAGGGTGTACAGTCTCTGAATGAATTGAAGTTCCTCCTGTCAGAGTGCAATGCATGAGGCACCTGTGTGTCATCAAAAGACAGAATTTACAGGCCTGATAATCCTGACCTGATTAAGGGAGGATTTGAAACTGTTAACTTAAGATACCTGGGTAAGTGTTTCACAAGTGTTTAACTTTGAATCTAAACACATTGGTAATTGGTACCATGTGTTATTTCCTGGTCAGTTGGCAACTAGCTGTTGCTCAGTGTCCTTTCCCTTTGGCTGATGGTATCCACCACTTCTGCTATTGTTGTGTTCTCAACTTAAAACTACAAATCCTTCCTAAGTGTAACAGACCTTTGTCTGTGGGAAGCAGAATGAAGGAATACAAACCCTTTAAGAACTGCTGTGTGCACAGCTTCACTTGGCGAGAAACTTAGTTTTTGTCTGGGTAATTGGAGATATTAATGTAGTATCTTTTATTTGAAGGAAGGTTCTGGCCTTTTCATGAATGTAATTGTTGCTGCCTTGTCAATTAATTGCCAAAAAGAAATTGAGATTTTTAAAGTAAGAGAAAAAGAAATTTGAAAAACTCAGCAGAGTTATCCTGAGGTTTTTGCCTTGTTTTGACTGACTTGTTTCCAAATTAGCTCCTTGATGGTAAGAGCTAGTTTCACCTGGGGGGTTTTATGGATTTATAAGATAAAGTGGTGTTAGAGTTTCTGGTGGTTTGCAGAAGGCTTTGTTATAGTCACTGTATTCCATTTTCAAACAGATGAATATAAGCAAGATGGAGATTAAGGTATCCTGGTTTACAGATACAGTGATTGTTGTAAAGATGGAAAACCATGGTCCAGTGCTCCTCCAAACCCCTTCTGGCTTCCTGGGTTTGTGGACACCCAAGGTAGACACAGCTGAGAAATTGGCAATATTAGGCTGTAGATTAGTGCAAGCTGTGTTGTTAAAATGTTGGAGCTTCTTAAGAGCATCTGGTGCTGTTGATAACACCTGGTGCTATGATAACAGCTATTCTATTCTTCAGCCCAAACTATGGCAACAGATACGTGCAGGTAGTTCTCTTGATTTTTTCATATTGCATTGTCTTAAGGATCCACCAGTGCAGGAATTTCTCTCAGAGCAGGATGGCTCTGCTTGGCTTGGGAGCACCACTTAGAGTTGTGAAACTTGCCAAAATGGAGCAGAGTCTTGTATCCATGAGGAAATATGTCTTTAAAGGCCATCAGCGAGTGTTTGTATTACAGCTTGTTTCCTGTTTTATGAGTAGCAAGGCCTTGGGTAATGCACAGCAATTCAGTTGTCTGCATGTGCTGAGTTCCTGCTGTGGAGCAGAGCTGATTTCCCTTCAGAGAAACAGAGGGGTAAGAGAACCAGCCCTTTCTAAGCATTGTATTCCCTGGTTTGACTGCTCAGTGATGCAGCTGCCTAACAGATTTCAGTCTTTTGGGTTCCTTAATGAGATGTGCCTATGCATGGAAATGAACTTTTGAATATTGGTACATTGTTTTATCTGTAAATGTATTTGTTAAGCTTGTAGTTGCTTTCTCATTAATCTCATTTTTATTAGAATGGTTTTTTTTCACAAGCAATAGAGAAGAGAAAAACCACCCATTTCTCTCAAAGCCTGGAAAAACTAGGTCTTAAAGGTTTGATGTGAAACCCTTCAGGCAATACAGCCGATATAGCTGATGTGTTTTCTTTTTGTTGTCTTTGTAATAAGCAACTGCAAGGAGGTCCTTGAAGTGTGCTGTGATGTAGGAGTGTGTCACTCTCAACACAGAACTGAGCTGCTCCCCGACTGCTCTCATTGTGTTTATGTTGCAAATTCTGGCACAGGAAGTCAGGCCTATATTAAAATACAGAGAAGAACAGAGAGCAGAGCAGGAAGGGAGGCTTCCGAGGGTAGCTGAAATAAAGGCACCTGGACACAGGGCTAGGTATGGTTTTGAAGCAGATCAACTTCAGTTATGCTCACCCTAGGAGAGGCTGCCAACAAACATATATTGTAATGAGAACTTCAGCAACCACAAGTAATTACCCCCAAAGAGAGGAGACGTTGGAATGGTTGGAGGGGGTGCTGGACCATTAAAAGTCTCTTTACCTCTTAAGACCAGTCGTCAAGAGATGAGAACAAAAAGGTGAGCACCTGAGATCCCCCTTGGTTGCCAGATGACAGGAAAAACTCGTAGTTGTCAGCAAGGTCTTTGACACTGTAACCTTCCTCAAGCCACTGGAGATGGTTTGATTCATAAAAGTTGGTGCAGAAATTCTTTTACAGGTCTCTGTGGAAGCTGTAACAGCAAGGTAACAACAACCTGAAGTGTCCCTGCAAAGATGTTAGGAGAGCAATTGTCTGTTGTTTTGGAGAAATGGAGAGTGCTTTGCCCTTTGCAGGCTTTTAGGGAGTAGTTCAGTTTCTGAGCTGTGAAGAGCACAGCAAAGCAGGAAAGCTGACTTCATTGGTAGTAGGGGCTTCTCTGTCTTCTTTAAGTCCATGTCAAGATGGGCTCTTGATTTTCCTGGAAGAAGCTGTGTGTATTCTTCAAGGATATCTTGATTGTTTTGGGTATGTGTTACATTTCTTCTCAATTCTGGATGCTCGCAATGCTTGTTTTCCCCTTCTCTGGCTGGATTTGACAAGTTTTTCTGGTAGTGTAGACTGAGGTAGTTAAATTATTCCTGGCTGGCAGATTTTGCAAGTTACCCAAGTAGAGTGTGTTATAATCTGTGGTCTGGTTTTGTTCTCTTTCAGGGGTCCTTTTGCTCCCTGTGCTCTTGGGTTTGAAAATAAGTTTGGGATTTTTTTTTTTCTGTTTTGGTGAGATTGAGATGGTGTTTCTAGGATTCTTCAGTGACTGGTGCTTAGGTCTGCAGATGCTCAGCACCACCTACTTCATAGTGATTTCAGTCAGACTCACTTGGCCTTGTTCAGTTGGAAAATTCAATGAATTCTGAATCCTCTGTGTTAGAGTGGTGAGCAAGTGTAATGCTGTGTCTTGTGGCAGACCAGTTGGCAACACAGCAGGAATAGCTCTTCAGCAATTTGAATCTCAGCTCTCATTTTAATTTTCACTTGTGTGATTGCTGTGGTCATGCATTCTTCTGTTGGTTTGCTTGTGTTTATCCTCTGTTGGTTAATTACTTTATGATAAGTACATACAAGTGATAAATACTGATGGCCTGTTGTGTTGGGCTGGGTAATTTTAAATGCTCTCTTTGGCTATTTTATCATCTGCTTGTCTCCTGTTTAGCCCAACTTGTATTTCTCGCAGGCCTCAGTGGGCAGCAGCTGTTTTCTTTGTTGATCTGGTGTCTCCCTGGCTTGTCAGTCAGATTGTCAAGCACTCATACATCAGTTGAATACACACAGTAATTAAACTGTCCCTTTTTCTAGCTTAGATAGCTTTGTTCTAGCAAACATCGACAATTCATTTGGTTTAGGGTAACTTTTCTGTGCTGCTTTGCCTTCCTCTGAGTCAGTCTGTTCTCTGACAGTCGTGTTCATGTCTGCCTCAGGAAGGTCCTTCAGCTCTTCCCCCAAGAAGCAGAATGTAGCAGCATCTCTGACTTTCTCTCCATTGAAATGAAGTTTTTTTCTATATCCCACCTGACAAGGCAGGCAAAACTGTGCATTTAAGGACAGAGCTTTCTGTTTGCTTCCTTATTATAGTGAGGCAGTCTGGTTTTGTTTTAAATTGAGTGATCTTGGATTTTCCTGTGAATCAAAATATGTACAGACTCTATCCTTGAACTCCATGATTATCTTGGCAAGACTTGATTCTACTGAATAGATGTTCTCAGGACTGTCCAAAGATTTCTTACAAGTTACCCTGGATCTTACGAATTTCGGTGGCAAGTCTGAAAAAAGATCTGCCTTCTTTTGAAAGTTCTGTGGCTGGTTCAAAGGCTTCATTAAGACTTCTGACTCAATAAAGAAACTGTCTCTTCCCTTTCCAGCTTATGTTTGCCACGCTGAGGTTCATTTAACCAATGCTGTCCTGCTTTATGACATCCCTATTTCTGAAGTGTTGCAGGTTACCTCCTTGGAGATCAGTTCATGCTCTGCCCATCGCTCTTGTTTCTGTCACATCTTGGAGTTGCAGTTTCACAGACCTGCCCTGAAGCCTTTATTTTCATGAAAGAGTGGAAGGTTGAATAACCAGCAATTATTGTTGATTGTGGGACCACAGTGAGCATGTACTTGATGCAGAAAGAGAACTTGAAATTCTGCTATCCATGTGTACCTTCACATCAGTGCTTCATTTCTGGTAGAAATCCTCACCTGCACGCACAGTGTTAGCCAGAGCATCTGAGCAGGGTTAAAATCTGTCATTTATTGACAAATAGCACATTGATTTGCTTTTCCTGCTTTCGTTGTAGGAATCAAACACATAGGCAGTGCACACTGCTCATGTGAGGACTGTATCTTCGTGCTGGCATGTACAGAGATACATGTGGGGGCAAAATCAACCTTTAATTGCTGTTTTGCATTTAAGTGTTCGGAATATACCAACATTAAAGTCCAGCTGTGGCTGTCCTTCTCTAGAGAGCTTAATCATCAGAACATCCATCTGGTGTAATTCTTTGAAGTAGAGATAGTTAAGGTGGGCAGAGCTAGCATCCAAATGAGTTGTTTCTATGTCTTCAGTTGCAGAGGAGAAGAAGTCTCTAAAGAGAACTTTTCAGCAGATACAAGAGGAAGAGGATGATGATTACCCTGGGAGCTACTCACCCCAAGACCCTAGTGCTGGGCCACTGCTGGTATGTGGGATGGGATGTGTGTGGGAGGAGCTCTGGAAGCCACGCGGCACCTCCCCTGTGTCACAGCCACAAGGTGGAGCTGACAACAAGTGAAATGGATTTAGTGGAGAGATGCAGTTTGGGGTTGAGAAGTCCATGTGAAATGCAACAGATTCTTTTTCCTGTTGCAATAGTGTGTCACTTCTGAGCAATTCGGGGTAGTCTAACCCAATGTCTGAGTAGTGCTGCTAGGAAGGAATCTCGAAGGACTGCTAGAAGAACAGGCCATTTAAAATTCTTTTTAAGATTAGTGTGTAATCTCTAAAACCTAAAGCTGTGACACAGTTAAAACACAATTTTTTTTTTTTTGTAGGCCATCTCTTTCCATAAGTTATTAAAAAGCATGACCTTTGTTAGGTTTGTGTGGAGCCGGTAGGAAAACCACTCAGAAGACTTTGGAGGCTCACATGTTATTGGTGTGGAAATAGTTGGAATGAAGTAGAAAATCATTGTGGCCATTTGAGGCAACAGAATGAACATATGTTAACCCAGAGTCTATTTGAAAAGGATAAAAAATTACACCATCCATCTGGTAAACTGTAAACACTGAAAAATAAAAATAAATAACAGTTGTCAAGGAAATAAGAGAAAATTTTGTTGTTGTTTTTACCTCCAGATGCCTTGCAGCTTATGGTTTCTCTTGATTATAAACATTGTTAATGTTGGAAATCATTTGCAGTTCGCAAGGAAGTAGTAAATATTAGGTAATGGGCTTCTTTGTTTTTCAGATTAAGAAAATATTTATTTAAAATTTGTCAGTGTTTTTATTAAGTTTCAAACTATTGAACTGTAGTTTAAAAATCAGTGGTTGTATTTATGGGCCTAGTGTTCTATTTCAAAAACCTTCCATTAAAACTTCAGTATTTTTAAAACAAAAAAGCAACACTTTGTTCTTCTTATTCAGGGAGCTTTTCTGTTTCAATTTTTTTTTTATTTTGAGCAAGGAAGAAATACAGCATGTCAGGGATGGTCCTCTTAGAGCTGTCCTCATCTATGTCCTTTTTAAGTTGGGATATGTTTTCAGTGAATTAATTCCAACCGACACATCTTTCCTCAGTGCACTAAACCCAGCTGAGAGATGAGCTGAGGGGATCCAGGGGAGTCCAGTTCAGTTGCAGAAAACTGTGTGCTTGCAGAGAGCTGGCTGAGCTGGGCCAGGACAGCCATGGCTTTGCAAAATCAGGACATTATAAAGTTTGCTTTATAGGAAGAGCTTTTATCATCATTGAAGTTTATGGACGGTAACAAGTTACAGAATTCTAAACCTTGTCATGTTGGAAATCTGATACAGTTTTATTTACACTGATGGAAATTTGAGGTTGGGTATTTTTGCTCTGTCAGAATGCAGCTTTGGAACAGAAAAAAATGGTCCCTGTACACTGCTGTGAGGCGAAGAAACAGTGTCAGGGATACTTGGGTGGAAGATACAGTCCTAGCTTGAGGCAGCACACAGGGCTGGTGGTTGTCTCAGACTGGTGCGGTCACGTCTTTCTCAGCTGTGTCTTAAATGATCACTTCTCTTAATTGGAATGAGAAGTTTGCCACTGCAGAGTCCCGAAAAGGATGACCCTGCTGTAATTATGCAGGCGTTACACTGGGATGGTGTAAAGTCAGTGAATGCTCCTTGTGTTAGGAGGCAAAGATTTAAAAATTACTTGAAGAGAATATTCCCCAGATGGTGGCTTTCAGAGGTAGGTGAGCTCAACTGCAGTGGCCACATCCCTGGGAAATGGATGTGGTTAAGGTTGCCTGGTTTTACTGTTGGCTCACTTGTCTTGTAGACTGAGGATTTGATCAAAGCCCTACAAGACCTGGAAAATGCAGCATCAGGAGATGCGACAGTGCGGCAAAAAATTGCTTCCCTGCCTCAGGAAGTTCAAGATGTTTCATTACTGGAGAAAATTACAGGTATGAGACTAGAAGATGAATGGATGTGGGTCCAAAGAATAACTCAGAAATCAAAGTATGGGGGATTTTTTAAAATAATCACAATGTATGGTGGAGTGAATTCCTACTTTTGTGTCCTTGCTTTGTAGTTCTGGGGTAATTAACAGATAGCAATCCTGTGAAGTGACATTGAAGATTAAACTTACATAGCTGCTTCCATTTTTTTGACTTGAACTGAGGCTTTTGTACTTTGAGAGCATGATCAGCATTTTGCAAGAGTATAAAGGAAATTGGGCCAGAGTTCTCAAGTTGGATGTGTTTGCTTTTGAACACCTCAACTGTTAAGATATCTTGAAGTTTTATCAGACTGTGCTGAGTACACACATATTCCTTGATTGATATATTTTTGAGTTCTGCCAGACTGCTGAGTACACACATACTCTTTGATTGCTATGGGAAAGGCAAATTGCTACCCCCATTAATCTGTCAGTCTTTGTTTAAATTAAGTTTTGCAATTGCATTTGAAAAGTAATTTTAATAGACGCATTTAAAGTTGAACTGATTTGACTCTTATTCCTGGAGGTAGTTTTAATTTAGAACTCATTATGAACTATCTCTTGCCTTGTCATTTATAATATATTCTTAGTATCCAACTGGACTGTGTGCAATTCGTAGGTTTATGTCAATACATTTGAAGTTATTCAGATAAAAGAGGAATTAACAAGTGCACACTGTGTTTAGACATGGAAACCACCTGATGCCTTTACCTGAAGGTGCTTCCTAACATTTTGATTAACCTGTTCATAGAGGCTAACTATTCATGGTATATCTCACTGGCACCTCTGCAAGGATAAAGTGCAGCCAGTTACGTCAGCGTCCAAAATATAGCCCGTGAAGGGTGTGTGTCCTATTTCCTGTATATCCCCTGTGATAACAGCTCTTACTTTCCTGTCAAGCCAGAAGTATATTTATGAACAAGATGTTATTGTGCCTGCAGCTCATGAATTGTAGCCCTTGTGTCAACAACTGGAAGTTTTAAACTTTGTCCTCTGAATTACCCAATGCTTTTGCACGCAGACAAAGAGGCTGCGGAGCGGCTGTCGAAGACGGTGGACGAGGCGTGTCTGCTGCTGGCCGAGTACAACGGGCGGCTGGCGGCCGAGCTGGAGGACCGGCGCCAGCTGGCACGGATGCTCATCGAGTACACCCAGAACCAGAAGGATGTGCTCACGGAGAAGGAGAAGAAGCTGGAGGTGAGCGCCGGTTACCGGGGCTGGCAAAACGATTGGCTCACCAAACGTTCCCCATTGACTCCTAATCTGTGGTTTTCACTCGAGGGAGATGATTCTTGGCATTATCTTTACATTTGATTCTAGGTGTTACCTTTACGTGATTTTAGGTGTTCTCTTTACATTTGATTCTAGGATATCTAGGTTCTAGTTATCTTTGCACCTGGAGTAAAACGTGTAAGAGTATCTGGAGAGTGCAAATCTGTTCTGGTGTTTTGTCTAGATGTTTTAATGCACCTGGAAGGACCAGAGCTCTATACTTCCTAAACAGAAATAAACTTACCTAACGCATACAGTATTCTATGACATCCTCGTTTTTCAAAGAGTCCCTTTGCCATAATTAGCAGGCATTTTTTTTACATTGCTTAGTTTTTTGTTATTCTTTTACTGATAGTTGGGTGTCCTTCATCTGCCTCCTGAGCCCCTGCTTGATTAGGGGAAGCAGTTTAAGCCAAATCTTCTGCTCTCCATCCTTTAACAGCCACTTACTTACAGCTTCTGTAGTGGAGTGTAAATGGGGCTGATCGTGAAAGACAATGACTTGTCGTTACCTCTGCAGCTCCTTTGAACACGGAGGGCAGGACCCTAAAACAGCTGGGGGCTGGTTTGGGCTGAGCTGAGCCCCCCTGCTCGGCCCAGCACCGTGTGAGGCTGCGAAGCCAGCTGTTTACAGCTGTTTATCTGAAACGCGCCTGCACCGTGGAACTTCTTTCAGCACCACGTTGTGGGACTAGTGTGGAGTTTAATTAATGACTGTGGTTGTATGTCACTCTGCCATCTGCTAAACTGCCCCTTGGCGGCACATTAAGGGCCTCTCTGCACCGTGGTGCTGGTGATGAACAGCTGCTGCGGGGTGGGATGGGAGGGGATGTGGAGGACAAAACCTCCTGGAAGGAGACTCTGCTGCAGCAATTGTGGGCTCTGTTTACTCTAATGGCAAACCTCATCCTCTGACAGCTCTGCAACGTTGTTCCCAGATAAAATTCATTTGGAGTGTTTTCTTTGCTGTGTGTTTATGTTGGAGTTTCTCAGTGCCTTGTGACTGAATTTCTTCAGGCATAGCGTCAGTCTTATGACTGAGTCAGTAAAAAACGCTTTTAGACATGGATATGGGTGATGCCATAAAGCCAAATCCTATTTGGCATCTGATTTATTTTCTGTGGAAGTCTTGGGTCAGGTTTTGGAGGTTTTTTTCTTGCTTAAAGAAGGAGACCTGTCCAGTAGGAACATACATATGTATCCAAAAAAATATATAAATGATAGACATACTGCTGTTTGCTTTTAAAAACACCCAATAAACAGGTAGAAAAATGCTGCACACTAATGTTTTAAAAGGCCCAGAACCATTCATAATTTTGAGTCAGTTTGAGACTGTGAAACTGAGAAATTCCTAATGACAACATGAAATTAAAATTTCTAATGCATTAGCTGAAATGTTTTTTTGTTTGGAAAATATTCTTTTGGTAAGAAATGTTACTTGAACAGTGTAACTCTGGCAGAGGCAGAAATGTAATCCTGAAAATTAAGTGTTTTGCTGGCGTTGCTGCTTTGGTAATGGTAGTAATCCTGCTGATGGCAATGGGACAGGCTGCTTGCTCACTGTTACTGTGTAAACACAGTGCTTCACTACATTGGAAAATAATCATCTTACTTTAATATTAGGATCTCATTAAATATCTTTTTAGGTTGGCATCTTTGTCATTCTACCAGACAAGGTGGCCTCAGTCTGTAGCAGTCTAAACAGAGTTGCAGGAAATGCTGCTCTAAGACTGAACATGAGGCACAATTGATATTCGTGTCAGCTCTCAAACCTCAGTGAGGGATGTTGCCTGATTACAGCGTTCCATTGTTCTGTCCTTGTAGAGGGTTAATAAACAGTGGAAGATGCTGGTTACAGATAAGGCAGGCCAGATCTACTTATCAGTTTTGTTTGAGTCTTTGATGTTCTCACAGTATGGATAAGCCTGGATTTTTCTTTGTAGTGCTAATAAGCATTTTACTAGAAGAATCTGAAACTCTTGTAGCAATTAAAAATGTATTAAAAAACCAAAACATTTACTCAGGCAAGGTCTGAAATGAGAAAATAACTTAAAACAATCTAATTTTACATATCTGCTCATTGTAGGCTTTGCTCTCTCAAGGTATCTTTTCCAGAATCTTTGGTACTGTGAGTTTTTCCTCTTGTCCTGCAAGTTTCCTGGTTTAGATGAGAGGGTGTGTTTGAATAGAAGATGAATTGTTTACTTCACTCTTCTCATCTAGCCAAGGCTGCTGGTTGGGGAGAGGGGCTTCTGACAGTATTAAAAATCAGGGCTTTAGTTTAAGAGATGGAAATACGCAATTTGGAAGTCACTCTGGATGTTTTTTGTATTTTATTTACTCATGAAGTCTTTCAGTGATGGCAATGAAAGTAGCTAATCTGTGTCTTTTCAAAAAGCAGCTTTTGTGGTCTACAGAGCTGCAGTTGTTTACTAATCCTGTTAATGCTGTCCCTGGTGAACCGGCAAATTGTCAAAACATACATAAACTCAGTGTGTTTGTGTCTAGTGGGCTAATGCTCAGAATATTCTGCATGTCAAGCCCCTGTGACACAGCTCTTGTCATCAGTTGCAGAAAAGCTGTTTAATTGAGGGACACTGCTGAGAAAGGTAGGTTTGGAAAGGAATTACACATCAGCATGTACACAGCTGGCATGAGTAAGGGCTGAAACACCAAGGGGCAAAGAAGCACTGGTGACTTGAAGGGAGAAAGCTGGCACAGAGCCTGAAGATCATAACATATGGGCAGACTTTGGTTTTAGAGTAGCAATGGAAAAACTTTAAGGGTAATAATTAGGATTTCTTTATCCTGGGGGGTGGTATTGTGATATTTTCATTGTAGTCTGAGGGCACTTAAGCAGGTAGAGTTCCTTTAATTCTGGCAGTCAGTAAAATCAGCTGGCCCCAAACTGATACTAAATAGCCTGTAACAAGGCATATAATATTTAAAGGTAAGTATTCCTCAGGTTAACTTACTGAAAGGTGTGGTGGATACTGTCATTCAACACTGAGGTTTTTTTTTAAATAGTGCTTCATCTCGCTTAGCAGTTGTGGACTTGATACTGCAGCTGCTGTTTGATCTTCCATGGCTGGGATGGATCAGAGGTGGCCTGGATGTTCACAATAGAAGGTGACAGGAAATAAAGTCCACTTTCAGACAGGCATAGAACCAGGAACTGTTGTTTCTATAAGAATGAGATAAAGTGTCCTTGTATCTCACATTAGTATTTAACTTCCAATAAAAGTTTCCCAATTTGTGTTATTTTTGGCCATTGCTGCCCCCTTACAATTACAGAACACAATCAGCTGGGGAGGTTTTTTGTCCTCCAGCACCTGAGCCCGCAGAACTTCAAGGGGAAGAATTGTCTTTTGAAGTCAGTGCACTCTTCTGGAATGCATGACAGGCAAGGAGAAAAAATCCAGGGAATTAGTTTGTGTAAAACTGAAATGTAGTGGGGAGAACGTTTCATGTTGGTGTACCAGGCAGCTGTAAAATGAAGTCAGATAAATAGATGAGAGTGGAATAACCAAGGGAAAGTAGTCCTAGGAAATGGCAAATTGTGTGGAAGCTTTATGGGTACCTGAGATAACTACTGACAGTAGAAAAACCTGGTGTAAGAGGAGGGAGGGTTATTCTAATCTGGTGGGGAGAAGAGGCAGAAAAAATAGAAGATTGTGCATTCAGAATTTTTGTTTTCCTTTGCAGTAGGTGAAGGCAGTTCTTCCACATACTTTCTGTACCTGTATTTGGAAAAGGTGAAAAAGGTGACATGAGGAATGTGCTATAGCATAGACAGTGCACGTATGTAGAGCAGTGTCTCTGGGAGTGTATGCACTCAAATAATTGTGTGTTTACATGTCTGCATATATAAATCTCAAGAACATCCTGTATTTAAAGATCCAGTTTAAGGGAAATGTTCTGACTTCTGGCTGCAACTGAAAAATTGTCACTTAGAGTCCTGCTGAGAGCTCTGGGGGTTTTTAGATGTTTGTGGGTTTTAATATTCATGGCTTCAAGGCACCTTTAATAAGGTGTTAATGCCGTGCCCACACAAATTTGCAAACCCCCTTTGATAATGCATCTCTGAGGGATGAAGTACACTCTCACTTGAGGTTTTCTAAACTGCCCAGCACTAGAGGCTTTATTGAAATACAATTTAGTTCAGTGGGTTAATAGGCAATTTATTGCTGTGCTGCTTCCACTGCCTGGGTCTCTGTAGCATGTCACTGTTGGCATGGCTTTGTGGCTGCTGCTTCCCTCAGACAGGAATTCTTGGGTTGTGGTATATTCATTTCAGTGGTTTAGACAGTGAAACAGGAGATGAAGTTTTAGGGTTTCTGCCAGGAAAGAAAACTGTTGGTATTTTACATGCGTGAAGCAGCAGGAGCAGCTGTGGGAACCAGCAGCAGAGGGGGGTCGGCTCTGTGCCCCGGGCAGGGAGATCCTGAGCTGGAGCACTCGGACACAGCCTCACCCCTGGGTCAGTAGCACCAAACTGGTGATGAACGGGGCAACAAGTGCTGGGCTGTGCACCAGTGGTGCCTCTGGGTGACAGGAGCACAGGCTGCTCCGTAGGGACGTGATGAGCTGACAACCGCAGGGAATCTGGGGCTGCTGGGCCGTGTATGGCTTGAGGCAACAGCTGTGTTTCTTTGTGTGATGCAAAGATACAATTCCTTCACATTGTAGGTGCTTGTAAGTATTTATAACTGCAGTAGTGCTACAAGCAGAATCAAACTAAACAATAAAAGCAAATAAAAATCATGCAATATTAACATAAAATGGTTGAATGCATTTTACTGAAGTGAACAAGTGTATGACCACTCTCTTTCTTTGCTATAAAAGCATTAAGGTGCCTGGAGAGGTGAATATGTAGCTGTTGCCTTGTGCCCTAAATGCTGGTTTTGTTGTGAACATCAAATGCACCCCCTCAATGTTTATTTCTGGAAGGGTATATGGCAAATGAAGTGGGGTTTTGTGTCCATCATACAGTGGCAGCCTGGGCCCTTTCTGAGAGCTTTTGAACACGGCTGAGGCATCCCCAGCAGCTGGAGAAATGCTCTGTGGAGACCACTGCTGCTGCCTCCTCTGTTGTCCTAAACAAAGAGGGAGAGCAAGGGAACAAGTTATGGTTTCGGAGCGTGTAATTCTGCCCAGAGCAGAAACACCATCTCTGCTGAAGTGTGATGAATGATGCCGCAGCAGAAAGAAGCCTTGTCAAATTTAAAAGAGCAAGACTGAACAAATTTAAGGTCTGAAAATGAACTGAAGGCTCTGTAAGGAAAGATATCATTCAAGCTCTGATTCGTGGACTGCATCTTTCAGTTAAAAACATCAGATTTGCTGGTTTAGTGCTGCTGCAGAATGAGGAAACGTGGCTTCACCCTGGCATTTGGTTTCACTTTGCCTTTGAGGTGGGTTCTGATGCAGTGAGCTTGTGGAATGGCAGAAGTTTCACTTTCTGTTCTTTTTCTAGTGAATATGTTTTAAAAATACTTCACGTAGGTTAAGTGGCAAGGAGCAGAAGCTAAGGAATACCTAAGCAATCTGCTGCGGTAATGTGATACATTTAATGTTTTTAAAGAGAGGTTTTACCTGACCTTTTAAACACATGGCTGTCACACCTCTCACTTCACTACATACTCTTCAATTTCTGCTGAGCCTCTGATGCATTTTTCCCTGACTTGTGGTCTTTTCTTTCCTACAGCTGGCTCAAGCTGCAGCGTATCAAAACAGCACCTGACTGGCTGCTCTTCCTATTCATTTTCCAAATTCTCATTAATGCTTAGCTAGATGTTTTTTCAGTAGATGCAATTGCTGTGATGACTTACAGCATGTTTCAGCTCGACCTTGCGCAAGAGAGGATGTGTCCAGTGGACACTCTGAGCCAAAATAAGCTGAAATCCATGCTGTGGAACGCGACAAGGTGAACCAGGCCACGCAGCAGTGCTCAGGATGAATTTCCTGTCATGTTGATTACAGTCAGTTCTATAATGTTTGAGCAAGGCTGCTTTGAAATGAAACACTCTGTCAGATTCATTCAGTGGTGGTTAATTCTGATTTTGCATTTGTTTCAAGGACTGCGTATCCAATTCTCTTGGCCACTGAGGATGTAGAATGCCACGCACGGTAATGTTGATTAGCAAAAGCATCCGTGTGGCACAGTGCCAGTTTTTTCTGTATCATCCTGAAACTCCTGCTTACAGCAGAGATCTCATTATTTTGTCTAAAAAAAGCAAATAGCATCCAAATACTATTAATCTTAATATAAGCCTACTGAGCAGTGTGGCAATTAGCTCGACACAAAAAGTACAAATGAAGGCCTCTGAAAGCAGCAGCTCCTTTTAAATGCACTTCGTGTTAGTTCAGCTTCATGGAAGGGGGAAGGACCTTATGCAAGAATTTGCAATGTGCAGTTTCAAAGCATGTCATAGGCTACGTGAAAAACGTGGTTTCCCATAAAACCTTCTTCCAAAGTCCTGCATTGTGGAATATGGCCAGAACTTGTGAAAAAAGGAAAGCCCTCAAGCTGGAAGGGGATTCTGTGTCTCTGCTCTCTGTGTTCTCAAGGGGAGCAGCCAGAATTCCCTGTCCTAGCTCTGGTTCATGGTCTCTCCACTCCTTGACAGCTCTGCCACAAGTCAGCACAGCATCTCAGGACCAGAGGGATTGAGAGGGTTAAGCATGGAGCAGACAGTTCTCTACTGTGCTCAGTGTTGTGTATCCAGTCTGTCCAGTAAGTATTCATCTATTCTAGGAAATCTTGGTTCCTGGATTACTCCCTTAGTTTCCATTCCTGAATTTAGTGATGTTTTTCTGAGCCAGTTTTTAATGGTTTGGGGGCTGTTGCTGCCTTTTTCTTGTATTTTTTTCTCTTTATTTTTTTTAGTTTGTTTTTTAACAGGTAGGATTTAGGCCTTTCGTGTGAACTAGATGATGCTCGCATTAACCTATTTGTAAGGTTATAATTGAAAGGAATATGGTTCTCAAGGTGACTTGATTTTTATTTTTTGTCATCGTATGCCTACAAAAGTCTCTCTTCAAATTGGGAGAATATTTCTGACAGCTCAGTGTTCCATGTAGGTCTTGATGTAGAGTATCCCTAAAAATAGGGATGTGTTAAGAGCAGTATTTTCCTAAACATTTGAAGCAGTTAATTGTAAATCTGGAAGCAGGTTAGTGCTGTTAATATGCAGATGAATTGCTCCAAAGTCTCCTAAATCTATATGTTTGCCAACAGCAGTGTGGTTTGGACACATCTTGGTGATTCTTCATTTGTCAGTGTGTTTTATGAGAACTGGACTGTCAGGCAAGGCATTGGCAAGACTCTCACTGCCCTAAGTAGCTCTCTTGGGAAAGGAATGTTGTTTGCATCTAACATAACTCTAATAGTCACACAAATGATTTTCAGCTCAAAAGCCATCGCATTCCGGTCCTGATTGGCCATGAGAAGTAGTGGATCCTGGTCCTCTCATTGGTTTTACCCTGAAAATGGCAGGACATTAGTCTTTCCATGGAGGTTGTACCTGGTTTTTCATAACTGTACTATGTGGATCCATAAATCCATAATTGTTTCGTATGGGTCTTGGCAATTCAAGCCATATTTGAAGTATTTTCTTGGCTTATGCCTGGAATTTGTACATTGTTTGCGTCTTCACTACCCACTTATCAGACCTGGAAGACTTGCCAACTTCCTTGCCCTTCTTCTTTTCTATCTTTAGTGAGAATGACTACAGAAAAAAGAAACCCCTGCTGATACTCACTCTTGACAGTTTGGCCTTCTTGAGGAGGGAGCGCCGCCCCTTCTTTCCTGTTTTGATATCCATCAGTCCCTGACAATGGCCTGAATTATGAATTTTAAATTTTTTTCTAAGATTGTCTTCTGGGCATCTCTAAGTCCAACCTCTTCCGCCTCCTCTCTGCATTGGAGCATTTGGAACACAGTAACACAATAGATGTCCCTGCTGTCTGTCCTGTGTGTGCAGGACCTGGTGTGCTGCTGGCTCCTGCCTGTCAGCACTTGGATTGTGCCAGCCCTGGCCTGAGCGCTCTGGGCACCATCTCTCCCTTTCCCCAGGGTTGTCTCCCATGTTCTTTTGGAAAATAATCCCAAGTGTTGGAATGCTGTGCCTCCATGGCACCCCTCTTTATCTGCTGCTGTTCTCTATTCATGCAAAAAAATCTGGGGTGTTTGTGTTCTCTGTCTTCATCTCGTGACTTTCTTGACCTGTTTCCCTCTAAGAATTTCTCAGAGAGTATGACTGGGGATGTGGGTGCATTCGTATTTTGGTCTTGATTCTCTGTCTTTCATTAAAACAAGACAAATCCTCGCAATCCTAAATTAATGTTTGCACCATCTCTTGATTTTTAAAAAAAATTACTTTAATTTTTTTTGTTACTGTTCTCTAGGCATGAGAACAGCACCCTGCAGTTCATGGAGCCAGGGGGCTTTGTTTGGACTTGATTATCTCACTGTCTATCCTGTGTATGTTAACAAAAGTGTTTGGTTATGATGGTATGTTAACTCACTGGGCCTCATAAAGGATGTAAGTTTGAAATAGGCTGTTAAAAGATATTCTTACTTGGTGCTGGCAGGAAATTTATGGGATATTCTTACGTAGCCATTGCAGGGGTATCGGGAGTTGTTGCGATTGACGGCTGCTCTCACTGTTCTAATTCAAAATAATGAAACACAGAGAGTGTAAACTCCTTGCTTGTAACCCCACAGGAACTGCTGTGCTTTGATGTTTGGAGAAGGTGAAGAGAATTTCCATCACTGAGAAGGTTAGAAAGTCTGGATTAAAGTTGTAAACTCTTCAGAAAGATGTTTTGATTAAACATGTGCCTAGTTTCATTTGATCTTCAGAGATATAAACTTCTGTTCTCTGGCAAACTGTTCTCTTTGCCAAGTAATTAAGAAATGAAAAGTAAATTGGTAGTCTAGCTGGCTGTGTGGAAGTCTGTTCTGTGTATGGTTTTTTCCTTAAGCTCATTGTTTCCTACATTCTGGAGGTGCCATAAAAAGTAGGCCACATGTAGTTGGGTAAAGACCAGCACATTCCAAAAAAAATTATGTACTACTGGGGTTTTATTCCTTCAATTGCTGTCTTCTGTGACTGTTACATGAATGTATAGAATCACAAAACTGATAATTACATAAATATCAATCTTTAATTGAGCTTTTGTATTGGATAACTTGCATGTGTGTTGGGCTGCTCTTAAGTGGCCTCTAAACATAATTGACCAAGGTACAGTTCTTTCTTCTGTTTTCAGGGTCCAAAGTCGTCCTCTCTCTCCTCATTATGACACACGAGTCACTGGTGTCTCTGAGACCTGGGGGAATTTCTGCACATGGATGGGGATTTCTTACTGGACTTTTACTGTTCAATCCAGACCTCATTTGTGGAAAAACCACTTGCAAGTTTCCTCTTCAGGGATTTTTAACTTGCTCTTTTTTTCCCTTTGTAATAAAATCCTGAAGATTTTCCTGTCTGTATCCAGTGTGGATGTGTCTTTCCCTGGTTTACAATCAGTGATCCTACACATGTTCCCATGGTGTTCCTGCCATGCCAGTCTCACAGCACAGCTGCTGGAGTTGTAATGTGAGTTGTCCAACAGCTCATAAAGGAGACCCTGTCTAACAACCAAAACTTGGGTTTAATGACTTGAGAGGGAGAATTGGTTTAATTAAATGTTCAAAACTGATCAAGGTTGAAAGCCATGAGCATTCTGGCAACATAGTAATACCTGTGGTGTGCCTCAGCCTGAGGCCTCTGGCAGTGGAGGGGTGTCGGAGGAACGCTGGCAGCAGGTGAGAGTCAGTATTTGGGGAAGAACACAAGGATAAAGCAACTCTGCAGCGGCACTTCTCTCAAATGCTCTATCAGGTCCCAGTGTGTGCCAGTTTGAGGATGTTTTACATGTAAAATTAGTAAGGCAGGGCAGGGGAATTGGTTTAGGGATGCCAGAGCCTGTGGGCAGGCTGTGAATTCGGGTGCAGATGGCAGGGTCTGCCGTCGTGCCAGCAGTCACTCAGCACCAGGGCCTGGCCACCTTCTGTGAGTCCTCACCTGGAAGATACTCCTGGCTTAACTAACAGCACTGTTTATTCACCTGTGCTTAATCTTTGTTCTCTTGTCTCTTTTCCTCAGGAATATAAACAGAAGCTTGCTCGGGTAACCCAAGTGCGCAAGGAGCTGAAATCCCACATCCAGAGCCTTCCAGACCTGTCACTGCTGCCCAATGTCACAGGAGGTCTGGCACCTCTGCCATCTGCTGGGGACCTGTTTTCAACAGACTAGAACAAACCGTGTACCCCAGTTTCCATTATTACCAGCAGAAGTAAGAAGACTCTGGTGTTGGCTGGAAGTCCAGTCTTCCAAGATCTACAGTAGGAAGGAACTTGCAGACCCTGCTTTGAACCTCTTGGCTGCTTGTACTCACCCTCTCTGTGTACACTGGCTCACATGAGGGGAGGAAGAAGTGTGAGTTTTGTGAGCTCTAAAGGGAGTGGGGGTGGTCCATTTAGGCAAACTTCTCTCATCTTTTCCCATACTCTTTAGTTGCTGTTTGCTCCTAGTTCTTGTTAGCCCCACAGAGATCACAAATCATGTACACACATACCTGGGAAGCTTCCGGAGGAAAGTTGACCGTGCAACATCTTCCCTCTGTACAAATATTGTGTTATTTCTGAATAAGTCTTGTCTTGTTTTAGTTGGGTTTCTGAGCCTCATCCCTGGGAGCAGTGGAGTGGCTCGTGGGCCTCTTAGGGATGTGTGTGCATGTGGGTCCTGTGCCACGTTGGTGTGAGGGGAAGCCTCAGCAATGGTACGGGGAAGATTGTTCCTAAACCTGCACTTCCTCATAGTGCTATGGGCCTGATGTGAAGGTAGTTCCCATTTGGCATGGACATAAATTGAAGTCATAGGCAATAAAAATAAGCAGCTTTTCTTTGTGAGTTAGAGGTAGACTCATAAGTTACACTGTGCTGAGCAAAGCAGAACTGGATGTTACCTAAGTGGGAGTGGAAGTAAATTTTGTTCTAGCTACCTTAGATTTATACCACATTTTTCCTCTTCATTATACAAAATTAGATGATGATGGAAGCTTTGGTTTAATGACCTGAGAGGCTGGAATGGTGTATGGCAGCAGCTGGTGTCCCTGTGACAGGCACTGTCAGGTCTACTCTCAGGATGGTTACATTGAAAATACAATTATATAAACTCTTTCCATAGCTTTAGTGAACTTGTCTGATGTACAGAAGTTAAATGTGGTATAAATATTTATTTATATAGAAAATAGACCCATATATATGCATATATCCTGTATGCACATGTACCATGTCCATGCATGTAGATATTAGAAGGATGTACTTAATTTTGTGTCACAGATTGTGAGTTGGTTTTATAATCAGGAAAAGTGTAAAAAGCAAAAAAGGTAAATTTAAAAAGCTCTTAATTCCATTATGTTGCTGGCTAGTGTTTTAGCTGCCAGGGATGTAGTTACATTTCAGTTTGTGTGTTAGGTGTGACAAGCTGGACTCTGATCACTGAACCATTCCAATTTGGATAATTCTGTTTAAATTTAGCACCTCTCACTATAAATAGGTTATGTTTCTGGAGACACTGGATCTGGTAACACAGGTTTTGTAACAGAGCCTGAAGTGAGCTGAGGTGCTCTCTCTGTGCCTCCCTGTGGTCTTGAGCTGCTGGTGTCAAAGCCAGGAGAGGAAACCTGCAGAAATGCAGAGCTCGTTCTGCTCTGCATTAATTTATATTGCAGGATGTTCAGTAGCCCAGTCAGCATTCAGTTACAGCAAACAACACTGCATCTTTTGATCATTCAGTTGTTCAGAAGCTCACATCCTTTTCCTACTGACACTTCCTTTTCTAACGCTCCTTGCACCCTCACTGCCCAGCCAACAAATGTGTTTTTCTCTGTAGTTTACAGGAATTTTTCCAGTGGCAGAACTCTCCGTTCCCTGAGTCAGTTTGACTGTGCAGCCTTTTATGGTCTAGACTTTAGATAAAGCACTGTACATTCTCTCTGCTTTTGCCAAAAATAAAAAACAAACAAAAGAAA
Source organism: Atrichornis clamosus (assembly GCA_013400975.1). Lineage (NCBI taxonomy): Eukaryota > Metazoa > Chordata > Aves > Passeriformes > Menuridae > Atrichornis > Atrichornis clamosus. The sequence continues at coordinate 38,603 of WBMZ01001216.1, read as the reverse complement.
AACCCCACCAAACTTCCAGAACCCAAACCAAAAGACATTTTCCCATCCTGATTCAGCTCACAGAGTTACCCTGAGGCTGTTTAAACCAAGTTATTTTGAACATTGATTGAATGTGTATCCATTATAGGACAAAAAAAGCTGTCAAAAACCGATGTAGACAAATGTGTTGGCATCTCACACTTGTGTTTTGGGCAGATCTGTGAGAGAGTTGTATGTCTTTTTTTTTTTTTTTTTCTTTTTTAATGGAAATGTTTTGATTTTTTTTTTTTTCCTGAATACATGTGTGTGTTTTATTTTGCTTAATTTAAATGAAGTCTTGTGGTTTTTAATTTTGTTTTACTTTTTGGGCAAAGGGCATGTGGTGAACTGGGTGACGTTTTCTGAAGGTTAAACAGATTTCCCCACGGTGTGTCTTTTTTTAACAAAAGCTTAAATCTGTATATGAATTGACTTAGGAATTAATTTAGACACATAGGCTGCCATTTGACAGCAGTATATTCTGAAATGTCTCATAGATATCTATTTTTGAATAAAGAGGGTGTCATTGAACAGTAGTGTCTTTACTTTTTTCCCCAATGCTCCAGCACCCTGTGGGTTTTGATTGAGGTTTTTTACCCCTCTGAAGCCCAGGCAGTGACTTGGGGAGATCCTTCTGTCAGTTTTCCATGCAGAGTGGAAATGTGGGATTTCTGGAGGATGTGTCAGTTGTTACTCTGGGGAAAAAAAACACAAAAGCCAAACCTGGAATGGGGGGAATGTGCCTCCCTGCATGAGCACCAGGAGCTGCTGTTCCAGCAGGGCCAGTGTGATCAAAGCCTTTCAGTTTTGGGGGTCTTCACGTTGCTCTGAGAGTTAATTCTCGAGGTTTTGTGGGGGCTTAGGAGCTCTTCAATTAACAAGTCTGCAACAGCCTCTGTGGGCAAATAGTAATTGTTTCATATGCCTTGGAGAGTGTCTGCAAAGCGGATTATGTTTTATACTGATTTACAAATCTTCCCTTAAAGGGGCTATATTTAGCAGTGCCTTCACAAAGCCTTGCCGGGGTTGGGCACTGTGAGAGCAGGAGGGAGCTGGTGCGGTTCCTCCCGGTGAAAACAGCACACCTTTGTGTGCTGTTGCAGAAACTAAGGTGGGGTTTTCAAAGACAGAAATGTGACGAGGTACTGGCTGTCCTTCCTTGCCTTTGCAAATCAGGTTTTTGTTGTTTTTTTAAGAGTTGGAACAAACACATCCAAAAGTATTTGACTGTTACGCACCTGTCTTTGCAGTTCAGTATCCCCGTGCACCGGTGTGCGTTCCCTACGCTGTGTGCTCCCCAGGTATTGCTGTGTAACCAAGCAGTGGTGGCTCGTGCACCTGTGCAAGGTGAGAACTCACTCCTGGCTAACCAACAGGTCAGTCTGTGAGATGCCAGGTTGTCATGGTGGTGAGGAAGGGCTGGCAGAGCCTTGGAGTGGCGGAGGCTTTCTATGAGGAGCTGGTGAGCAGGTTTGCTGCTGATGTTTCAACCCAGGGCGACCGGGATGCTGTGGATTTCATCTGGCTACTTGAGCCAAGTTTTGATGTGTTCCCTGGTCAATTCCAAACTATGCTTATCTTTAGGATTAGATAGAAAAAGTATAAGCTGAGCCTAATGCCATCTGAAAAGAAAAATGACCTGGTAAAACACTTGGATGAAGTGTCCCAGCAGACATGGCACCAGTCTGTTGGAGTGAGGCCAGAACACGTATTTGCCAGTGATTTCACTGGCTTTAGGGATGGGCCACAGGCATCCTTTGCCTCTGTCCCATCTGCTGGAAGGCAACTGTGGGTAGGAAATGGGTTCTTTTTTTGTATTTTCAGTAGTGGTGGCTTCATGTAACAACATTTAGCAAGATGTTTAATAAAGGCCAAGGGCCTCACAGGCATCTGTGTATGCTGGAGCAGATGGAGTTGTGAGTGTGCTGGTCATGTGCAGGGTTTGAGGCTTTTTGTGTGCTGTCCAGGGAATGGAGGAGGAAAAGATGTGTTAGAACAGGACACTCAATTGCCTAATCTATTTCTTGGCACTGCGTTAACTATGAAATACTTCACCTAAAACCTAGGTCTGTGTGTCTTCACAGTTTTTCTGATGCTCTGGGACAAGACAAGATTAATTCTGTCTTGGGAAACAGAGTAGTGTCAAATAGGTGTGGTCTGTTCTGATCAGCCATATTCAGCAGCAACAGGGAACCCCCAGGATCTCCTCTAGGAAACCCCAGGACCAGCCAGGATGGGGATATTTAAGGAAAACAAGCACTTTGGGCACAGAAATGCCCCCTGAGTGTGGAGCAGCCTGAGGGACTGGTGTTCTACAGCCCTGGATTCTGGACAGGGGTTGCAAATCCATTTCCCAGTGTTTTCCCTGGGCTTAAGGATGGGATGGGTTGCAGCCTGGCTGGTTCATGGTGGCTGAGCATTGCACTGCTGCTGCTGGAGCAAATCTGTGTGACAACTAATAATAAATCATAAGCAGATTTAGGGTCTTGTTGCTTTCTGGGAAGAGGCAAATTTTGTCTCTTTCTGGGAAGAGACAAGTCTTGTCTTCTTCTGGGAAGAGACAAGTGGCTGACTGTTAGCACGGGCCTAGGG
>WBMZ01001216.1:0-35946 GCA_013400975.1 Atrichornis clamosus | reverse complement strand
CTGATGCTCTGGGACAAGACAAGATTAATTCTGTCTTGGGAAACAGAGTAGTGTCAAATAGGTGTGGTCTGTTCTGATCAGCCATATTCAGCAGCAACAGGGAACCCCCAGGATCTCCTCTAGGAAACCCCAGGACCAGCCAGGATGGGGATATTTAAGGAAAACAAGCACTTTGGGCACAGAAATGCCCCCTGAGTGTGGAGCAGCCTGAGGGACTGGTGTTCTACAGCCCTGGATTCTGGACAGGGGTTGCAAATCCATTTCCCAGTGTTTTCCCTGGGCTTAAGGATGGGATGGGTTGCAGCCTGGCTGGCTCATGGTGGCTGAGCATTGCACTGCTGCTGCTGGAGCAAATCTGTGTGACAACTAATAATAAATCATAAGCAGATTTAGGGTCTTGTCGCTTTCTGGGAAGAGGCAAATTTTGTCTCTTTCTGGGAAGAGACAGGTCTTGTTTTGTCTTTCTGGGAAAAGACAAGTCTTGTCTTCTTCTGGGAAGAGACAAGTGGCTGACTGTTAGCACATCCCTCTGGTGCCAGTGCCCAGTTGGCTCTGACCAGTCCTTACTGGTTTGTGTGTGTCAGCCCAGCCTGCTGTGAGGGGCAGGACAGGGACCCCTTGGAGGGATGGACTCCCGTGGAAAGCTGTGGGAAAGGGTCAGGCAGGCACAGAAAGGCTGTTGGAGTTTTAGCTCCACTGGATGGCCATTCTGGAAGAGGCATCCCTCCAGTGTCTCAACCTCCCATGACCGTGGAAGAGGGGATGGCTTCCCATGAGGGTGCAGCAGAACCTCCTGCCATCTGGGGTTTATTGGCTTTTTCTCTTGCTGTTTGGTGGTGCCTCAAGTGTCTCATTGGCCCAAAAAGGATGAAAATGTGTCCATGTTTGTGGAGGAGGAGGACGACCTTTGGAGAGGCAGTAGCATTTGAAAATCCCACAGATTTGTTCTTGTGAAAGCTCTGATTTATGGGAGTTTGTTCTAGCTTCGATCCGTCAATGAAGGTAAGTTAAAGGTCCTCAAGTCTAAAATGAGTTTACAATCAGTTCTTGGCAAGTCAGCATCTCTAGTGATCTGAGGTGTATCCATAACCTCCCCTCCATGAGAATGCTCCTGCCTGGCTTTGGCACTTGGACTAGTGCTGAATTACAAACCCTCCCACACAATGGATGCTGGAAATATTTAATTTATAATTTATCGCTTGCACAGCAAAAGTGCCAAAGGATCTGATGGATGCAGCACGGGACCACATCAGTGATCTGGGATGGGCAGTGTGGTACCATGTCAGTGATCCAGGGTGGATGGAGGGAGATGGATGCAGTGTGGTACCACGTTGGTGATTCGGGATGGGAGCAGGGAGATGGATGCAGTGTGGTACCACGTTGGTGATTCGGGATGGGAGCAGGGAGATGGATGCAGTGTGGTACCGTGTCAGCGATCCAGGATGGGAGCAGGGAAGCTGACCCCAGCTCTGTGGAGCCCTGAGACCCAAGCCCTGCTGCCAAACCGTAACTGCAGCATTTGGAGTCTGTTCCGAGCTCGCTTCTTGTCGGAGCAGCCTTGCTCTGCCGAGGCTCAGATGGATGGGAGTGACCTTCAGGAATAGCTGTGCTAATGTTTATTTTATCAGGACCCAGCTCTGAAGCAGTGGAGCTGCTGGTTATTTTTAACCCAGGCGCTGAGCAGCTGGAGGCCTGGCTCAGCAGAGCCCAGTAACAAATGCTCTAAAGCGGGGCCGTGCATCATCGCTGGGCTGAGGAATGTTCCTGACAGGGAAGGCAGTGCTGGTTTGTGCCTTTAACTCCTTCTGGGTTCTTTGGAGTCCGTGCACTCTTGGGACTGGTGTCTGCAGGGTTGGGGCTGCCCTCAACCCTCACCCTGAGTGCATAAGAGAACCCCCATGCCTCTCCTGGAGCTCCTGCCCTGTCCCCATGCCCTGGGGTGGGCGCTCTCTGTCCCTTGGGAGAGTTGCTTGGGCAACTCCTCATCCCTCCCCGTGCCAGGCCCCACCTCTGCTCTGTCCCCACTCTACCCCATGGGGGTCCCAGCCCCCGGCTGCCTTTTGGGTTGCATTTGAGAAAAGTAGGATGGGGAGATGTAATGGTTAAAGCTCCAAAGGGTAAGGGGAGACGGATCACGTGGTTTTCCTGAAGGGTTGTCTTGGAAGGTTTTGTTGGCCAAACAATCTGCTGCTGCACGTGAAGCCTGGGCTCCACTGTGCCCACCCCAGCCCAGGGGTGTGCACTCCAGTTCCATGCTGGGAGCAGGAGCTGGGGCTGGAGCTGAGGTGGATCCTTGGCCTCCCATGGGGAAAACTGAGCCAGGGTTTGGGAAATTCTGGCCATGAACCCCAACCTGGCTTGGGGGAGCAACAGCTGTGTCTGGAGCACTGCACATGGAGATTTTATGTCATCCTAAAAAACAGGAAAGCTGGAGGATGGGCTGTCCTTGGTGGGAAACATTCCCAGCTGCCCATCCAGCCTGGATCACGGCTGGGATGAGATACCAGCAATGTCAGGGTGACTGTGACCAGCTAGTGTGAGCAAGCTCCCCCTGTCCCACAGACTGTTCCCCTGGGCTGATTAGTCCCCTCTGCTGGGCCTGCAGCAACTGTGGGACCCTCAGCCAGACACCACCAGCTCTGTTAGGGTTTTTGTGGTGTTTGTTTACAGGAGCAGGGAGGCTCCCACCCTGTTTGTGGGAAGCATGTAGGAGGGCCGTTCTGGCATGGAAAGTGTTTATCTTCAGTGGAGTCTCGACCCGGATTCCAGGTATGAGACAAATCTCCACTCTCCTTCTGTATCCCTGTGCAGGATTCAGTCACCCCTTCACCCACCCCGGGCTGGGTGGACAGCCCTGCCCTGAACCTGGGAATGCAAAACCTGTTGGTTTGATTACTTGCACATGTTCTCTCTCCAGTTCTCTGTGCCCAGTCACAGTATGGAGCCATTCCTGATAGGGGAGAAATTCCCTGGGAAGGTGTGGGGTGGCTGCCCTGGGGACTGAGCACAGCTTTACCTCGTGCCGTGGGTGCAGCTCTGGGACTGGGAGAGCCACGGGGGTCACCTCTCCCTGGGCACAACCCCTGAGCTGCAGAACACCCTGAGAACACCAGGCCAGGCCGACTCAGGGGAGAGGAGGCGGCCAACACAGGGCTGCCAGGGTGGCTGCAGTGCCAGCCATGGCAATGACCCCCTGTCTGAGTGCTGGGCTGGGGGAACTCGCTCCCCACCCGCCTGGGCACTGGGCAAGGGGCTGCTGGGTCCTGCTGTGGGGAGCAGAAGTGTAAGAGCCGGGTCTGGCTTTAAAAGTGAAAAATAGAGTTTTTATTTAGTACTTGCATAGTTGATTCATGTCAAGGTAATGTCCCATCCCTCCCTGCAGTGCCTGCAGTGGCAGGGTGGTTATGGAAGCCAATGCCTGGCTGTACCCAAGCAGTAGGTTATTTGCAGTATGTATTTATAGATGTGTTCTATATGTATATGGTGCATAGACAGCTTTGTGCTCACAGTATACAATCTCTCTCTATGGAGCTGCAGTCAGAGGATCACAGTCGGGGCTGGAGGGGTCGTTCTGCTGCTGTGTCTACAAAATGGGCTCTGCAGGCTGGGGCTGCCAGCACGGCACGGAGGAGGGGCCTGGCGTGGGGGTCCCGGTGCGCCCGGTGCTGGGGGACAGGCAGGACAGGGACATTCCCACCCCACAGGGTGAGGGAACAGCAGGGAAGTGACCAACTGCCACAGGAGCCCCCAGACCTCACCAGCCCCTTTGTCCTGTCCATGCTCTGGGGGAGGAGTGTGGCATCGCTGCCGCCGTGTCGGGGTCAGGCTGGGCTCTGGCAGTCGCCCTTCGAACACCACTGGGACCTAAAGCAAGTGGGGGGCCAGCGAGGCAGGGTTTCTGCAGCTGGGGGGCCACGGTAGCTGCTCACATGGGCTGGGGCGCGATGATGACATTGCGGTAGCCCTTCACCCCCGTCAGCTGGTCACTCTCAAAGTCCACCATCAGCTTCTGCAGCCCCGACTGCCGCGGCACCAGGTCCATCCGGAATTTGGCCTCTGCCTGTGGCTCCACTGGCTCCTCACTGTGGGAGGGCAGGGGGTCAGCAGGGCCTGTCACCCTCCCCGCCCCTTGTCACCCTCCCAGTGCCCGTGGTCAAACAGGACAGTGCTGGGACCCTGGCAAGCAGGGACCCCTGTAAAGTGACCGAGCCCCTTCCCCAGCGAGGTGTAGGGTAGGGATGCTCAGAGTCCACAGGGACCAGCATAATAGCCCCGGTTCCTGCTGTGCCTGAGGACGGCCCTCCCTGGGGACTCCAGACACAAAAACCCACCCCCACCCCATTCCCAACATCTCAGCCAGGTGAAGGGGGAAAAGCTCTTACAGCTCCTTGACGCGCTGCCCATCGGTGAGGCCGGTGCCCTCCACCACGAACACGCAGCCGTTCAGGGGCACTGAGAGGGGGTTCACCAGGCTGATCTCTGCCACCAGCTTCCGATTCTGCATTGGCTCTCCTAAAATCTGCAAGTGGGAGAGGTTGGACCCCCAGCACCACCATTCCTGGGGCCATGGTGCTCCCCCTGCCTGGGCTGAGGCAGGACCTTAGGGATGAGGATCATAGGGGATGCAGCCCTGCTCAGTGAAGCAGGATCTGCTGCCCAAGCCTCAGGGGTAACTCCCCAGATGAACACAGCAACTGATTCCCCCCAAACCTGCCTGGGCTGACACACTGGACCCTTACCCTGATCTTGATCTTTGGATTCTCAACATAGATATCCCTGACAGCCACGATGATGTCGCCGGTCTGGTGGTCAGTCAGGAGGGCCACCACCTTGATGAGGTTGTCCTGGGTCAGGCTGTCCCTGTACTGCTCGTACAGGATGCGCAGGGGCACCCTTTTCTCTGGAAGGGGAAGCAGAGCGGGGTCAGCACCCACAGCATCTCCAGGCCAGAACCCACAGCAGGCTGGCAGGTGGCTGCTGCAGGGATGGTTTGGGCTCCCCAGGAGCTTCTCCAGGTGCCTTGCAAGGACAGGGGAACAGGGGTTCCTGCAGGGCTGGGGCTCCAATACTGAGTGACAGAAGGGATGTTGAGGGTGCGGGGACAGGAAGGAGCCACGTCCTAGGGCAGGACTCCAGAGTCACGCCCGCACCAGGGGCCCAGAGTGCCAGCTCTTGGCAGCCAATGCAGGCACTGGGCAGCAGCCTGGCCCCTGGCAGCTGCCCTCACTCAGCCCTCAGTGTTTTGTTTATCCGAAAGTCCTTCAGGGATGGGGCTGGCTGGAGCTGAAGGGGGAAGGAGGCTGGAGGCAACCAGCTGCAGAGCTGCCTTAAACAAGGAGCCCAGAGTGGCTGTGACTGTGGGAAATGGAGCCTGCCATTCCCAAGGCAGGATGTGAAGTGCTGTAGCATCAGCTGAGGCTGTGGGGAGAGGAACAAACCTGCTTCCTGCACTGGCACAAAGTGCTAGGGTGCCCTAAAGATACAGTCTGGGCAGTCCTGGGGTCTATATTCTGAGGCAGGAGCTGGGGGAGAAGTTTCAGGCACTCATAATTATAGTTTCAGAGAAAATGATGTTGAATGAGCTTGTGGAAAGGAACATTAAGGACCCCAAAGGCCAGCAGGGCTCCTCTAGCAGGGCGAGCACTTGGCCCCACTGTCCCCATCCAGCCCTGCAAAAAAATTCCAAGTACCTGCTGGTGCTTCTGCCAGTGTAAGCAGAGGCACATCCCTCTCCCCTCCGTGGAGGCAAGAGCCAGCACATTCCTCATTCCTGCAGCGCAGCTCAACGCCTGGCAGAGCGCCGAGCGCTGCGTTTGCGAGAGGGCCGGTGAGGAGCAGGGCTCGGCGTAGGGTAAACATTTGGCTGTTCCAGGACAGCAGATGTGTGGCCTTTCCAAGCCCTGAAGGGTCTCTGGCAAACTCACATAAACCCAAACTCGTGTTTAACGACCAGATGGTGACGTTCACGTGTGATAAGGGTGAGGGAGGTGTGGGGGGCCGTGCCAGGACAGCTCTGCGGCCGAACGCCTGGGGACATTCCGCCCACCCAGGGAGACACCGAGAGCTTCAGCGCTGCTGGCCAGTAAACCCAGAGCCGCCCACTTCCTCCAGCCTGGGACCATGCACTCCGGGCTGAGCTGGGCCAGTCCTGCTCTCCCTGCAGTGGGAAGATCCCACCAGAGAGCCCAGCCTAGCCCAAAGGCATATGGGAAAGCAGAAGGGATGCAGACGAGTGCCATGAAGCGCCGGGGGACGGCAGCCTGGGTGTGCCCAGATTGCTTCCTTGGCACAACAGCTACAGTGGCAGTGTCTTGTCCAGCTCCAAATGCATTTCCAGCCTCTGCCTAGGCAATTTCCTCATCCTCTCATAAAGATTAAAAACCCACAGTGGTAGTTAACTAAGGAGAATGTCCCAAAAGGGGCATCGCCTACCAACCAGGAGAACACAGGCATGCTGCTGACCTGACCCCCCTGGCCCTGGTGAAGCAGCCAGCGGGTCCCTTACCTGCCCGGGGCTCGAGGTCGATGTCAACTGGGTCTGTGAGGCCGCACTGAGGCCCGACGGTGCCGTTGTGGCTGGCAGTGCGGGCGCACAGCTTCACCCTGCAGACGCGCTCCACGTCCGTGTTGTTGTTGACGACGGCAAAGACATCGAAGTCACAGCCCTTGTTTGCCCCCTCTGACACCTTGATCCTGAGGTGCAGCCCCTCATCCTCCTCCCCAATGGACTTCTTCTGATGCTCTGCCTTCTCAAACACTGCCCGCTCCTCTTCAGACCCTGCGGTGCACAAAATTCCTGTGATGCCCTGGAGTACAGGGAGGACCTGGTCTGGGCTGTTCTGCCCTGAGCCCTGGAGCCCTCCTGCTGCAGTTTCCCAACAGCGACATCCTTCCCTGGATGTCTCTGCCCCTGCAGCCCCTCGTACCCTCTGGGTATTTGTAGTTGTGGGTGATGTCCTCCCGGCTGTCCCTGCCTACGCTCTTGGTGCTGATGTTCTTCCCCACATCTGAGGAGCGGATGCTCTGCTTCTGCATCCCGTCGCCCTGCACCACCCAGTACACCACGTCGGCGTTCACCTCCGCGAAGATGAAGGGGATGTCGTACTTGAGCTGCATGTCACCCTCTTTGATGGCTTTGACAGGGGCTGGCCCGCAGCAGAAAACTCCTGCACGGAGTAGAGCCACTGTCACCACCCCCGGGTTCAGCCACAAGGGGTGGCTGTGGTGGGCGGCCCAGCCGTGTCAGGGTGTGAGGTCATGGAGCGTCCGTGTGCTGCACGTTGTACCTTCACTCTTCTCCTGGGGAGTCGGGTCCAGCACCTGCCACCCATCGTAGCCAGCTGCCAGGTCTGGACGGGCCATCCAGGACTCCACCCAGCAGTGGAAGTTCCTGCAAGGAAAACCAGCATGTAGAAGTCTCAGCCTCTTCCCCCAGCACCTGCCAGGCTTTGGGGAAGGGGCAGAGGTAGCCCAGGGGTGGGCAGGCTGGGGTCCCGCCGTGGCACTCACCAGATCTTGTCCCACGAGTACCGCTCCTGCTCCCCCTTCTCGTTGACGTAGCGGTCAATGGTCAGGTTGGCATTCGTGTCATGGGCTGAGTTGTAGTTGGTCACCACCCGGGTGGGGATTCCCAGGCACCGCATGACTGTGGGGAGCAGGGCAGGGCGAGATGAGGGCCTGGGTTTGCACCACTCCTGTCCCGCAGAGCCCCGGACTTGCACAGCCCCAGCCCCACAGAGCCCCAGGTTTGCACAACTCCTGCCCTCCCCTTCGCCTGCCAAGGGGGTGCCCAGGGACTGATCCCCGGGAGGAGCTGGTTCCCACAGCCGCCGTGCACGGGAGAGCTGGGTGGCACATGGCTCTGACAGCCTGACGGGTTTGATATTGCAGCAGAAAAAAGGCACAAAAAGCGTCTGTGAGAGCTTTGGAGGTAGAGTGTGGGTATCTGTGCTGAACCTTGGATTTCATCTCCCAGCTGTCTTAAACTACATGTGGAGCTCCCCAGGGAGCAGGGAGGCAGTTACAGCGCTTCAAAGGAAGGCTATAAACCTCTGCGAGTTGCTGAAAATCCACTTTAGGTTTCTGCTATTTCTCTCCTCTAAAAAGGGTCTCGTCTGTCTGTGACACATCAATGCATGCACAGGCAGTGTTTTTCTTGGGGCGAAGCTGCACGAGCATATGTGAGTGTTTCCCAGCAGCAGCCAGTCTGGAATTGTTCTCCTCTTCTTCCCCAGCCTGACTGCCCTGCTGGCCATGACATTATTTTGATCTCAGTGAATTCGTGACTTTATTGCAAACTTGGCCTTAAAGCCACTTCCCTCACCCCATCCTGCCCCAGTCCCTCCCTCACTGCCTGGCCAGGGAGGCAGCGCTGATTGAAAAAACAGAGCCCTTTTCTATAATTTTCCCCCTCTATTTCCTGACAAATTAGAGTAACAGAGAGCTAATTGCAAAGAAATCTTTGCAGGCTGATTGCAACCAGCCCCAGCTCTTCCCTCTGGATGCAGCACCCGCAGGAGCAGGTGGAGGGCAGGGGGCTGGGGTGGAAAATGATGGGAGATGGGTGGCCCTGTCCTGTGGGGGAGATCAGAGGTGTCTGCTCTCACCAGTACACGCCACAGCAGCAAAGACCCAGCACTGGCCGTACTTGACTGGCTGGCACCCAAACTTCTTCCACCTCTTGAGAATATCCACACTCCCAATCCAGGCCATGGGACTCATCCCATCCTCGTAGCGGTTGTCCCACCGCCCAAACAGCACCCCCCGGTCCTCGTCATTACAGTTTACCTGTGGCAGGAGAAAAGGGAATGGATGGAGGGATGGAGGGGCAGGAGCAGGCTTGGGGAGGGAGGGAAACAGCCTCTGCCCCATGCACATGTGCTGTCACCCACATCAGCATCCTGTATCCATGCAAGAGCTCGCTGGGATGCAGGTGGACACGGTGCTAATTAGGGATGAATTTTAGAAACACATCCTCCTGCCTGGCAATTTGGGGGTGATTATCCCAAAGCTGCTCCTGGGATGGTCTGTGCCTAGCCCTGCTATCCATCTCCTCTTAAAAGGCACTTACAGGAGCAATAACAGGAATGGACGTAAAGGGGAGAGGAAACACCCCAGAGAAGGAAAATGACGTAACTGGGGGAATGGCAAAAGCTACCTGTCCGTCCCAGCTGTAGCTGGGGGGTGTTTGTACCCCAGGGAATGTGGGGTGCTGGGGGCACCTGCAGGGTGCACCCTGGACTCACCATGGCGCTCACCACCCTGCCGATGTACACGGGGTCGTTGCGGCGGGAGCAATCCCTGTTCTGATCCCTCAGGTGTTTGGGGTTTATGTCCAGCATGTTGAGGCAGATGGCTAAGATGTCATCCTCAAACTGGTGGAGAGCAGGGAGAAAAGGTGTGTGAGGTCCCCACAGAGGCTCTGCCACCTCTGTCCTCCCTCTCTGGCTCACTGCGATGCCCCTGCAAGCAGAACTGCTGGGGACAGGGGGGTCACACCTCTCTGGGGTCCTCTTCCCACCCAGCACCAAGTGATGTCCCCACTGTCCCCACTCAGCCTGTGAAGGCCTTGGGTGAGCTCCCGCCCTCACGTCGGGACCGGATCCGGCTTCCTGCAGCCGCACAGGGGTCAGGGCATTGACCTGACCTCCGGGAAAACCTATTTCCCATCACGGCTGAGTCACAGCCCTTCCTTGAATTGAGGCACGGATCCTGCGGAGGCCACGGACAGCCCTGCTCCTGCAGAACCCCAGCCCCTCGCTCGGGGAGGGTGGCTGAGCTCCTTCTGTGCCCCACGGGCCGCAGCTCGGGGTGTGGGCGCTGCCTTATCGGCACCTCTGGCGCGGCGCCCAGGAACGCGTTGTCAGGCAGCGGTTCCTGGCACAGCGGGGCCACCCCGATTAGGGACACATGGCCATGGGGCTCCCAGGAGCCATGTGGAAACACTCCCCTTGTCCTGGCCGTGCTTTGAAGTCAGCGTATTCCCTCTTGGAAATGAGATTCAGGTTTCTTTGACCCACAGCTGCCCTCCAAGGTGCTGACTGTATTTTTGGGAGGGGCACACACGTGGCACCACTCCCTGTGCCCTGCAGTGCCCGAACTGCATGATCTGGGTCAACCAGGGGTCCCAAGGGTCCTGGGGGGCTGTGCCCACTCACCTGGCCAAAGTTCCAGGGGATGGAGAACATGTAGTCGCAGGTGCCCTGGTAGATGAGCCCTTGCTGGGACAGCACGTACTCACGGCGCTCGTCCTCGTCACGCAGGAAAACTGTGTCCTCTGTGGGGACAGCAAGTGGTGGGGACAGGGCTCAGCTCCCCGACCTCCTCCCTGTGGATGGATCCGGTGGGAAACGAGGCACCAGGGGCTGGAAAGGGCTCACATCTGAAACAGCTGCTGAGGAATTTCAGCCCAGGTTGATTTGAGCTGATGGGAAAATGTCAGCGGGTTTGTGGTTTGCTTTTCATTCTTTCTCATGTCTCCATTTTCCTCCTTTTTATTTAATGGAGTTGGGTCTTTTCCCAGGAGGGGAGACCTCCCTGGGGGTGCAGAGAGCAGTGGGAGCGGGTGTGCTGGCTGAGCACAGCCAAAGCCATTTCACTCACAGCAGCTACTCTGTGAAAAATCAACATTTACTGGAAATGTTTGCAGAAGGAAACCCCAAACGTCCATCCCCAGTGCTCAGCACTGCCCTGGTTGAGCAGAGCTTCCTACAGCCCCTTATCTCTGCAGAGCCAGCATGGAGCATTTGAGATCTAGGAAAACAGCCAGTCCTGGAGCAGGGGAAGGACACAGAGAGGAAAATCCCAGGGCTGTTAAACCTTGCAGCACTGAGACAAACCTTCCCTCTGGGTCCAGCAGCCCAAATTTCACCAGGACAGTGATACCCCTGTCACTGAGTCCACAGCTGGGTGCCTGGGTGGGGATGGGTGGGAATGGGCCAGGTGGGGGGAATTAGGGACAAGTGGGGGCAACTGGGGGCAATTAGGGGCATTTAGGGGCTTTTTCCCTACCCACTGCCTGACCAGGAACTGCTCCCAGGGGCTGTCCAGTGCTTCCCCCCAGCACCACAGTGGTGATCTCCCGTGGGCACCATGTGGTGGGGGCAGCCTGGACAGAGCATTGGGTGTTTGGGGTGCTGGCAAAGGGGCTGTGCGTGTCACAGGGTGGGGATGGTGTTCTTGACCCTGACCTACTGCAGGGGTTGTGTGGAGATGGAAGCAAAGTGGGGATTTCTGCTTAGACCTGAGCTCAGGCCAGGGCTCAGGGCACCTGGGATCTGCAGTGGGATGAGACCTGCAGGGCTGTGCTGGGGGGCAGCTCGTGTTTGCCAGAACCTGGGAATCCCTGGGCTCAGAGAGGTGAGAGCCTCACCTGGGTGCCAGGGGTTGAAGAGCAGGACGAAGTCCCCGATGTGGAAGCTGGAGCCCTGGTAGTCAGTGCAGGTCTCCAGGGTCAGGCTGTAGCGGCCGATGCGGGCGTCGGTCGGGGAGCAGAGCGACACAGAGAGGGACTCCCCGTCCTGCTGCTGGATCACGGCACTCCAGCACGATTCCTCCGGGCAGTCAGTCATGGCAAAGTGGGACCTGGTTCCTGATGTCTCAGTGGGGCAGGGCCCTGTCAAGAAGGAGCAGGTTAGTTTTCCCAGTGCTCCAGGGACCCTGGGAGCCCCCTGCCATGCGGGCTGCACTTAGGGAGCCTGCTCCAAGCCCCCTGCCCTGTGGCAGCTGCCTGGATCTTAGCTGTCACAGTGTGGGAACATGTACTGTGTGGTTTGTCAGGTACTGAAGGCACAGGATAGCCCAGCTGCTGGGGGCTCAGGCACATCTCTCACTGTTTGGGAAGGGACAGGCTCACCCCATGGGCACCCCTGGGCCAGCAGAGCACAAGGGGTGCTTGCCCTGGTGCTCACCCCAGGGCCAGATCTCTCCTCTCAACTGCACCCGCTCCTGCCTCTGCTCTGAGCAGATCTGCTGAATGCCTGTGCCCACACAGCCTGGTCCTGCCACAGCCCGTGGTGCGAGGGCTGGCAGAGCCCAGCCATGAACCCCAGAGCCCTGTCACCGGGTGCCCCACTATGTGTGTGCAGCCTCAGGCGTTGCTGCAAACATCCCAGGATTAGGGATGACCTCAGTGGCCAAAGTGCCGAGCCTGGGACAGCGTGATCCTTTCTGGCCCCTCCAGGCTGCAGCCATGGCCAAGCCACCTGCACCGAGCCAGCTCCAGACCCGCTCCCCGGAGCGGTGACGTCCAGCCCAGCCCTGCAGCTCCCTGGCCGTGCAGTGCCTGGCCGGCAGGCGAGGCAGTGGTGCCACTGCTGTCCCCTCTCCCCTGCCGGAGCTCAGCCCTGACTGGTCCCCTGCCAGCCCTCGCCCACAGCGTGGGCAGGGCACCAGGCCGGTCACCAAAAATACTCGTGAACTCATGAGTGACACAGTTTCTCCTCTCGGGAAGGCTGGGCTGAGCTCACCGTGTCCTTTTGGCAAGAGCCAGCCCGGCACTGCCGTAGGCTGGGCAGCCACAGGAGCCTGCCTCCTCCTCCTCCTCCTTCTCCTCCTCCTTCTCCTCCTCCTTCTCCTCCTGCCTCCACAGCCCACAACATCCCCTGGACTCCAGCACCTGAACAAGGCTCTGCCAACAGGAACACTGCAAAAATACAGCTCTATTTTCACTCTATTCTTCCTCCCCTCTTTCTTGTGGGAGGTGGCACATGACCTTGGTGGCTTTGCTGTCCCAGGGTCAAGGGACAGGTCTGGCAGTCCCTGCCTGGACAGGAATGTGGGTCTGGCCCCCGTGAGGAATGTGCTGGGGCCACTGCTGGTGGGGTGGCACTGCCACGTGCCTCTGCGAGCACCAAAGCACCTTTGCCCTCTTTCTGCAAGTGCTGGGACTGGGCTCCAGCCCAGAGGAGCCTCTTGCCAGCCTGTGCCGTGGCCTGGGGGGCTGTGCCTGGGGCTGCTCCTCCTGCAAAACCAGCCCACGACTGCCCGGCTGTAGTGTGGCCTGGACAAACCTGGGGGTGGGAGTTGGAGGGCAGCCCCTGTGGGGCAGCCAGGGGGTTTAGGGTGAAGCTGGGAGGTGCCGGCTTTCGGTTTGTCACCAGAGCTTTTGGGGTGGAAAAAAAAGGCAAGTTTTATTCAGTGAGGAAACTAGTTTTACTTTGAACTCTGGCTGGATTGACTCAGCATGGTGCTTCAGCCCCAAAATAGCTCTTGCCTGAGAAATAGTTTCCTCTCCCTCTGCTCTGAGCCAGCGGGGCCGAGCCCCTGCCCAGCGGCTGCACCCAGCCCTGACTGTGGGAGCAATAGCCCAGCCCTGGCCCGGCGTGGAGCGGCTCCATGGGAACATTTCCTTTCTCCATCATTTGTGTTTCCTCAAACCCCGCTCTGGTGATGTCTGAGTGGCAGTGGGGCTGAGTGTGAAGCCCATCAGCAAAACTGCTGTGATAGCCCTGGCTGAAAAGATTCACTGTGCTGATGTTTCTCAGAGGGGCGAGAGGGTTGGGCAGCCAAAGTACTTCCTGGTGAGCTGGCAGGTCCGGCATGCGCCAAGCCTGGCTCAGCTGGAGGGGGACGAGGTGATGGTGCTGATGGCTTTTTGTTTTCTTTATCACTTCCCTTCCGCTCTCTTTAAGGAGTTGAGTTTCTACTTTTTTTCCTTGTTGTGATATAAAAGCTGTGCACAGCACCAGCCTCTGCCAGGCGGGGACAGGGGATCGGGGACAGGTGCCGTGTGAGACGGGGCAGGTGCCGTGGCACAGCCCGAGGTGAGCCCTGAGGCAGGGGTAGAGGGCGGTGACGCCTGCCCAGCCCTCCCTCCCGACACCGATGCCGCAGCACTCACCCGTCTCGACGTTGAAGGCGAGTTTGTCCACCCCCTCCTCGTAGTCCCGGCCCGAGAAGCGCAGGGCGATGCTGAAGGGCTGCCCCCGCCGCACCACCAGCTGCTTGCAGCCCATGTCCGCCGTCCGGTGCTCCCGCCCATTGCGCTCACACTGCAGGTCCCACGTCTCCAGCACCAGATCTGCAAAGGCAGTGCCACGTCCAGCTCTGACCCTGGGACCAGCTGAGCCACGACACGCGGTCCTGACACACGGGAAGGAGGGGTGGCTGTAGCCCACCCTGAGCCCTGGGTTGGGACCTTGGTGAGGGGTCTGAGCCTGCCCCGCCCTGTGCTCCCAGGTGTGCCTGGTGAAACATCCCTCCAGGAGGGCACTGTGGCCATGCCAGACTCTCAACACCCTTCCAGGAATGCTCTGAGGGCTGGGCTCACATCGTGTGCTGCAAGAGGGGCACAGCTTTGGCACAGCGACATTCTGCCCTCCTGACCCAGCTCTATGCTGTGTTGTGCCACAGAGCTGCCAGAGCTGTGCCAGGCCTGTGTCTCACGGCACCCAGCAGGGCAGCAAAGCCCAGCACTCAGCTCTGCTCTCAGGCTGCCTTTCACTGGGGCTGCTCTCTGTGTTCTCCCACCCCAAGCATGTGCTGCTGAGCCCAGGAATGTCCGGGATGTTTCTGTGCCTCAGCCAGGCCTCCTGCAGCTTTGCTGTGCTGCGACTGCAGACAAATTGGTGGGAGTAAGTGTAAATTTGGTGACAGGGGGTGTCTGATGCCCCAGACACATGCAGGCTGCTGTGGTCTGATCCCAGCCCAGGCAAGGGCTGTGTGCTGGAGCAGCCAGCAGCCATGTCTCCGCTGCCCCGGGCGCTGCGCTGGAGCGATGAGATATCGTTCATCATCACTAGAGGCCAGTGACCCCTGACTGCTCTGCAGTGATGCATTAATCACTAGAATAAGCAAAAGAATTTTGTGCAGGAGAACACACGACAAGCTCAGCACCAAAAAGGGACTGGGGTGGCTCAGTGGGTAATGCTCTACTTGCTGCCCCGTGCCATGGCTCCCCCTGGCCTTGCCCTTCCTAGTGCCAGCCCTGGTAGTCACTGAGCCCTCCTCGGACCAGCGCCAAATCAAACAGCAGCCCATGAGCTCACTGTTCCCAGAGCTAAATGAAAACACTGCTCCTGGCTCTCTGGGCAAGGTGACTCTGCAGTATGGGCCCAGTGGAGGGCAGCGGGCTTGACACTGTCCCCACTGTGAGAGCTTCTGGGACTGTCCATAACTAAGGGCAAGGTCCCTGCAGCCAGTCTAAGGGAATCCTGGAGTGGACAAGAGCAGAGAGAAGCCTTTTCCCTCACTGCCTCCCCCTCTGTGAGTAGCACAGGCCTATGCTGTGGAACACGGACTGTACGAGTGAAATCTCATGGCTGACGTGGAGCCAGACGCATGGAGAATAAGTGTGTTCAGACAACAGGATCAGGGCTCCTCCTTGTCCCAGTCACCCTGGGGTTATCATCCTCAGCAGATTTAGTAAAAAGCAGATTTCTTAAAGCACAGGTGCCTCTACCCAAACCGATGGGTGCCAAGAGATGGGTGGGGAGGGGGCTGCAGTGCTGCAAGTGGTAGCAGGGTCTCAGCCCCCCAGGGGTAGGAGCTGCCCGGTGTGCAGTGGCTCAGCTTTGTGCCCGTGTTGGTGTCTGACCTGAGGGACCAGTGCTGGTAATGCTACAGAGGTGCTGGTAACCAGTACAGCCTGAGGCACCGTGGGAGAGCAGAGCAGAGCGATGCCGTCTCACACAGAGGGCTGCATGCCCATGGGTTTCACACAGACCCGTTTCCTCGGACCCTGGGGCCAGCTCTGTGGGAGGCGGGGGCTGTCTCTGCCCTGAAGACCCACGCGTGCTGGATTCCTGAAGGCCAGAAGCTTTATTTCTGCCTGAGCCTCCTGAAATCCCCTAACCCTGGCAGGACACGGGCACACGCTCCTGGCCCAGCTGTCCACCCTCCTCTACCGGGAAAGCTTTAAATAGCACCGAACTTCATTCTGCGGGTACTGCCGACACCCGGGCCGGGGGAGAGTCGGAAGGGAGGGAAGGGCACAGACCTGCGTGGACCCCGCACGGACCCTGCTGGGCTTCTTATCGCCGTCCCTGTTTAGCCCTTCCCGTTCCCCATCGCCCTTTGACTTTGGCTGCGGGTCAGGGACCGGCCCTAGCGCCAAGCGCGCACGGAGCGGCGCGGGGGGCACCGAGCGCCGGCTGGGGCGGGGGTGCGGCCAGTCGGGACCGCCCGCGGAGCGGGACCGAGCCCGACACCCGCGGGGGGTTCGCCCCGCGATCCTACCTTCGGCCATGCTGCCGGCGCTGGGTGGTGCGGGTGCTGCCGGTGCCGCCGCCGCCGGTGCACGTCCCGGTACCTGTCCCGGTCCCGCTGGCAGCGCTGTCTGTGTCGGTGCCGGTCTTCGTCCCGGTCCCGACGCCGGGGGAGCTGCCCCTCACCACGCGCTGTCCAGCCCCACCGCCCGTCCCATTTATCCCGCCCGCCCCCCGCACCCCTCCCCCGCGGCCGGGCCAGCGGAGGGAAGAAAGGGAAAACAAAGTTTCCAGGAAACGCGGCGGTTTTAGGTCCCACCTATTGAAAACAACCACCCAACAGAAAAAAAAAAAAAAAAAAAGGAAAAGCCGCAACCTTCGGAGCCCCCCCGGGCTCGCCCCCGCGAAGTCCCCCGGGACCTCACAGCCCCCGGGTGGGCGCTGGCCCCGCTGCCGAGCAAGAGGAGGGGAGAACAAGGGGGCGGAGAGGGGCTGCCCGGCTCCCAGCGAGGTGCCAGGACTCGGGACTGTTTTCTCCTTATAAAGTTCTCTCCCTCCTGTGGTCGTGTCCCCATCCTGGCCAGTCCTTGTGGGATGCATCTATCGGGAATCGCATCCCCTTCCCGTAGCTGCATCCCTGAGAGATGGAGTCTGGAGGGAAAAATGTGTTGAAAACTTTGCTGCTGGACAGCAGATGTGTTGGAAACAGCACTGTTTGCTCTGGGATGCGGGAGTGGGCAGACAGCAGTGACCAGCACATTCCCTGGCAGCCCCTGCCCCACTCACTGGCTGTCCCTCTCCTGCTTGGAGGTCCCTGCCCCAGAGGTTTGCCAGAGGTACCCCCTGGGGCTCCCTGGCCTTTCCCGGCGCTCCCTGTGTGTCCTAAGGGTCACACAACACTCTAGAGACCACTGGGAGAGGGCTGAGACCCCACGTCTCCATGGGCTCTCGGGATTGGTGAGCACACCAGTGCCTTCGCAGCAGCATGGTACATTACGAACAAGGTTCTGGACAGTTTCTGGACCTTCCGGACCTCTGACTTTGTTCAGTTACTGCTTTTCCTTTGTGTGAGTTAAGCTGCCCAGCACCAGGACCCAGGATGGGGGTGTTCCTGGTGAAGCCCTGCACTGACCCTCCTCATTTGGCCCTCGGATGGGTGCAGGATGGCAGCCCCTGGAGGCACCTGCACACTGGGACCCTCCTCAGCCTGATGGGTCCCCTTCTGCTCCCCTGGACCCCTCACTGCCTTCCCCTCCGGGGTCTGATGGTTGGTGCATCACTCTAGGGCTGCTGTGGGCAATGGGACCTTCTTGCGGATGGTGATGCCCTGTAAGATGGTTTGGGTCCATCTCCTGGTGTACTCAGGGTCACCCCACAGGGTCCCCAGAGGGGCTGTGCCCTGGTGAAGCCCCGCTGTCCTGGCGTGCCCTGTCACCCACGTGTGTGGCACAGCTGGACCTGCCCTCCCCACACTTGGGGTGGTCCTGGGGAGGGGCCCCCAAACATGGGTGATGCTCTGCTCAGGCACACTGGGGCACTGTGCTGGGAGGGTCTGCAGTGAGACAGACACCTCCTCCAGCTCTACAAAGGGGTTGCTGGCACTGACAGAGTTGGTAAGGACTGAGCACATCAAGGACAGAGATCAGGAGGAGCCCCATGAGCGGGGGGCTCCTGGTGTGCCAAAACATAGCTGGTTTTGCAGAACTGCTGACCCACAATGCAGCCATGGCCAGGGACCTCCCTCCTCCATCACCATCTTTGAGGGAGGTGGGGAGAGAGATTTGAGCAGGAGCAGCAAATCCTTGCTGAGAGAAAGCTCGGGACAGCTGGTTTTAATGGAAACAATTCACTCACTGCTCCACCATGTACATGCACAGGCTGGGGGTGTGCAGGTGTGGTGGGGCCTTTGCCAGGTGCCAGCATGGCCCTCCTCCCCCCAGCAGTGCCCATCTCACTGTGGAAAGGACTGTGCAGGTACAGTCTGACAGTGCTGCCCCATCAGTGTGCCCCTGTCATGCCGGGGTCCTGCTCTCCTTGCTCAGACTTGAGAGGAGACACTGGAAACGGCACCCTCTTCCTCTTCCTCGACTCCTTGGTCCTCGTGGGCAGGGTGAAGTCATTCCCATGAATGCAGGAAGGGTTCACCTGGGGCGTGGGTCCCGTGGGCTGCCCATCTCTCTGGGCATCAGGGCCCCGGGAACTGCTGTTCCCTGCCAGGCTGCTGTGATGCCTGGTGGCCATGGGAGCCCACAGCTGGCCTCACCTGCCCCGAGCTGGCCCTGCTCCAAAGGCTGCCTCCTGGGCACAGGAACCTCTGCCACGGGTGTTGACAACTGCCACTGTGTCTGGGCTTGTGCTGGAGGGTGCTGGGTTCAGCTCTGCCTGCACATGCCCACTCTTCCTCCTGTATCCATTGTGAACTCTGGATGCACTCCACAGCGGAGGTGCACGCTCTGGATGTGTCGTTTGCTTCAGCTAATGTGTGACAAACAGCCAAAATTGAACTGTCGGCTGTGGAGGAATCGGAAACGGCCACTTCTCGCTCGGCTTGGAAGCATGAGCAGTGTGTTGCCGTGAGGGGTGTTGGGATGTGTGGGATGTGTGGGATGTGTGGGATGTGTGGAACCAGGCGGGCAGGGGTGTCTGGTGCTGGGCAGGCTATTGGGACTATCTTCTGTCTGGTTTCCTGGCCAAGCACAGAGTGGGAACGACTCACAGTACCTGTCCCTGCTCTGGCACCTCGGGCAGAAGTGGCAGCAGACAAGTGCCGGCTGTCCCCTGGGGCTGCCTCCCAGGGCTATCCCTCTGGATCTGTCCACTCATGGCTGTCCCTCGGGGGCTATCCAGGGAGCCCTGGGCTTGGTCCCAGAACCTCACCAAGAGGAAACCTCCCTTGTTTCCAGCTTTAGTGCCCACTTCTCTCACCACCTTGTATCACAGAGGCATCTGTCTGCCCAGGCACTGGAAAATGCCGCCCATGGTAGGTCAGCCACACTGCTGGTGTTATTTTTACTCTTCTTACTAAGACAAGGTTGCATTAAGAGGGTGTTTGCACTGCTGAAGCCCAGAATAACTCCTCATTTGCTCAAGGTGTTCAGAGCAGGACTACTACTTTCCTCGCCCCCACCCCAGTCCTGGAGCTGCTTCAAAGCGTGCCGGTCCCCGCCGTGCCGGTCCCTGCCGTGCGTCCCGCACACACAGAGCCGCTCTTTGCTCTCCTGGGTGTGTGCCGGGGCGGCTGCAGCCCCCCCAGAGCCCGCACATCCTGACTCAGTCCCTTGCGCAGGCAGATAAACAACCCCTGAAAAGGGGCAGTGTCTGCTCTGAGTCGCCCTGTTAAGTCGTCAACCGACTTCGAGAGCTCTGCCCATCTCCTGCGGTGCTTCCCGACCCGGGTGTTTCCCAAAGCCCAGCCCTCCGCAGAGCCACTGCTCCTGCAGTGCCCCGAAGCCGGGGCACCTGTGTGCCCCTCACTGGAGAGCCCGGCATCGTCCCGGGGTGGTGTGTCCATAGGGGACCCGGCAGGGATGTGACGTCGGGAGGAAGTGTTTTGCGCCCATGATGACAGGGCCAGTGGGGAGCTTTTGGGGCTGAGTGGGGGGATCCTGGCATGCAAGACGCAGCAATTACTCCTTGCACACCTCTGCTCTGTGAGGATGAAAACATCCTTCCAAAGGTGGGAGGAAAGACCTGTAGCTGCCCCATATGTGGTTGGCTGAGCCAAGGGGCTGGGCAACAGCAGCAGACAGGGTCCATAAGGGCACTGCAGGCTGGGGCAAGGGAGGATGGGGTTGGTGATGGCAGCATGGGTGGTTTGGGCCGGTGGCCAGCATCACTCTTGGTTTGGGGCTTTGGTTGCCGCAGGCAGCTCTGGTGCTGGGCCAGCAGCTGAGCAAGATGGGCTCAGTGCAGCACAGGGCTCCTGAGGTGGTGGGGTTCAGAGCCAGCATCAAGGGGGGCTTGTTCCCAGCTGTGGGCAGCCTTTCTTTTGGGAGGAGAAGTGGCTTTTTAAGGAAAAGCAGATTGTTTTTCCACCTGCCCAGCAGGCAGGCCTGGTGTGCTCTGGTGTCACAGCCACAGGGCTGACGTGACCTGTGGAGTTGAGGCGTCCTCTGCTCACAGGGCAGGGGGAGGGATGTGCCAGTGGTGTCAGACGCAGTCCTGGGCTCTGGCTCCCAGCACAGCTCATGCTGAGCCAGAGGCTCTTCCCAAAAAACGCAGAGCCTGAACCAGCATGGCTTGGAGGGACAGGCCAGCAACTGATAACCATCTTTTCTGGAGAGCCCTGGTGCACAAGACCCCCTCCCACTTCTAAAAGGGGTTCAGTAGGAATTTGTTTTGTCACCTTATTTGTTCTTAGGCCGAGTCTGTGGGTTTTTTTAAAAGAAATCAGAAAAAAACCCCTCTCAAAAGTCTCTTGATTTATTGGGTCTCCAAGCACAGTGGGGGCTGGAAGGCTGCGGGCTTCCCTGGCAAAGCTCCCAAGCAAGCCCCCGGAAGGTGTGTCCTGTGTCAGACAGCAGCAATGCATGCAGGGGAGGTGTATTCTCCAGCTGTGCCAAGCCTTTCCCTGCTGGTGGCCCTGGGATGGCCACAAGGCCAGTCCCACTCTGGCAGGGTCCTGTGAGGATGGGCTGTGGGGCTGCAGGATGGGCTCATATTCCGAGCCAAACACGATGTTTTGCAAACTGCTCTGGTCGTACCTGGTGCGAGCTGAATTCCAGCCTCCAGCTGTCATTTCCCAGCAGTTTGTTGGAACCCCCCCAGGCCTCTCTCCCCAGGGTGCCTCTTCCCCCCGGGCGCCACTCCCCAGTAATTCCTCACCGCCTTCATGGTGTGCAGGTTCTGATCGGTCTGAAGGGGCAAACACGAGGGTCTGTCTGTGCTCCCCAGTTGGTGCGCAGCGTGTTTGTGCTCCTCTGTGAGTGCAAGGGTCCAGATTTAATGCCTGACGTGGGTTGATTCCCCCAGAACTAACATGGAGCCACGCGTGTCCCTCACACAGAAGGTCGCCTGCGTCTGACTGTTCTGTCATCACCTTCCTGGGGGGGTGTCTGCTGGGCTCCTGAGCAAGCACTGACACAGGCATGTTTTCCATCCATCCCTTGGGATGCAACACAGCTGGGATTTTGGAAAGCAGCTGGGTTGGCCTTTCCCTGGCCAGCTCAGATCAGATTGAGTTACATCCAGCCCTCGGAGTTCTACCCTTTGGCGTTACCCTTCACCCTTCCTGTTTTCCTCTGGTATAACTGATTTCTTTGGTTTTCCATTTCTTACAGCCATTCTGGAGGTCCCCTGAGCACCAGCAACCTCAGACCAGTGATGGGCAAGACCTCAATTTGCTCTGCTGGAGCAGGTGCTTGGAGATAACAAAGCTTCCCTGGGACACCTCTGCTCACAGCCATGTCCCAAAGCCAGGACAGAGCCGGTGCCTTTGTGCCACAGCTCAGCTCCTTCTGGCACCCAGAGCTGCCTCTGTGTTTACCTGCTGAAACCAGACCCACTGCCCTGGCTTCCACCCAGGAGGACAAATCCAGGCACGAGGGTGTTCCCGTTGTGGTATGGACCAAATCCCCAACCTGTGCTTCGGAAATCCTGTGGCTGTTGTGGCTGAGCCGCGATGCTGGGACAGGAATGGGCCTGTGGCAGCTCTGCTGGCACCAGAGCTGCTGGGGGGCCCATCTGGGGGCTCTGCAGTGTCCCCCGTGCTGTTGTCACTGCATCTTTGCCTTGCCACCCACTTCCCACAGTTCCTCCTTGCCTGGGACAGGGCACAGCCGTGGCGCTGACTGGGAGCGTGGGAGCCTCAGTGCCTCTTGCTCTTCCTCTTTCTTTCCTCTTCCCTCTGTCTGGTCACGGTTGAACCCAGTGACCCTCCAGCCCCCGCAGTGTGCAGGGCAGGGCTTGATGGGAATCTGGTGGTGAGGAGGAGAAGAATAACGAGGAAGAAGAAGAAGAGAGCAGTGGCTGTCGCCTGTTGGAGCTCCCTGCTCTGTGCCAGCTGCTCTGCTGGAGCAGGGCTCAGGAACCACGGGGTGGGGGTAAATGGCTGCCCCAGGAGCTGCCATGGGGAAGAGGAGGGCATTCCCTGGGGCTGGGATCTGTGCCTGACCCACGGGCCCTCCCCTTCTCTGCACTCTTTTTGTCATGCTCTCCGTCCAATATTTTTTGGGGTCTGGTGGGAGCTCTGCCCCAAGGCTGGGCTGACTGCAGTGCTCCGCACCCTGACACTGCCAGCCCCTGACCAGCCCACGCTGCTGGACACCCACCAGCCCACACTGCTGGATCCCTGCCAGCCCCTGACAAATGATTTTGCCATTTCATGAGGGAAAGGAGACATTGATTAACTCCTGTACTTGCCTTTCTGGAAAGGTTATGGCTTAATTGGTCAAACCCAGGAATCATAAATCATGAGCTGAAGGATCAGCAGAGATAAGAAAATTTTTGCAGAATGTTGCAAAACTCTTTTTGGTAAGCAGAATCCAGCTGTGCCCACCCAGATGTGGGGGCTGAGGGCTCATCAGTGCACAGGGCTCTTCCAGGGAAACGATTCACCCTCCAGTCAGAGCCTGGAAATCCCCCTTTCTGTTATCGGTTAAACCCAGGATTTGCAAAATATCCTTTTTTAATTTTACTTATGGCAAAAGAAAACAACAGGAAAGCCATTGTTTGCTTTATTCAGAAGAATCATAATTCCATCTGGTTTGAAAAGTGATTCTGTTTCTCACTGGGAAGTACTATTTCTCCAACCTAAAAACTGTAATGGGGGGGACACAGCAGATCAGGTCTCAGTTGAGGAGAAAATTGAGTGAGGGAACAGTCAGGCTTGGATTGGAATGATGTTGGAGGGATAAGAGATTTTTGGTTCTTGCAGTGAGCTGGGTCCCATCCAGGTGGGCATGGCTTGCACTGGCCACATGGGATGGGGAGTGGGCACACTCAGCTGTAGGGGATTGAGGAGCAGGCATGCCAGGCTGGCACAGGGATGGGCAGCAGGGACATATCATAACACGAAGAGGTAGAAATATCCTGGCTAGGTGACCTTGGTGCCATTCAGGATGTGGTGTTATTGGAGAATGGGACAAACTTTAGGCTCACCCAGGACAGGCTGTGCAGACCTGTCTGGGGTCTCTAGGACAATGACTTTTAAGCCAAAAGGAATGGGGTGGACTCAGTGACTAGGATTTCAGTGGAGCAGGGACAGAAGTGCCACTAGGGAAATCAGTGTTGAGCTGGAGAAAATGGAGTTTAAAACAATCGTAGGAAGTAAAGAGCAGACAATGGGTAGGACTAGGAGTGGTGACAGGCAGGAGCTCCTGTGACAGGGCAGGGCTGGGGTCGATCTTCGTAAATGCTCATTAATGACCCAGACAGGAGGAGCATGGCCTGCGGGGGGCAGCTGGGGCCGCAGCCTCCCGAGAGGAGCTCAGCTTTGGGATCTGGCAAAAACAAGGCTGAGGGGGGTATGAGTGATGCTCAGCCAGACTGGGATGGGCGAGTGCCCTTTGCCGAGGCGCAGCATCCCAGGGCGCGAGCCATGACCGTGCTGGGCTGGGAGGAGGAGAGTGTTTTCCTGGAACGGCCTCCAAGGCAGACATTGCTTCTCCTCCAATGTCTCTTGATTAGCTCATGCTGTGGCTGCCCAGGGGGGTGGCCGGCCAGCGCCTGGCCCCGACAGCCGGGGTCCCACTCCCGGGTGCCCAAACAGGCGGTGCAGGGATGCGCCTGCAGGGATGGGGTCTCTGGGGACCCCAGGCTGCTTTGGACCAGAGATCAGCGAGGTCACACCCAGGTCAAATGGGTCCCCAGGGCTTCAGGACAGCGTGTTCCCAAAACAGAGCAGGGAGGCTGGGCAGGATGACACCACCCTGGTCATGTACTGAGAGGGAGAAGCAGAGACTGAGGTGCTTAACCCTTACAAAAGGGTCCTTTGAGCAGGACCAAGGTGCTGCCAGCAAGCAGCAGGGCCAGGTTGTGGGCACAGCCCATGTGGGAGGCACAGGGGGCCTTCATGGTGGCACCAGCTGCCTGTGGGGTTGGTGCCGGGGCAGTGGAGCCTGGGTGAGCACCCCAGCACCTGGCTGCCAGCCACACAACTTGTCACTCTGCTCCATGAGGACCATCCAGGAGTTTCTCTTCAGGTTTATTAATGTTAATGGAGTTAGTCCCATGTTAATGAGTGCACACAAACACAGGGCCCATCACTGGAACTTGGCTGGGGCTGCGGCAGTGGTGCAGGGGTGGTAAAACCATCCGGCAGAGCGGGGAGCACAGTCAGTGGCAGGAACATCTCACAGGTCTGTGCTCCCCTGGGATGCTCCAGGCACAGCTTCAAACTGTGGGAACCCTTCCTTCTGCCTGAGACAAGGCTGGCACTGGTTGGGATAAAGGCACTTTATGGAGGGTTGTTACACACCCGGTAGATTGTGAACGAACCTCGTGAGCTGGTGATGGAGTTACTGCTGGATCCACAGTGGGGAGAGCACTAAGGACGGGGAACCAAAGATTCT
Source organism: Atrichornis clamosus (assembly GCA_013400975.1). Taxonomy (NCBI): domain Eukaryota; kingdom Metazoa; phylum Chordata; class Aves; order Passeriformes; family Menuridae; genus Atrichornis; species Atrichornis clamosus. The sequence goes on along the minus strand of WBMZ01001216.1, from coordinate 11,291 downwards.
GGGACTGAGGGTTGAGTAAGAGGTTCCCACCTCTGACCATCAGAAGTCTCATCCAGTTGGTGATTGAGACTTACACAGCTGGACAGAAACCACCCCAACTGGAGGGACCGGTTACTCGGCATTTGCTTTAGCTGAACTTTCAGTGTGGTGGTTCTCCAGGTAAATGATCTGGGGAAACTTTTCAGAGGGGCAGGGTGGTCTGGGACTCTGGAGGTCCCTGGGCAAAGACAGGCTCACGGCTGGGGCTTCTTCCATGGAGTTCTGTGAGTCTGAGTCTTCAGAAGAGAAACTGCTCTGGCTGGAAACCTGAAAGTACTGGGCAGCTTCTGCCCGTGGCCCCACTGGTGGGTCAGGTGTGCTGGGATCTGAGGTAGTCCCATGGGGTACAGCAGTGGGACCTGGTGGGTCAGCACCTGGAAAGCGTGTCCAGCGAGGCAGGGTGAAGGGACGCCTCCGAGGGGGCTGGCTGCACTCCTGGGTGAGGTGTCCTGCTGCTCCCAGGCTGCCTTTGCTCTTGGGTTTGGGATGGGGGGTGTCAGCAGAGACGTGGTGGTGAGAGGTGCGGGTACCCTGGGGCCCCAGCTGGCAGTGGGGCTGCGGGGAACTCTGCTCCACACCCAGTGTGGAGCCAGGAGTGGTGCTGGCCTGGGACTGTCCTGGCCCCTGGGGCTGTCCTGGCCCCTCGGTGCTGGTCTCTGGCTGCTCTGCCACCCCCCTGCCCCCCAACACCACTGGCTCAGGGCTGGGGGCTGCTCTGCACACTGGGACTTCCATGCGAGGGGCTGCAGACCCTGGGCTGGTGGCGCTGCAGGAGTCTCCCTGCCCGTGAGCTTGTGCTCCCCAGGCCTCCTGCAGCTCCGCCAGCATCTCCTCCAGGATCTGCCGGGTCTCCTGGTACCTGTGCCGTGCCTCTGTCCAGGCTGCCAGCCCCTGGCTGCTCTGCATCCTGCGCACCTGAGACTTCATCTCCTGCAGCTTCTCCAGGGCGAACTCCACCGAGAGCTTTTGGAAGGATCTCTGCAGGCACTGCAGTGCTTGGCCCTCCCCGCGCTGTGCCCGGGCCGAGCACTGCCGGCAGTCCAGCTTCAGCCCTGCCACCTACAAAAGGAGGTGAGAGCAGCTGGTTTTGTGGCCACCAGCAGCACCAGGTCCAGCGGGAAGATCCCCTGCACCCACCTTGTTGGAGAAGCAGACGAGCTCCTGCAGCAGCTCCCATTCCGCCTGCCGCCGTTCCAGCTGCTTGGAGAAGCTCATCAGCTTCGTCTGGAAAAGGGCTGCAGCCACTTGGAAGGCATCTGCCTCGGGAAATGTCATGTCTTGGACCTCGGCTGCCTCCTGGCACAGGGTCAGGCCGTGCCGGTACCGAGCCTGCAGGTACAATAGGAAGGAACAGACTCCACACTTGGGAATGGTGCTGGCCAGGGATGTGTGTGCAGGGCGAGGCACACGGCATCGTCATCACAGATGGATGGGAAACACTTCTGGGCAAGTGAGAAGAAACAAAAGGATCGGATTCTCCAAATCTCTCCTTTGCCTGTGCTCGGTTCAAAATGCACTAAATGCCCCTCCTGTCCCGAGTGGGGTGGCCGTGCCTCACCCTCCCTGTGGTGTGTGTGACTAAAGGGCCTACACATCCCAGGGGAATGGGAAGAACAGATCCTCATCACCATGTTATTTATTGTCTGATGGATGCACAGGCTTTGCAGGACAAGGGAGCTGCATGGATGGAGCACAGCAGGGGTTGGGGACAGCAGTGCCAGCCCAGCACACACCAAGGAGCAGCACAGCCATCCTGTCACCGGAGGGGGACTGTCCAGCCTCCCCACAATGCTGGGCTTCACAACTGCAGATTGACAACTGCTGTGTGACCTGACAGCCCAGGGACACCCAGTTCTGCCCAGAAGCCTCATTCCAAATCCAGAGGATGTGTTATTACAGAAAAGCCCCTCCAAACGTACTGTGGCCTGGACGAGGAACTCCTTGAAGTGCTCAGCAGAGCCCTGGCAGCTGTCGGGGCTCCACTCCTCAGTGCCCATCTCCTGCAGCCGCGCCGCTGCCTCCCCATCCAGCCAGCATCCCAGCTGTGAGAGAGTGGAACAGGGATCAGGTGGGATCGAACATGTCCAAAACACTCAACTATGGAACACCACTGAGGGCAACTTCAACTTGTGGCACCCCAGGGCCACCCACCTCACCTTGCCAAACTCGGTCTCAAGCTCCCGGACCTTTCTGAGGAACTCCAGGCGCTCCAGGCAGCTGTTGGATTGGGACACGAGGTCGTGAAGCTCTTCCTCCAGCCGACTGTACAGTCCCTCAGCCAACTCCATGCTGGTCCTAGGCATTGGGAGGAGAGGGACCATCAGTGCCAGGTGCTGCCAGGTGAGCTCATGGATGCTCAAGGTGGAGGACAGCAGGTCTCTTGGTCAGCTCCTGACCCCAGCCCTGCAGATGGCTGGACATCTCCTCATCCCACAGAGTAACATGAATGGGAGGGACTGCAGGATGGGAAAGCCTCATCTATCAGTGCAGCCCAGCCCCTCCGAGAGAAGGGAGCAGGAGCAAGCAGTGGACCAGCGCTGCCTGCAGGAACAGACGATGGACCAGCTGGCATGGCCAGAGCAGTGCTGCGTCACTGGATGAGTGCAGCATTATGGGGTGAGAGCGACATCACCAGACGAGTGTGGAATGGCCCGATTACAGCACAGCTGGATCGGTGTGGAATGGCTGGATGAGTAACAGCATGGCCGGATTACAGCGTCACTGGATGAGTATGGCACGGCCAGGTGAGTGTGACATCACTGGTTGAGTACAGATGAGCACAGCATGGCTGCATTACGGCATCTCTGGATGAGTATGGCATGGCCAGACAAGTGCGACATCACCGGACGAGCACGGCACAGCTGGCCGAGCACGGCATGGCCGGGACTTGGCCCCATCTAGTGGCTTTTCCCGAGCCCAGCCCAAGGCATTGGTGCCTGCCTCACAGTGCAGTGACAAATCCGTCCTGGCCTCGGCCAGGAGACCCTCCCAGGGATCTGGCACCTTCCCAGTAAGGCTGAGTGGAATCCTGCAATGGGCTGTCCCAGACGTGCTCCAGGCTTGCAGAGCAGGAGAGAGCACAGCAACAGCTTGTGCTCATGGGGACTGGGCTGTCCCTGGGGAGGTGGCTCTGTCAGCCAGCAGAAGCTGAGGGTCTCCGGCACTGGCACCCCTTGACCAGTGGAACTGCCCCCTCGTACCTGATGTGGTCAGAGGCGTGGAGGCGGGAGGCGTCCCTGCGCAGCCTGGCCAGCACGAACCCCCCCTCGCGCTGCACCTGCACCAGCTGAGGGTCACTCAGCACCTTCTGCATCAGATCCTGGTGCCTCCTGATGCCTGCAGCTGCATCCTGCAGAGGAAGGGTGGGTCAGACAGGTGTCTTACCTGGGGCCTCACCTGGGGTCTCAGCCAGCACAGAACGGGTACCTGGGGCCGCACCCCAGGCAGGAGCAGAGGGACAGGGGACAGCCCCACAGCCAGGAGTAGCCAGTCTGGGAGTGGTTATGCCAAGTTTTGGGCAACCAGAGTGAAATGTTGCTGTGGCTGCACTGCAGAGAGGCACTTTGGTAACGTCCCCAACCTGTGGAGCTACCACCCCTGTTACCTGTGTCCCTGCCAGTGCATCCGTGTTCCGCAGCTCCTGGATGCAGTGCTGCAGCAGCTCCGATGCCTGCCTGAGGCTGGACGTGAAGGGATGCAGCTTCTGTGGGGGACACACACGACAGGTCAGCGGGGGCAACCTGCTCAGGAGGAACAGGAGCAGTGCCAGGACAGAGCAGGGAATACTGTGAGGCACTGGTTAAAGCCGAGGAGGAAGGGAATGTGGAGGTGGATGGGCAGCTGCAGGCAGGAGCAGGTAGGAAGGAGCTTGCCCCTCGTGTACTCAGAACTCTCCTTTTCATTCCCCTCTCCCAGGCCTTCCTGTCATTTTTCCAGGGATGTGTGTGGGACATGTAAGATGCAGGGGGATCAGAGGGAAACAGGGGGAGGTGAAGCAATGGCTGGTGGCGTGGTAACAGACACCTGGAAGAATTGAACCCACTCGCCGTGGCAGTAGGGGAAGGCACCATCCAGCTCTGGGGGCAGCTGGGAGCCATCGATGTGGCGGCCCAGAGCCTTCAGCGATGTCAGGGTCTCCACCTGTGGGACACAGGACTCGTGACATCCTGGAACAGGGAGTGACACCCTCCTGCCCCAGCCCAGGGGATAGGAACAGGCTCACCTGCACCCTGGGCAGCTTCTCACGGTGGGAGACCAGCTCCTTCTCAGCCAGGAGCAGAACACTGTGGATGCAGCCTGGGGAGACACTCTGTGGGAGGCAGGGGAGAGTCATCAGGGCAAACCCCACGTGCAGCCCTTGGGTCACCCCTGGCAGTGCTGGGGTTGCCTGGGTCGGCTGAGGCTGGTGAGTTCATTGCAAAGGAAAAGGCTTCTAAGCTCACTGGCGTGGGAGATGGAAACAGGTCACCCAGGTCATGACCCCATCCCAGCCACCAAGTCCTTGGCAAAGGATCTTGGGAAGAGCCTCGTGAGTGACCCCCTTCTTTCACAGCAGTGACACTTTTCCACATGGGGAGCATCAGGGCCAGCACGGGACTTATCAGGCAGTAGAGGAAGGCACACACAGGCAAAGGGTGCTGTGGCAGGGGGAACACCATAGCCCCCGAACAGCACAGGGCACTCCTGTGGCACTGCCTCAGCACTGGCACAGGGACTCTGCCAGGACAATGGACTGTCGCTGCGGAGCCCACTTCCCAGTGAGCTCAGGTAGCGGGACGCTGGAGGGGCCTGGGTGGCACCACAGTGATGGGTGATGGCTGGGAAGGGTCATTCGGGGATCCCATGGTGCAGTGGGCACAGAGGAGGCTCTAAGGGACCCCAAAGGGTGGCAGCTGTCCCTCCCAGGCAGGAATATCCCCCGGCATGTCTATGGCACAGGCACACAGAGCCCGGTGTACCTGGACGGAGCGGAGGGCTGAGAACAGGACAGGAGCGGGCGGCTGCTTCCTGGCATCCACCACGACTGTCAGCCCAGCGTCCTTCGCTTCTCGCCTCTCGCCATTCTTCACTTCTTGCCTAGCGAGGAGAAACAGGAGCAGATGGCACATGAAGCTGGGGTCCTTCCCTGCGGAAGGACCCACTCGAAGCCCCCTCCCACACTCTGCACCCCGAGGCAGGCAGGAACCCACAGCCACAGGCGGTGGTCTCGTCCCTGTGGGATGCCCCAGCCAAGGGCTCGGAGCATGTGCCTCTGGCAGGGGCATGGTCCAGGGTCCTCGGGGATGTGCCTAAACCAGCATGTGCAGGATGCTGGGCACCCATCCCAACTCGGCCTGGGGCCTGCCTGGGAACCCTGACCCAGACAGCAGCTGGGAATCACTGGCAGGTCCTGCTGGCCCTTACCTGGGGAGGGAGCAGAGGTAGAGGATGAGCCTCGCCAGCTCAGCTGCTGAGCACCACGCAGCCCCCCAGACACTGCCACCGGTGGTCACCAGGAGGAGGGACCTGCCCATCCTGTCTGAGCTCCCTGTGGGGAAAGGGTGAGTGAACCCTCTGGCAGCCACCTGCCAGACCTGAGCACCCCACAGTGGGCTGGGGCACCCATCGGTGCTGCCCCAGCTCAGCTCTAGACCTGCCATGGTGCAGCTCCTCTGGCCCTTCGGGAGGGACAGAACCAGCCTGAGGGGGCTCTCGGCATAAATGCCTAGAATTCCGGAGATACTGGGGACGTTTTTCCTGAGAAAAAGATGGGGTTTGTTACGGCTTTTCAGTTCTTGGGAAAAAGAAGGAGCCAAATGTTTAGTGTTTGGCAGCTAAAGCTGAAGAGCTTCACTGGAGAGGAATGGTGTGGGAGGGCTTGGGTCGGCTGGGACCAGGGCAGCTGCTCTGCACAGGCTGTCTGCATTTATGTTTTTAATGTTTTTGCCCAGCTGAAAGGAAATTTTCCGCTTGGGGGATTTCTGGCCTCCAGCAAAGCCCTGAAACTTTCCTCCAGAACGCCCTCTTCAGCAGCCTGGTGTTTCCCTCCAGAGGCCTCTCCTGCCATCCCCCGGGTTTGTGGAGCCAGCAGTACCTGGCAGGCAGATGATGCCCGAGCGCAGCAGCCCCGCGTGCAGGTCCTGCCAGGCCAGCGGCTCCCGACCAGCAGTGCCCGTGCTGGGCACAGAGGGACCATTCCTGCAGCCGGTGCTTTCCAGGGACCGTTCCTCCATGGGGGCAGCAGTGGCCACATTCGTACCTGTGCACAGGGATGGAGAGAGAAGAGCTGGCGATGCTCAGCAAAGCAGAGGAATAGCAAAGTCCCAGCACTGCCTGGTCAGGCACCACAGCCCCGCTGGACAGTACCTTTCCCAGCTGCCCTGGCTCTGCCCATCCTGGGCGAGTAGATGGCCGACATCTTCTTCCAGGCCCCCTCATGCTGGCTAGTGACTCTTTCATCCCCAGGGGCTGTCCCGAGCCACGTGCCCTTAAAAAAGGAGAACTTGTGGCTGGAGCCTGGGGGGAGCCGGGGGCTGCCCCGCTGCCCCAACGCCTCTGCCGGCATCCCAAGAGTCGCTTGGCGGGGCTGGTGGGTGAGGAGCGTGGGGCTGCCGGCCCCCTTCCTGTGCCGTGCGGGGGCCTCGCGGGGGGTGGCAGGGGGCAGCTCGGGGCCGGGGCTGTCTGGCTCCTCCAGGATGGCTGTCATCAGCCCAGAGCTGAAGCTCACCGGGTTCTGTAGTGCGGCCAGGTAGGAGTCACGGTTGCGGCACTTTGGGCCATGTGGCCCTGGCTCCTGGCTCAGCTTCCTCCCAAGGCACGGGCTGCAGGGACTCTCCTCTGAGCTCCGTGCCCCTCCACAGGGCCAGGCATCTGCTCCTGTTCCCCCATTCACCCAGGGGAGCATCACCTTGACTCCAGCCCTTATTGTCCCTGGAGGGCAGGTGGGCAACAGGGATCTTGTCAGGAGGTCCATATCCTCCTGGGATTGCTCCAGCAGGTCCACATACTCCCCCTCCAGGTTCTGGCTGATGATTTCACAGAGGCTGGGCACAGCCAGCGTGGTCCGCTTCTTCTGCAGCCCCACCTGCTCCACCTTGATCAGTCCTGGGTATCGTCCGTGGCTCGACTTCCGAGAGGTGACCTTGCAGCCCGGGATGGTGCCCACAATGTTGCTGTAGGGCGTTGAGACATTCGCTGCACCATGGGGCACAGGCGTGCTGGGTGCTGCTGGCTCGGGTGCAGTCTCAGGAGCAGGTTCATGCCGGGCACCTGCGGGCACACTGTCGGCTCCAGCCCTGGGCTTGTCGGTGAACTCTGGCATGGCAATCCGGCTCCATGGCAGTGGGGTGACGCCATTCTCAGTGGCCACCAGGCAGGTGTGCAGGGGAGCCCCAGCCCGGCTGCTGTTCACCTCCTCCAGCCACGCATTGGTGAAGAGCAGCGCGTGGGTGGCCTCGGGGACTGGTGTCTCCTCCACCGAGCGCAGGTCCAGGGAGAGGTGCTTGACGGTGACACGTGCTGCATGCTCCTCGCTGGGCTCTGCTTGCAGGTAGAAGTCCCCAGGGCGCAGCAGGAGGGGGTTGAGGGGCGCGAGGTGCACGACCACCTTCTCGTGCAGACACAAGGGCCAGCCTTCATGGAGAAAGATGCGGTTAAAGTAGGGAGCCTGGGAGGGAGGAAGAACACAGTGCATGAGCGAGCCCTGCCAGCTCCGTGCCTCCCAGCCACCCCCACACACTTTCTCTGCCCAGCTCTGCAGTTCCTATGATGGGGATAAAAGAGCTCAGTGGCCCAATGGATGTCCTTGAGCCAAGCCACTGCAGCAGAGCCCTGAAAGCCCCCCTGAGCCATGGCTATTTCCAGGGTATGCAGTCTCCCCATGTGCTTACAGAGAGAAAACCCCTGCTTAAGCTTCTCTAGGATCAAGACAAGATGACCCCAAAGTCCTCCTGCCCTTATTGTGGGGACCGTATGTGCCAGAGCTGTCCCAGGGAGCTGTGTGTGCCATGGTCCCCTCTGCAGAGAGGGGATGGGACAAGGAGTGGACGTGCAGAGGGAGAGCCAACAGGTCGGCGTGGCCATGCAGGCAGGACTCATTAGGGCAAAGCCCCCCGGGTCCAAGAGCAGGGTGTGGGGGCACCGTGGCAGGGCTCGGGGGCTTACGCAGGCTGCCTGCCGGAGGCGCTCGAAGAGCCGCTTGGCCGGGATGAGGAACTGCAGCAGGCAGCAGAGCCCATCCCCCTGGTAGCTGGTCTCCAGCAGCCGAAACACCTGGCCCAGGACGGTGGGGGCCGTGGCTTCGAAGGGCGGGTAGAGGGCCTGGAGAGCACTTTGCACCGCCGCGTCCAGGGACCCGGCATCCTGCGGGAGGGAGGAAAGCGTCGCTGGTGAGAGAGCAGCCCCGCAGTGGGCACACTGTCCCACCCAACCCTGTGCCTCTGCCCACCACCCCTCACTGTGCCAGTTCCCTGGGATGCCCACACTGGCAATGTTGCTGAGCTTGGGGGCTCCAAACCCTCCTGGGCTGGAAATAGGTGGGAGTGAAGCACAGCAAGCACAACGCAGGCAGGGCATGCGGCATGGCGGGCCCGGTTCCCAGAGCCGGGCTGCGGTTAAGGAGCCTGGGATGAGCCCTGAGGGCAGGCAGCCACCTTGCTCGGCCGCCAGCCATGTGGAGGCGGAGGAGCCACAGCAGCCGAGAGGTTAAGCGGAGTCAGACCGGACAGATCGTGGGGCTGTGCTGGGTTCCGCAGCTTGCTGCAGGAATGCAGTAGATGGGAGGAAGGACAAACATCTGAAGATGGATAGGGTGTTTTGGTCCAGACTCATTGCTGAATTCGCCAAACTCAAAATTACTCCTGCAAGCATTTTCTAGGAAGTTTCCTGCCACGTTGCAGCCGCCTGCGCTGCCCCAGACCGGGGTAAGGACAAAGGGTCTGTGCCACGTGTGAATCAGGGGTACCTGATTCATTCTCCAAGTGCTGCAGGAGCTGTCGACTGCATGGACCCAGCTGGCATGGCTGGTACATGGAGGGAAGCCATCCCATGGCTCCCATGACACCCCGGCTGTGCTCCAGGCAGCGCGAAGGTGACTCTGGCATGGCTGTCAAGGGGACATCATTGGCAAGTGGGGAAGAGGAGCATCCTCCAAGCAGCTGGGTCCTGTTCCTTTGTGAGCACCCAGGAAGTCCAGTGGGATTATCTCTAGGTGAGCATTAGTTTCAGGCAGCTAATCCCTGGTCCAGGAGCCCATACAGACAAAGGGGCCATGGTTAATTCAGCTTAATTAGCTTTAATGCGCTTTAGCTAAAGCACTTTGCAGTCATGCTCTGGTTAATTCTTCATGACTTTTTCTCTGTGTCTCGACACAGGAATCTCCTGCCCTTGCACCTGACAGAAGAAGCCACAGAGCTGGTAGTGCCTTCTCAGGGCCCTGATCTGCCAGTGTGTTCCCTGTCCAGGCTTTCTGCCCTTTCTCCTCAAGCTTGGTCTTACTGCGCACAGTTCCTAGAATGAACTGGAGACCTTTCTCTGGAAAATCCCTGCTGAAGGGCAAAGCCCAACACCCCATTCCATGTTGCTCCTGTGGGGCCCCAGTGCAGCCACCTGGTCCCTAGTGCTGAGCCCAGCCAGGCCCCCACCACCTCCACGCCCATCACTGCTGAGCTCTACTTCTTCCCCATCCCAGCACTGAGCTGAGGAGCTGCAACAGCACAGGAGGATCCATCCAGATCTGAACGTTGCCATGAGATGAGCCAGAACTGCCCACTCTGCATCCAACAGTCTTTTAAATCCTTCCAGGGACGGTGACTCCACCATTGCCTGGGCAGCCTGTGCCAGGGCTTGACAACCCTTTTTTCAGTGAAGAAATTTTTCCTATCAGTCAGTCTAACCCTCCCCTGGCACCACTTGAGGCCATTTCCTCTTGCCCTATCACCCAGGACTTTATCCAGCGGCAGGGACTGCATGAGCCAATGTCAGGAGAGAACCAGGGACTGATGGAGGCACCAGACACAGCCTGGGTTGTGCTGGGGAATATTTTGGCCTGGAAAGATTGACTAAAAATGTTTTCATGGAGTGTCACAAAGCACTTCATCACTGGGGAAGGCTTTTGGGGTAACCATGGTGCAGCAGCTCTGCATTTGTAGGCAAAACTGCATCTGGGCCAGCCAGGAGCCCATAGGAATCCAAAAGCAGCCAGTTATCCCAGTCCCTGCACCCGCTGCGAGGGAGCGGAGCTGGAACAAAGGCATTAGGGAGCATAAGGAGATTTACATTTGCAAAGCTATTTCCATTTTAATAAGCCAAAGTGCTGTTAAATAGAGATTGATATTTCTCCCCAAATACCCATATTTTTAAAGTGGTTTACACCAACAAGACAGGCTGGGCTTTGGGGTTTTGGTGCGGTGAAGTTGTTTAACCCGTGCCCAAAGCCACAGGGTGACTCAGCTCCAGCTCCTTTCTCCCCCCTGCTCAGGAAGGAGTGAGGTTTGAGCCTGGGACCAGTCCTGAATACCAATTCCTCTCCCTCTCCAGCAGCTCTTGCTGTCACCAACTTTGGCAAGACACGATGCAAGCGCGCAGCCTGGCCCAGAGGAGCGGAGGCCGGGCTCAGCACAGAGCCCCGGGCAACGGCACGTGCCGGCTGCGGTGACAAATGATCCGGTGTCCGGTCGGCCCCGGGAGGGTCCGCCGAGCATCCCCCTGTACTGCCACAGCTCACACAGCAACATCCACTTCCTGCATCCCATCCCCCTGACAAACTTCGCAGGGAAGTTTAAGCATCGCAGGATGCAGCCCCGCGCACACCTGCCCAAGTGGCCACGGCCGTGGCCACGTTCTCCTGATCTCTCCAACCTCGCACTGACCTTCACCCTCACACCCACCTCCACCTTCACATCTGTCTATGCCTTCCCACACACCTCTGCCCTCACACTCACCTCCACACCCACCTCTGCCTTTGCACCTCCTTCCACCTTCGCTCCCGACCTCCCTCTGCCGTCGCTTCCCACCCCGTGCCCACCCGGTGCCCGCCCGGTGCCCGCGGAACCGACAGCCACGGGGAGGGGAAGCGGCAGGCAGAGGGATGCCCCAGGAATTACCATGTTTCTTAGGAAGTGGCAGAGGGGCCGGGGGCCTCGGTACCGACCGTCCCGTCCCTCCTCCTCCTTGTCCTCCTCGCCAGCTCTCCCCGGCCCGGGGCTCCCGGCCCGTCCCCGCTCCGCCGGCGGTTCTTCCCGGCGCCGGCGCCTCCGGAGCCGCGGGCGGGGGCG
>WBMZ01001215.1:22362-211884 GCA_013400975.1 Atrichornis clamosus | reverse complement strand
TTTTTTTCTTTTTTTTAAAAATCTCCTCTACCTACTGACTGGGATGGGGAAAGGAGAGGAGGAGGGAGGGAGGAGAGAGGGAGGGAGGGACGGAGAGAGAGAGTGAGGAAAGGAGGGAGGGAAGGAAGGAGGGGAGAAGGGAGGGAAGGAGAGAGGGAAGGAGGGAGGGAGGGCAGAGAGAGGGAGAGAAGATTCTTCTGACAAGCACAATTTACACTGAGATCCCTCTTTGCTGTTATTTACTTTGAGACCAGATTAGTATGGGTCGTTTACGGCCCCTCTATCCCACCAGCCCAGCACACACGTCGACAGAGGAGGATGCATTGCGATAGGCAGAAAGGGGAATGAAAAGAGAACGATGTGGGTTCGCTATGCAAAGTTGGTGTGGGGTTTTTGGTTTTTTTTCCCCCTACACGACTGAAATCGGGATTTGTCTCCCCCTCTCCCATTGCAAAAGGCACTCCGGGGGTTTTAATGATGGAGAAGAAAACACTCGAGCAGCACGGAGAAGCAGGCGCGCGTATGTGCTCACCCTTGCACACACGCGCGCCAGAGTCCACACACACATCCACATCCCCATATGTTCCCATCCCGCTTTGGGCTATTTTTGCCGCCGGTCCCTCATCGCTCACCTCTCATTCCTCACCTAACACGTCCACCCGCCGTCCCGACGGACTCCGCGCTTCTCGCGAGGGGTTTCACCCCCTCCCTTTAAATTTTATTTTGGGGTGTGTGAGGGGTCAGAACAACCCCAGACGCCCTGCTCGCAATGCCCTTCCCCTCTTTCCCCTCCCCGCAGATTCCCTGACCTCCCAAAGTGAGTTGTTCCACGCGGGTAGGGGGGATGTGCGGGGGGGTGGTGGGGTGTCGTTCCCCCTCCTTCCCCTCCGCTCTCCTCCGCGGCCCGGCGCGGCCTCGGCCCCGGCGGAGCAGGAATCGCTGGCTCCGGCTGCCATCTAGTGGGCACCGAGCCGTCGGCCCGGGGGAGCCCGGAGAAATGGGGCGGGGGGGGGGTACCGTGCCTGTCTGCCGCCTTCCACCCCACTCCCTCTTTAAAAAAATATTCTTTCCTTTTTTAATTATTTTTAGTGGAAAACTGCACTGAAGAGAAGACCTCTTCCTCTTCGATTTCTGTGTCTCTCATAAGCCTGTCCTATCGGTAGCTTCCCTTCTGTCAGTGGTCTGAAATTTACCTTGGGTCGAAAGACAGTATGTGGCAAAGAAGAAACAGAGCGTGGCAACTGAACACTCCCCCACCCCGCCAACAAAAAAATCTCACCAAAACTAACACCCTCAGGCCCCTCTAATCGCCATCCTACTCTCCTCTTAGCTCCCATAAAAGTTTATAATCAAATTAGAAACTGGATGGAAAACCTGCAGGAGGAAAGGGGTTGCAACAGAAGTTTTATTGTTATTCTTTATTTTTGTAAAGCGATGTTGCTTTTATTAAAAATAAAGAGAAAAAAAGCCCCTCAATTTCAACATATCATGATCAAAATAATCTTTTTCCTTTCCCTGTCAACTCTGAAATCTGAGGCTGGGAGCTGACTGGAGAAGAGAATCCTTCATCATTCCTAAGATCAGAATAAACGCTTGATTTTGTCCCGTAATAATGAAGAGATTTTCAATGAGTTCCTTGGCCAAGCCGTCTCCGTTGTATATTGCATTGATGAAAAGGATGTTATTGACTATGCAACAGTAGGCTTCTTTCCTCTCTCTCTCTCTTTCCAGATAAACTCTCCGTCCTGTCTCTTGGTCAGTGAAAAGGTGAAACGAATAAGATTAAATAGGACAAAAAAAGCAAGCTCCGTATGTATATCATCTAGATTTTACTCCCCAGACTGTGAAGAGACAGGGACTAAAAGAGGCAGAGCAAGACACGGAGAGAACGGGCGNGGGGGAGAGGGGGGGGGGGGGGGGAGAGAGAGAGAGAGAGAGAGAGAGAGAGAGAGAGGGAGAGAGAGAGAGAGAGAGAGAGACAGACACAGACACAGACAGAGGCAGAAAGCCTGAGAGAAGGTGGACGGACTCAGCAGCCGCAGCCCGGCTCCTCCCGGACCGGGCACTCTGCCGACGGTCCCAACTACCCGGGCCACCCCAGGCAAGTCGTTGCTTCCTTCCTCGTGATTTCGGGGCAGAGGGAGGGGAGCGGGGCCGCGACACTTGGCGGGGAGACCTTCCCCCACCCCCCCCCCCCCCCCCCAACCCCGGGCCACCTCCTCCACTGGCGTCATTGTATTTGGGCATCCCGTTATTTGGGAGGAGGGAGAGGCCCCAAGTCCTCATTCTGTCCGAGATGTTTTCTCCCTCCTCCCTTCTGTTCCCCTGTCCCCCTATAGAAACATGTGTGGGAATGTCCACTGCTCCCCTCCCCAGATAACGCGCGTGTCTCATAGAGGTGATCTACGCGGGTACGGCAGGCACCGACCTCACGTCCCAGAGTCAGCTGCAGCGGCAGGGCGCCGGGCTGGGGAAGTGCAAGCATTCCTGTGTTCTTCTCTTTCACCTGCTCTGTTTGTTATTTGATCACCTAATGAAAAGATCGATGGCAGCTTGTTTATCTGGGTGATAGTGTCAACAGATTACAGGGGCAGTAATCAGATGTTTCCCAGCCGGGCTGGGCACAGTTGCAATACGGAAGGAGCCTAAACATACTCAAACTGCGCTGGTCTGGGCAACGGGGGTTGTGCGAAGGGGTGGAATTTTTCCCCTAGCCTGGCTGGAAACGCTTGATGATTTTCATTCCCTCCGTGCTGAGAGAAAGCAATTTTTGAACGCTAGTTTTAGAAATAGCCGATGTTTGAAAGGCCGGTGAAATTTGGGGGAGTCCCCAGGAAAAACCCATCTCCGACGTCCTGTGACTGTGCAGTAGCCTGTTGAAGAGAGGAGCCGGGATGCAGGACATCCATCAAAAAAAGTCTCATGCCTCAGTTGTCCAGGTTAAAGCACAGTTCAGTCGACGAGAGGCATTTCCTCTTCCCGACAAATTACAGGGACACTTAAAAACGGTCACAACTCACATTTAATTGGAAAGTGAACTTTGATTCCTTTTTTAACCTCTGTGGATCTGGCATGTGTAAAGGAAATGGCGCTGGGAACTTGGAGACTTACTTTTTCCTCTGTCACACCAGACACTACTTTCCCCAGGCCAGGGTCCAGGCTGAGGTCTGAAGATGGCAGAGTTTTGGGACGATTTAGTGTCTGGTTTTGGTTTGGTTTTTTTTGGTTGTTTTTTCTCCTTTCTGTGCCTTTTCAACCCCTGCCTCCTCCCTCGTGTAGCCCAGCTCGGAACGGCACTGGTTCCTCTCTACTCTGCAGCCCTCGCGTCCCCTCCAGAAAGGAAAAGCTTCTCTGGTAATTAGTGGTGACAGCTTTTACATGCTGTTTCTGGTGGGCAGAGAGGCGGGATGGGGAGTTAGAATATAATATAGAACCCAATTTACGGTATTATTTTTTTGTGAGTGGCCAGGCTACATGTAAGTTGGGGAGCTGGTCTACATAGCCTGTGTTTTCCTAAACAAATGCTAAGTGCCTGCTTCATCTGTCAAGCTCCACCAGGCACTATATATATATTAAAAATCATACTCATACATACATGGACGTACATATATATATATGTATATATATATATATATGCACACACGTCAGGAGTGGGGTAGACGGAGCACAGTGAGTGCACACTTACACAGGGTGCAGTGAACAGCTCTGACCTGCAAGAAAATGTCCTTCTCATTCTCAATTTTTAATCTTTTCAGTCGTCCCCAGCTCTGACCTCTGGACATCTTCAGGCTGGGACACTGTAAAACCAGAGGGTCTCAGTGCAATTTCTCCCAGCCCCTGTGTGTGCCCCTTGGTTGAAGTTTTTGGGGTGGCCCCTCTCCTGAGCTGAGCCCGTTGCAAAGAGGATGTGAAAGCTTCTACCGGCCCCCCCTCCCCCACCCCCCTCCCGCCTTAACTCTGTGTCCAGCCCTGCTGCTCTCAGGGCCCCTACAGCCAGGCTGTGGGGCGGTGGTACTGTTCCAGGCCTCCACAACCAGTGGTGCCCAGCCAGGCCTCATTTCCTATCAACAGTGCTTGCGCTTTTCCTCACAGGCCTTTTTCTCCATTTGCTTTTTTACTCCTTTTCTTTTTTTCTCTCTTTTCCTGCCTCCTCCCCAGTCAGACCTGTAGTATAACCAAGTTTCTTGAGGAGTGCAACACATAATGTGCAGGAGGTGGTGCTTCTCAGAGAGAGGCGGTCACCCTCTGCTCGGGGCAGGTGGTCTGCAGTGAGTGGCATCGCCTTGGGCGGATGGGAAGAAGTCGGGCTAGCTCCTCTCGGGGGTGTTTGTGCTGCTGCTTCTGTTCCTCCTGCAGTACCTACACTCAGCTGCCCTTGAGGGACAGCTGCCTGGGGTGCTTTGTGCCAGTCCTCACCACTTTCTAAAGGAAGCCCGATGTCGGGGGATAACAAACCCGTCGCGAGTGGGTATCTCTCTCTCTCCTCCTGGTACCCCTGTCACAGTTGCCCTAGCCCATCGACCAGGCCGTTTCAGTACATCCCACTGAAGGCGTCTGGCTTTGGGAAAGAAGGCCCTCCACCTTTCCCTGCTTCCCTCCCCACCGCTCCCCACCCACCCATCACGCATGCCCCGGGCCACACCATCACGCATATCCCATCCTATTTATTTATTAAAAAAGCCCAAACAAACCCCTCTACTCTTTGGAGTGTACTCCTTCCCCCGTCTCTTCTGAGAAACATCATCATAGGGTCACGACCGACATCCCCAAGATATCCCAAGCTGCTGGCAATTGTAGTGGGTCTCTCAACACACGGGGTCTTGTGTGTCCCACCCCGCTGAGATGTGCCCGCTGTTCCTAGCCTTCCGCGTGTGTTAAACCCAGAGGCGCGACCGTCGTTCCCTGCCGCGCACACCTCCTGCTTCCCTGGAATTATTTTAGACGGGATTGGCAAAGTAGCGGTGTGACAGCGGCCCTCGCAACTCCCCTCGCCACGCCCTCGAGAAGGCAATCTGCCGTTCCTGCCGCCTCCCCGGCAGCGGGTGCGCGCCGAGCCGGGGTTTATTTGTTCGCACTCAGAAGTACCGGGCTCTAGTGCCAACCAGCAAGCAGGCGCTCGCCCTTCCTCCAAACAGAAATGCCTGACCACTCGACAGTCTGCCTTTTTTCCCTAATTAAGAAAAAGAAAAAAAAATTAGGTCTGTGCCTGGAAGTAAAAACCAAACCAAACCAAAAGCAAACCCAAAAAAAACCAATTAACAAACCACACAACAAAATAACCGTGTCTGAGTGGGGATGCGAAAGAAGGCATCCAAAGCGAAGGCCACTTTTCCGGCAGCACAAAGGAGCATAGCAATTCCAAGTAGAGCTCCAGGAACAGAAATTGATGACCTTTGGATGCAAATCAAACCTTCCTGTGTAAGGAAAATCTGGGAAAAATTTTCAACACACTCGTGAATCCAGGACTAAATATTTACATTCAGAACAAATAAAGCTGCGGTGATCTGAACGTTGAAGCCAAGAGAAACAAAATTGTACAAAACACGACGTTTTGCATTGAACTACTCTGACTGTATTTTAAACTCTCGGCTTCTGTTAGGGCCGAATTTGGTGGTTTTTACGATTCCAAATTGGGGTGGAGATTTTGATGAAGACCTAACTTTTGGGAACGAGTTTGTAAGTTGCGAGATTGTCCTGACAACGCCATTGACGGCAGTATATTAAAATTACTTTAATAGTTACCTGTCAGAGATCCCATTTCTTTTACTGCGGAGATTAGTCCGTCAGGAGTAGATTTGAGCTGGACTTTCCGCAGACCAGAGACCGAGTCCAAGACATTCAAGTATTTAATGTCACTTTCTCCTCTGCATCCGTGATAAATCTACACTGCATCGGTGTATTTTCTGGTAAAAACTCAGCAGCGCTATAGCAGTAGCGATATAATCATATTTATTCATCAGGAGTTGATCTGAGTAATAAACCTTAACATTTCCATTGAAACTGTCAGGAGCAAGATATGTTTATTACGGCGTATTCTGCCTGCGTGGGGAGGACGGGGGTGCGCTTTAGATAAAGTTTAAACGAAACAGAATAAACACAGCAAATTGCTCCAGCCCAACACAAAAGCTGTAAATGACTGCTATGTATTTTACCACGTGAAGGCTTTTCTTCTTTTAAATATAATTATTCACACGTTTCTAGGGGTTAAGCCCAGACATATCCAACGGTGTCGTTAATAAGTTACACAAAATTGCCTGATCCTATCAAACGGGTCTAGAGTTATATGTTTTATTGTTAACCCCTTCCACTGAATCTTCTGAAGCTGAAAGGGAAAGGGAAAGGGCTTTTGTCCGAGTTGATCCTTGGCTATTCTGGGGCTCAGGTTGGTGTGAAAGGGACGAGGAGGTCGCTTGAAATCTCCTTTTATCTACTCCTATTTTCTCTCTGGATCAGCAACTTTGAATAGACACCATCTAATCGCTCGTAATGGAAAATGAAAAAAAAAAAAAACCAAAACCCAACAAAAAACAACTGTGTGTGTGCTCTGGGAGCTGCGAAAATGCTTTTGCTCGGGGCTGCCTGGCCGAAGGGGTGCGTGCCCTTGAGTGCGCCAGAAAAGGACCAGCGTGAGTAGCACCCTGCTGCCGAAGACTACTATGCGTGCACGCTGCGCGTCCGCGGAGACACAGGCGTGCCCCGTCCCTCCTTTCTTCCCCTCTGCTCCGGAGTATTCCCTGCCTGGGGCCGGGTGGTCTGGCGGTGGGGAGAAACCAACACCCCAGAGACCCCTTCTCGGTGACCGGGCGGTGAGAACCTTTCTCGGGGGGCTTGATATTCGGAGTCTTAGCGCCGAGAGCTGGCCCCACGTTATTGTCCCTCTCACTCTCAGACCCCTGGGTTTTCGTAATTTGCACTTATTGAGGGTACCTGTACTGAGAGAGAGTCCCGGCCGCCGGGAACGGGTAGCCCCAAGGGACTGCCGCCCTTCGGTGGGCAACCAACTCCACTTGCCTGGCTGGTGTGCAGGCACCGACGGGGGTGTCCGTGGTTTTCTAGGGATGATTATGCCAAGGTTGCCAAGGTTGTTTTTTTTTTTAAATTTTTTTTTTGACTTAAAAAAAAAAAGGGTAAACTTGGGGGCCCTCTGGTAAATAGCAAAAGCTTTGTTCTAGAGGCTCAATCCAGGGCACTATCTCTTCCCTCCTAGCAGCTCAGAAATTGGCGTTTCTTTCTCAGTCTGGGATGCTTTTGCTGTAAATTCCTTCAAGTGACTACTTTGTTGCTAAGGCTACAAGTTCCCATCCCGACACACAAATCTTTTCCACTTCAGGAGCAGCTCAAGTCCTGGGCAGAAGTCATGACTTAAGAGACTTACTTCAAACTCCTTGGAGTGCCTCCCTGCTAAATACCTGCTTTAGTCTGGAGGTTCAAATGAAGCCCTCCCCCCGCCATCGTGTGTCACCCCCCCCCTCCTTCCCTCCCGAGGTACTTTTTGCTGGGACTTCTGGTAAATAGATGGCGAGAAGAAACACAGTCTAATAAGGATTAAATTAAGTAGAAGAAATCCAGCCGGTGTATATTTTGAAGCTCCGATGGGGTGTCAAACTGATGTTTAACACATTTTTTCCACTCACTGTGCACAAGTCCTCAGCCCCCATCCCCTTGTTGAATTTTTTCACCCCCGAGGAGGCGGCAGCAGTGGGAGGTGGACAGAAAAATGCTGCCCCGACCCACAGATCTTTCCCGATCCTCAAATGCCATGGGAAAGGGCAGGGAGACACCGTGCCCCCAGACAGGGCTGGGGACACATAGACACGGGCTTCTCCAGCACTGAAGGACCTGCGAGGGGGAGTGCTGGGTAGTCCAGGTTGTCCCTAAATGCAGAACTCAGGTGGAAGAGAATTTTCTTTTTTTTTTTTTTTTTTTTTAGCAGAATTACCCATCTCCTTCCTCCCCGCCGCCCTCGCCGCTCGCTTGGTTGCACTGGTCGGGAAAATACAGTTTTATCTCCCCGGCTCAGCAGAGTGAGCACGTGTTTGTGCACGACTGAGCCCTCCAGCACCGCTAAGATGGGAGAGTGGCTCTCCTGGATGCAAAAAGAGAAAAAACCCCAACAAAACCCCCTCAACCTCCTCCTTCTCCAAACCCCCAAGAAGCTCCAGAGACTCTCTTCGCCTGGAAAAGTTAAGCGTGACTTGGTAAACGTTTGTAAATGCAAATAGAAATAAATAAATAAACCTCAAACCGGGTAGTTTTGGTGTAATAGTTTAGCAGGACTAATTGCAGACAATGAAGCTGAAATGACTTCTCCAATTAGCTGCTGGTTGGAGTTTATTTGGAGGAACTGTCAGCTCTAGCGATAGATAATTGCTTTATTGCTCACAAAACTATCATCTATTTAGAACATATGTGCTAATTACTCTGGATGGGCGTCGGAAGAGAGACCATAAATCTATTAGCCTTTTAGAAAGTCTAGGACATTCGTGAACGACCAAACTCTCTTCCTTGGAGCTTAAGCGCAGGATTCGTGCCTGGATGGTAGTCTTTCCATACAATACAATACAATACAATACAATACAATACAATACAATATAAAATAAAATAAAATAAAATAAAAAATAAAATAATTCAGCCACATGTATACTAGGGTGTATTTGCGACCTCACGGTGGGAAGGAAAAGGGTGGTCATCTCCAAAAAAGGAAAACGTCTTTCTATAGACCAAACTGATGCAATAAATCACTGTCATAAAACCGATTTTCCTCTTTAGCCTTGCACTACTTTTCCCCCCAAAAAGATTAGTTTAAAAATCTTTTAATTGGATTACTCTAGAAAATTAATCTCCTTTGGGCTCGCTAAGTTTGTGTACCAAATATCTGGAATTAATTCAGTGCCACAAAACGCGTCCAAGATATCTTTTGTTCGAACTAGCTAAGAAAAGGGACAGGTAGGGAAAGTGTAATTTTACCGTACACATTCATGTCCCCTCGCAGTTCTCTACGCATATTCATTGCTGTATGTGTCTCATTGTACCGCATAAAATTGCTATTGTAAAGGAGATAAACAGAATTATTTGCTGGACTGTGCTCTGGGTCAGGACACCAGTGCGGGGTGAGGAGTTTAGGGGGAAAAAAGTAGAAAAAGGAAAAAGCTTTGGTAGCTCAAGCAGGAGTCCCCCAGGCGTTGCGCACTGAGGGTGCGTACCTGGGCCGAAGCGGCTTCCCGTCGCCACCTGCCCTGGCCGCTCCGCGGGTGCGCGCTCCCTCCGCACCGGTCCGCGCCACTCCGCCCTCCCGACCCCGATCCCTTCCTCTCCCGCGGCTGGCCCTGGACCTGCAGCGCTTTCGGGGTCGCCCGAGGGGAACTCGCCATCCCGGGCACCCGCTGTGTCTCCATGTGATCCCTTAGTTTTCAGCCCAATTTGAGTGTGAGCACTATCCTCCTAAGATGTGGTTAATTGCGGGGGCGGGCGGGTTAGAGGCGTAATGCCTAGTCAGAGGGATGGTGGTAACGCACAGACTTCTTTCCCCCCGCCCTTTACAAGTGGAGACATGCTGTCTTGCGGCTAAAAGAGCAATAAGTCTGGGTTCATTCATATATTTTTACTTGTTCCTTTTTCCCATAAGGAAATGAACCTGTGGCTTGTTGTGATTTATATGCAGATTGTGACACTACTTGGAGTCCTGGGGACCGGAGCGGCAGGGAGCGGTTCCCCGCGGCTGTGGGGGGAGAGATGGTGAGCGGGAAAGTTGCTTCTGGGTGTAGCAGGAGGCATGTATCTCTTGTGCGAGTGTGTGTGCGTGTGAGCTGACATTCAGGCTGGGCAGGTGAGGCGGCAGCATGGGCTGGGCACGACGCCAGCTGGAGGATGAGGTTGAAGAGTAGGATGAAGGCGAAGGCGAGTTTTGACCTCTTGAGCACTGGTCTAGCTCAGCAAAGTATGGAATAACCTCTCTGCCCAGACCCAAATCCCAGCCACTCTTGCACGC
The DNA here is from genome assembly GCA_013400975.1 of Atrichornis clamosus. NCBI lineage: Eukaryota > Metazoa > Chordata > Aves > Passeriformes > Menuridae > Atrichornis > Atrichornis clamosus. Next base: position 201,896 of record WBMZ01001215.1, on the reverse strand, counting down.
TCGTCGCATTTCCTAACTTGTGTATGCCATTTCCAGGTCAGTATTAAATTTTCAGTGTCAGCTGCTGGTGAACTGTGAATCGCCGAGTGGGATTGTCTAAGTTTAATAACAAGTGACACAAGTGTGTGCGAAGTGTACACGGAGGGAAAACATGCAGAGCAGGGTGCATACACAGCGGTGAATGTGCATACCCACATCCCACGGTACAACCTGACACTGGGGTATATCACATCAGCCTATACCCCGAAATTTTGCACGCAGGTGGGGCACAAGTGCTCACACACAGCTGTACACCTTACATGCACAACATGTGTGAGGTCCTTGCATGGACGTGCACAAGTAGACTGCTGTTCCCAGACAGAGTTTATGTGCTTGCTAAAAAGCCCAGTGTTCTGCAGTGAATTAATTACTCCTGCAGTGATCCTGCCGTACATCACCTAGGATCCCTGTTGACCTTGCACCGCCCTCGTGTTTCTTCCCATCACACACAGGTAAAAGTTTTTCAGCTCCGTCCTGTACCTAAACAGATTTATATACGTTGACAGAATCTTTATCCCTAATCAGATGATGTTAAATGAATCTTATAGTCCCTCCGAGACAAACGAAGAATTCTTTCTTTCTCTCTCTCTCTCCCTGTCGATCTGCGTGCACTGTGGATGTGCCCTGTGGAAATTGTTTACAGTTTGGAGGACTCTAACCTTGGTTTTGCAGCTTTGAGCTCTCTCTGGAAGCGGTAAGAGCAATTACTCCATTTTACTGTACATATTTCACTGCCATGGTAGATCGCAGGTGTTGCAGCCGCTATTGTTTGCATTTCTTCCGCAGTCCCGCGGCCAGAGCGGCTCCGACCCCGCATCCGACGGTAGCCACTGGAGGCTGCCACGCAGACCCTCAGAGCACGGGGTCCCGCCTCGCTAACTGTGCACGGAGATGGAGAGAGGGGCGGCTTGGCGTCCTTATCCACCCCCGCTTCCCGCCGCATTCCGGCCGCCCGCTGGCTTCTCCTGACTGTACTCAGCATGGAGATTCTTACTTTCGCCCACGCGTGGAATAGATAGCTCATGTGCGGACAGGCATCTTCTTCGATTTAATGTCAGGAGTTACCGAACGCCTAAAGCGCGGCGGGAGGCAAAAATCCCCGAGATGAGCTGGGACTGCCCTTTAGCCAGGGGTTTGGAGTGGAGGGAGTATGAGGGTAGTCACTGGGCTGAAGGATCCGAGGCAAAAATGAGGCAGAGAGAACAGGCAAAACAACCCCGAAACAGGGAAATACCTAGAAACAAAGAGTAGTGCACACTTGGCTGGAAAGCATCGGGGACGGTGGGTTTTAATTTCGCAGTGCAGTGATCCTTTGGAGAGGATGTAACGGATACATTTGCAACGAGCTACGAAGGTTCAGGGTGGAAGCAGAACGCTGTGCTATGCAGGAGCATCCCCGGATTCCATTAAACTGTGTCATGGATCAGTGTCATGATGACGTATGACACACCACAAGGGATCATGATGAGTGACTGGCATAATAGACATGGATAGTGGACCAAAGTCTCCTTGACAATTCTTAGTCATATATCTTAGGGGGATAGTTTTACATTCGTGATCCGTTTATTTGGAGCCAATTCCGGGCGAGAGACACATGAAGCACACGGCTGAATCTGTCTAAGTAGGATGAAGACGGGCTTAAATGGCACAAAGCATTGCCGGGGGGAATCTGAAGAGGTCGCAGGTTTAGAAGCAAAACACTTGGCTAAAATCCATGTGCTATTAGGCTATACCTAATTAAGCAGGACGCCCCTGGTTTCTCTTGCCAGCCCAGGAAAGGGGTAGCTCACCCAGCATGTCTCCGCGCTCCTCCGTCGATCCGCTGCAGTGCCTCTTAGACATCACACACTGCTCGTAATCACATACTGGGATAACCTCCGGTACCATTGCAAACTGTGGGAGACCGCTTGTGTCCTTCTCATCACGCTTGGGCTGTGTTGCGGGCTGCGAAGCGCCGAGACCTCAGTGCTGTGTCGGGCCCGGTGCTAGCGGGGGAAGACGAAGTCCCCTCCTTGCGGCTCTGCCGAGCAGGCAGAAAGCACACCTCTAATAAACGCTTAATCTGAAAAACTCGACCCAGTATGCCTCTCACTACGAGCTGTAGAGCCCGACTTGCTGGAGCTGCAGGTCTTCCTTTTTTTTGCCAACATCCCGAGTTATCACGGGGAAGCTTCTTTATTTTTTTTCCTTTCCCTTTCCCCCAAACTTATGCCCCTGTCGGCGGTGTCCCAAGAAGGACAAGAGAGCCCTGGTGACCCTTTGAAGGCGATCAGCACCCCGAAACCCGTCTGGGCTGATTGGGAATGCTGGCCATCCCGGTGTGGATCACTGACAGGATTTTCCCCGTGAGAGTAGGTTTACAAGGCTTCCTCTTCACATAGACCAGCCAGAGACATTGATAATCTCTAAAAATCTCGAAAGGAACCATTCCAATGAACAAAATGAATGGTATTCACCCTGAAAATAAGAGTTACAAGAATGAAATCTGCTTCAGCCTGACACAAAAAAAAAAAAAAAGAAAAATCTGGTGGTTCAAATGCTAAGAAGTTCAATAAATGTGTAAGCAGGTAATGTAGGGGATAGCGACACTGTTAACAGAAAACATCTAATTAACAATGACTTCATTTGATTCAGAGAATGACGAAGCCTTTTAAAATCAGTCCAGATTTTCTGGCCTAAACACAGCCAATTTATGAAAATGAAGGTTGTATTGAGTCTGCCTTCTTTCAAGATGTCATCTGAGGGGTAACAAAATAGGTGAAGTAATGTAGTTGCACTGTGGAAACTTTTGTACTCCCTTTCTTGGGCATTTAATTCAGTGCTTCTTCATTTTATGAGGAACAGACTGGTTCCATCAACGGCCATCTCCATGTTTAGAGGCATGACTGCTTGAAGCAATTACGTTCCCCAATTTGCATATTTCTCCCAACCCCAGCAGCATCACTGGAGCCTTACGTTATCAACTTCTTCAAAGTAGGGGAAAGTCAGAATAAAACATAACTCCCAAGTGTGCAGGCTGGTGCAACCGACATGGTAGCGGGCTATCAAAATTATCCCTTTGCCCTTAGGATGGGAGGAGTGAAAAAATAAAATGAAAATTGTCTCCCGAGAGCCAGTGGCCGTGTTTAGCCATTTCACGAGGTTCACGCTGATTTCCAGCATGTTGCCGAACTCCTGCCCGTCCCTCATAGCCTTCGGGGTGTGGCTCCTTCTGTCCCACTTCCGAAACGTGGGTCACGTCCACACTGAGAGAGAAAAACCGCCAGCGAGGGTGCACAGACTGGATCGCGCAGGCACCGCAGCCATGCCACGTTTTTAATTTGTTGTTGTTGTTGTTGTTGTTTCTGTTTTTACTTTTTGAAGGCGGCGCCCGTGACTGGCAGCGGGCGTCGCTCCCGGCAAGCCCCCTCCCTTGGAGGGGTGGGAGGAAGGCGTACCTTTGGATACAATAATGTGATTTTTAAGCACCGGTGGATGGTATCAAATCCGTGTCTTCCGTTCCGCGTGGGTTTCCCTAAAAGGTGGTTCGCAGAGGGGTGCGAGGATGGAGGTGGAGAGCGGGTCTACTTCTGCCCAGCCTCTCTACCCCCACAACCGGGGGGCAATCAGCGCCGAGGAGAGCGGGTTCTTTCTTCCCCTCAAACTTCTCTCCGAAACAACCCCACACGCATCCCATGGAGCTGAAAAGGCAGGTCAGGATCAATGCAGCCGATGCCTGAGGCCCGATTCTGAAAAGCTTGGGGGAACTTCAGAGACCCTCCCCTTAAATAGTCAGTATCTCAGCCACTCATCTGTCATGGGTTAAAAGAACTACTTCCACCCCCACTCCTGGAAGTACACGGAGAGGGATCCAAGGAGCTGGTGCTCAGCAGATACAGCCATCCAAACAGCGCTTCGCAGCAACATGAAGAAAAATCTCTATAAAACTAAACAGACAATCAGCTGAAATCTATCCTCTTTAAATAAACTGATTCCTTAGTATTTTCCCAGTATTGTTGTAAGTTGTTGTCTGTGATGTCCCTCAGGGCTCTTTCCTCTTCTGTCTGATTTGGTGTATAAAAGCACCTCTGAGTGATGGATTACTATGTCATTGCAGCCTGCGAAGGATTAATTTGTTTCATTGATTTCTCTTTAGGCAGATTGCCAGAATTCTCTGCTTCCCACCTTTCTCCAGGACTTCCAGCAGTAATAGACAATAACAGCCTAAGACAAATCAGCCCATTCTTGTAAAAATAGAAACACAAAATCCTGAAGTCCCAGGAAAGCTATAGAGAAGTTTTTTCCTTATGCTGTAAACCCACTAATTCTTAAAGTGAGTCTTTCTTCTCTCCTTTCACCACTTCTCTTTTATAAAAAAGGTTACTGTGTCCTGGTGGGAGCTGCTTAGTCTCAAGAGGAATTTCAAGAAGCAGTTGGATGTGAGCAGTGAGCATTTGATGATCGTGGAGAAATGTTTTGTTCATGATAAACAGCAGGGGTAGGAATTACAGGAGGATTGCATAAACTTCAGGGTTCATTCTTTCTTAAAATCACCAGGCCACCTACAGCTAATAAAATTTCTATCCATCTACCTGCCTGGAGTATTGAGAAAAAAATGCAGTTTTTGTCATGTCCTGGAGATGCCAGTCTGATGTGTGGAGAGGTGGATGGGACTGGACTGTCCCAGACCAATTAATCTGCATGCTTTCAGGATAATATGACAAGAAAATCAGGCCTTGAAGTGTTAGGCTGTGGTGGAAAAAGGGAGCTGGGCACCCCTTTCAGTGCTGATTGTGGAAGTGCAAGAGGAGAGAAGATCTGCTGCTGCTACCCTGACCACAGCACTGCTCTTTTCAGACCCGCTTTATCAGCAGCAGAGGTGGGTCAGCTGTGTTCTTCTTTGTTGTGATTTCACAGTGCAACACTAAATACTGTCTTGATTTAGTCTTCACAACTTAAACTTTAGACGTACTTAGTGCTATAGTAAAAAGTAATTTTGTCATAGGTTACTGTCTGTACAGCTTGGGCTTGTGGAAAGCTGTTCCATGCCTTGCCAAAAAAGCACTTTTAGCTATCATGGAAGGTAGAGAAATGTTTATTTTGCCTCTGTATCTGCCCTGTGATGAGAGTAGCTCAATAGCTACTTTCAAAGGGACAGTAAATTTATCGTACAGGATGGCACAGATCCGTTGCATGGCAAATCTAGGAAGTTTGGAAGTCACAGCCCTATTACATTTTTCCCCTGCTCTCTGTCAGGGTGTTAGCCTGCTACTTTCTATTTTAATTTACTGTAATTTCAGGTGTAATCCAAATACCAGTACTTGGGTCACAGCATGATTTCCTTGCTATCCCACCAGAAAATATATCTTGTCCTGCCTGAGTAATGTTCTTGTGTTTTCTTGCTTGAGATCCCTCCGCAGGGTGTCGAGTCTAACTTTTCCTTCTCTGCTTAACAGGTTTCGAATGAAATTTAAAAGTAGTCATAATGAGTTCACTCTTGTGTTCACTCCTGGGAATCTCTTGAAATCCCAACTTTTTCTGGGGAAACCCTGCAGTGTGGGTTGGCCTGCAGCAGGACAAGGGTGGCTGTCTCCAGGCATGTCAGCCTGGAAAACGCTGTTATCCTGGGGAATGCTGCAAACTTTCCTTTAAAGCCTTCTGTGTTGTAACAGGGATACCTCCTTTTCAGGCATAACACAGACCCTCTCTGCCTGGCATTCCCACTCCAGACAGTTTTTCACTGTCAGGTAACTTTGAAAGTAAAGGCACAAAATGCAATTGTTCACATTTTTTCCTGCTTGGATAGCCAAACCCCAGGGAGGCTTGGCTGTTAGGCCAGAGCTTGTCTGTCCTGGAAGCAAATGCTCCCAACACCTCTGCCCCTTTCTCCTTGCCAGTTTTTCAGTTTACACAGGGGAATCCTTCTGCTCATTTACTAGGCATTAAAGAAAGTTATGCTCTTGATAGACAATGATAACAGTATTTTTGGCTTGGAAAGTCTGAGTTAGGAGCAGAGACAGACTTTCACCCCTATCCCCTTGGTTTGCAATAAAACAGGCAGAATCCATCACAGACCAAATTTAAGAAGCTTAAGTGAAGCTCACATCCTTTCATCCCTTCAGGACTGGAAAGAAACAGAGTCTGTTAGATTAGCAAACATTAACCTCTCGCATAGTTCTGGATGTAGGATTAATGCCTACTGAAGGGACAGCTGTATGACCCTCACACACACTAACTATACATTAGGACTGTCACTCTATCGATCGGGAGAAGTTTGTGTGAAGAAGCGCTCCCCACCAGGGAGCAAAACAGACTAGAGTTGGAAAAAGCCATTTGTACTCTGCTAAGATGCGCTTTTAAAAAATTCAGTTCCCATTTCTGTCATCCACAGTGCAAATGAGCTGAAATCTGCATGCTTCTCCCTGCAGTTCTGCTGCATACAGACCACACACAGTTTTCAGGTGTGACCTTGGGATTGACTCATCTTTGGACAAAACACAGACCTATGCCAATGCTGGATTTACACATAAGTAGAGTATTGCTTGGACTCTGCCCACATGGGGTTTTGGGTCCTTGTGGGATTCTGACTGATGGTACTTTAGCATATCTTTTCCCATTTAACTAATTTGGAAGAGACTGCTCTCCAAGACTTTTCTTCCTTACCCTGTAAACTAAGAAAAAGAAGAAATAGGGATGAGTACTACATTTATCAAACTTTCTTTCAATTAAAGTATGAAAATTTCATGCTCCGAAAACACAAGTTGATTGTGTCCTAGGTTTTGCTGGATTAGATATAAACAATGGATTTGACACTGATCACACCCTATTTTCATGCTAGTCTCCCTCTTCTTATAACATTGGATTCTACAGAAGCAACAGCAATTTCAGTGCATTTGGAAACAGACACCTTAAGGACCCATTAAAACACTTTGTTAGAGCAATCTCGAAGTCTCGTCTGTCAGTTAAAGTTCATATTAATAAGGGAAACAAGACAAAGGTGGGAGCAGCTGTTATAGAATCAAGTCTTTCAGTCAAGGTAGTTTTTGACTGCCTTAAGAGTGCTTGCTGACAAATTGTAAGGGTATTGGACTTGCTCGTAGCAGTGCTAAAACCTTGCAGTTCTGGAAGATGCAGATATTGGCTTTGGTTGGCCTGAATTGACAGGTACAGGGAAAACCAAACCTCATGGTAGAGAAAAAAAGCAGTCACCTCTGATGGACACAATAGAGATTTGTGCCTTGTTAAGGCACCTCTATATATTTTGTATAAGACAACTACTAGACCCTGGGCCCAACTTCTGGAAGATATAGAAGGAAAGATCCTGACTGAAAAGGTAAACATTTAGTCAGACCTCTGACATGGTTTTTTTTCCCCTATGATCAGCATCTGGGAGTAACTCTTTTTTCATTATTGGAGGCCATGCATTTGTAGCAGTATGTACGTGTAGGCAGGGAACTGCTGGATACATGAAAGCTGGAAGATAGGTGTTAGAGGACATCAGTCCTGCTGCTCTCAGTTCACCTCTAAGTCATTTTGCTCTAATGGGCAGATGAAGAAAGAAATACCTTAGTATATCAAAGTTCCCAAAAACTGAACACCATTTTTTCTCTGGAAACATATTCTCCCAACAAGTAATTTGATTTTTTTTCCCATCAAATTTATTAATTTTTAATTAACCTAGAAATTTGAGGATGCTCAATGTATGAAATGACATTCAAGTGGTTAACACTCATGCACTTCTGAACAGTATTTGGAAAGGAAAAAAGTTTCTTGCCCACCCATTAACCTCTGTTATTATGGGGCTTTTACACAACTAGCAGTAAAATTCACCTCTCTGCTGTATGTGTTGCTATATTGCAGATCAAAGTTCTGTAGTCTGCAGAATCATGGAAAGAATACTATAATTTAATCTGTTTGTTTTGTTAGAACTCAACATTCAATGAATAGCAAGTTTCTGCTTTTCCACAAAAAGTGTGAAATAAAACTCCAGATGAATGAGCAGGAATAGCTTGCTTCATATTTTACAGTCATTGCTGTATTGATACTTCATTTTTCCTAAGTGAGTAAAAAGTATGTGGCTTGCCCTAGTGTCTCATTACTAAGATAATAGGCAATGTATTAAAAATGGTGGGATGTTAGATAGTTCCAGCGTTTTATGTAGCTATTAAAATTAGCTGCACCAGTAACTTTTTTCAATTTACATTATGTTAAAGGAAGTTAAGGAAATGCAGTTCTGGATCTAATCAGTTTTTCAGCTTTACTGTATTCCAGTATATCAGGAAGACCATTACTAGTAAACCATGGTAATACCTATGTGTATTGGTGGAGATCATGGCTCTGGAAGGGAAGTACGGTCATCTCTTCCCAAAATCCACTGATTTTTAACATGACAAACATTACACATGTCCATGAGTCTGTGACTAGAAAATGGTCCCTGTCAGACGTTCTTTTTAAATAGCTCAGCATGAACTTTCTTGACTAACTGCTATGGGACTCCTTCAGCTAGAAACACTGACATTGACTTTAGTTAGAAAAACTGCATAGGTTTAGTCCATACTGCATACTGCCCTAACCATATATTTTGACCTTGTGCATTTCATTTTTTATACATTTTAAATAATTTTTGAAATTATGTTAGCAATCAGAAAGGGCATTAAAACCAACTGTGATACTTCTCCATTAAAACGGTGTTTTATCTTTTGAGTGATGTTTCCAGGTTCTCCCCCAACATTTGAATATTAAAGATAAAATTACTGAAGATTTTATGATGCTTTTTGTTGTTTTTCTCAGCTTTGCTAACTGAGGCAAAATTATATTGTCAATGTTGCCATTTTGGTTTTGAAATTTTTTTCATCCACTGACACAATGGCACCTTATCTGACCTATGAGCATTTCCACAGATTTAAGTTCAGAATGCTGTGTTTTTACTGGAAATAAAAATTGTCCCAACACATGAGTTTTTCTCATGGTTGCACTTCAGCGGTAGTTTACATTTGATTTGATATTGTCCCTTTGAAATGACAGCAGCTTTAGAGAAGGTGTAAAATGCATGCCGTGATCCCTTGTGATCATTATAAACTAGCATGAGAATGCCTACAACAGTAGGAACAACATTCTGGCTATATTCCAGTTTGGCCAACTATATCCTGTTTTTCTAAATTCAAGTTTATTTGTAAACTTGATCCAAAGCTTCCAGAAATAACTGTTTTCCCATTACCACTTTCTAGACTTGGGAGTGGTTGTATTTCACTGCTGGGTGAAGCCAGCTTCACCTGTGATTTTTTTAAATGAAGAAATAACCTTTGTGTTTACTGGGAAAGTGTAAGCTTCACATCTGGATGGTCAATAAATGGAGTGTAAAATCCTTAAAATCATTCTTGTTAAAATAACACCAAAATATATAATAAATTCAATTTTATTACTTAACAGTTCTTTGTCATATGGACCCTCACCGTGAAAAAAAATTATAATGGTACAAATATAAATGACAACAAGCAGCAGTGCTCTGCCAATGGACTTGCTTTGTAGGTAGGGAGAGATGCCAAGAACAGAAGATCTCACAGCATGGGTGCATCAATCACTTAAAAATTGCCTGATTTAGTTGTCAAGATATTGAAAACATATATTTAGAGATGCATGAGATACCAATGAATGGTATAGCAAACAATGAGTTAAAATTTCAGTATAAGAGAAACTGTAATAAAGGGACTTTCTGCGTATCGCTAGCTGCATGGCTCAGAAGTTTCATTTTGCAGAAAAGCCTGGAAAAGGAACTAAACATTACAAATCTGCACTTCTGAATATGATTAACACATATTAAACTACAATTTCTGTTCAATTTCATATTTAAGGTGGTTGTTTCCTGTTTCCCTCTCTGTCTACAACTATCTATCTGATTCTGCCAGATTACTGGTAAAAATACAGATTTGGATGTCATACCTTATTAAATAGTCATACAATGTAAGGATGCTTATCAGCTACAGGAAGAGGGTAAAGCAATTGCTCTTTAACAGATGCCATGCTGTATGAATTATGTAATAATTCATATAAAATAAAATAACTCAAGAAATTGTACTGTAACAATATGACATATGCTAGGATTGATTACCCCAAAAATCCCTTCAAGAGGGAAAATGGGGAGGGGGTGATGGGAAAGGGAAAAAATTTTTGTCTATTCAAGCTTCATATTCTAAAGATTTAGCTTCCGTGGAGAAAAATCCTCACATTCAGTTGTTACACTGGGTGGTCACTCAATTTGTGTATTCATTATGTGCATTAAATAGTCAAATATATTCCTTTCAGTATATGTGAATAGTTTAATTTGTTCTGCTGAAAGAGAGATAACTATCAGAAATAGCAATAGAAGTCACATAATGAAATAAGAATACTAGAAAATCTGAGGATTTTAGTACAGTCCATTATTCATTCAATTCCTGGCAGCCTTTATGATTACAAATCACTTGATTGACTAACTAGACATTCTCAAAGTGAATTATGAATCAGGTTCATTTTTCCTAGTTGAGAGTTGGTATATGTTGTAACTCTTCTAGTTTGTGATATATCAAGTTTTTGTAACAGTAATAAGAGATATAATCAACTCTTTATTTCAGGACAAATAAATTGCCTTTTCAAAAATGAAATGTGGTTGCTAACATTTTAACAGTGTGCAATGTAATTCCTTCCTGCTATTCTCAGAGTGCAATCTGTTGTGATGACACAGCTTTTCAATATCTGACTTTGCTGAAATTATTTTAAGAGCCTCATACCCTCAGTCCGGGCATACTGACTTCAGTGGAAATTTGATGTTGGGTCTAAGAGCAGTGAATGGCCCCTTTACTTGTTGAAAACAAGCCTCAGACACTGAAAACCTGGGCCACAATTTGTCCTTTTGTGCCTGGCTCTCATCTCAGGTTTGGAATACTAAACAGATTTAAAGCTGTTTAAGTTTACTTTGATTAAAAAAAAAAGAAGGAAAAAATGGAGAATCCCTTCTAAAGTGTGCTTGACCCTCAAGTCCTCTTGCATGAACAAATCCCCTAGGCTTTTGTGGAAATTATGCAAGGGGAATGACTGACAGGCTAGTGTAGTACTCATTTGTAGAACAAATGCACAATCAGATCACAAATCTCCCCGGAATAGGTTTAGTGAGAGGTGCATTTCACCTTCTAATGACTACAGGGAAATAAAATAAATAAATAAACAAACAAACAAACAAATAAATAAATAAGACCAGACTGAGACTGCTCAAAATGTGTGCGAGTGAATGTCCGAGGAGAAAACCACTGTGAACAGCATTTATGCCTTGCATCTGCATGGCAGATGTAGCCAAAAGTGCTGGTTTGGCTTTCAGGGGTGTGGTGGTCTCTGGATGCTTACGTCCCAGTCAGCAGAGCAGCTGCCGTGTGTGGTGCCATGGGCTGGGGTACATGATATATTGTTGGGTCTGAGGGACCCAGTACACCACATCCTCTGGTACACGTGCTGAAACAATGCATCTTCCCACACGGGGTTCTGCGCAGCAACAACAACACAGGTCCCAGTTTTGCAGGGAAGAGAGAATTGTTCTGCTGGTTGTGGAGGTTATCTTAGTGTTTGTGTGCTTATTTTAGTTCCAGTAAAGGGACAGGCTTTTCAGTGGGTTAACATTATTTATAGAACAATTTTGAAGACTTCAATCCCCTCCCTTTCCCTTCTGAAACACATAAGCACATCTCTAAAGCAGGATCTTGTGGATGAAAAGATATATTACCACTTTAGTTTTGGGAGGCCTTTATGTGGTCATTCATTTTAGAAACAATGGTTACGGAATTCAGATTTCTTCTTTATTCTTCTTTCTATCTAATTTCTAGTCTTCTAATAACCCTAACTAAATGCTGAGTAGTTTAGAATATTATTAAATAGCTTTCATAGGATTTTGGAAATTTCTGATTACATCAGGAGTACAGATTATTAAATATACATTCATTTTAAAATTATGATTAAGAGGATAATACCAAAAAAGATGTTTGCAACAATTTTAACTAAGCTGTGTTAATTGAGTTAGGGGATAAGAAATGAGATTTAAAGGGTGAGAAATCAGTGAAATCAAAGCCTGCATAGTTTTAAAATCAAGGGGATTAAGAGAATGGTCAGAATGGTGGGGAGTGAAAAACTGAACAAATGGTTTGAACAGAAAATTAATTTACTTTTAGGCCACGTGTCTGTCTTTCCCAGAAATGGTTTGCAAGAGCATCTGATGTTGTGCGGTTAAACATGAAAGGTAAGAAGTGCCTGCTAGCTATCAACAGGCTACACCTACACCTACACAACAGGCTCATTGTCAGGCAAAGTTATGCAACAAGAGTGGATAGAGAAAAGGCTGCTCAAAAGTTGCCTCATCTGACAGCGCTGTATCCAGTGATGTAAGCACAGCAGATCAACCTCCAGCATGCCTGGGTCGCACAGGTTGTGGTCATTGTCCGAAGCTGTGCAAGGAGTGGCAGTAGTTTTGTTGCCCTTTTTTTTAACCTGTCAAGTGTGGGCCATTGTTCTCCTGGCCTGACTTACTTTTGTAACTATTATTTGTCTGCAAAGCATGAATTTTTCTAGGTTATTTTCCCTATTGCTCTGAAATGTTGGTTGGGACGGCCAATAAGTACTGCTATTATTCTGGTTACCATTTTCTTCTTGGTGACCATCTCCCACATCCTCACCAAACACAGGGCTTTTCATGGGATGTTCCCAGCTCACCACTTGTAGTAGGAGCATAGCTCTAACATATCTGGAAAGCAGGCAAGATTTTTTTACTTGTGTTCCTTAAACATTAACCAGAGAGTAAGCAAGTAACCAGAGACACTCTGGAGGAACTTCTGGAATCATCTGTACTTGTGAAAATTACAGCACCCTTTGCAGTTTCCTTCTGGGAATGTGAGAGGAAACCAATTCTTGTGAAACAGACTGGGGAGAAGGACGACAGGAAAGCAAATGAAAAGGAGGGTGCAGAACTTAAGCTGCCAGGAAGGGATGATGGAGGCTGTGTGCTTTTGCTTAAAAGATTGACTCACACAGCCTGTTAAGGACAGGCTAACTCACACGGCTAACCTCAGGTTGGTAGCCACATGCATACCACCTTCACATGAATTCCCTACACTTGGTACATGCTGTCTCTTTCTTTGGAACATTTGCTAGTTTCACAAGTTTTGTACTGATTCAGGGCATAAAGAGAAATCTAAAACTTCATACATCCCAATGAAGCTGAGGAAAGGCTGCCAGCAAAAAAGCAACACTTGAACCCAAAAAGAAAAGCATGAAACAAATCTGAATTTAACCAAGAAGAATAAAATACTGTAATGACTGATGGAGGCATTAGTTTTGCAGGCTTAGTTATGTAGGTTGGGATTTAATACATACCTCTTTCTTACAACCATAACGGTTTTAATTATTTTTCCAAACAAAAAAACCCCAAACAAATCAATATATCCTTACACACTATTAATAAAAAAATCAAGATATCACTGATATTTGAAAATCGAATCAAAAAGAACATATTGCATTCACACCAACTACATACCAAGTGGAATGTTAATAACATTAACCTTTACTCTATCAGATATTTTCGAGAAATACCACTATATTTTTTGCAACGGCTCATATCTGTCATTTAACTGACATGTGAACTTTTCGAAGTTTGCCAAATCACTGAGGCCTGAATACCATTCAGCAATGTTAATTTTGTTTTCCTATTCCAGCTTTCACACAATTATTCTCATGGAAATCATTCTAGCCTTGAGTATAAATAATACTTCAAGTGGTTTGTTGATATCCAAAAAATGATGTGTATCTACATTAAGAGATTCTGGAATCTAATGGGAGAACCATGCATATTATTAAGCTGCAATGCCTGTTTCTTTCCTCCCAGATGGGAAGTAGTACAGGGTAGTGCCATGGCATATGCATTAATTTTATTCCTTCCGCAAAATTTTAGCACATATTATTTTTGCAGATTTTGAGTTTTTGCCTCCTACCCAGTATCCAAGAGAGTTAAAAAGGAATTTGCTGCAGAAAAGATCTCAATCATAGCACTTAGGACCCTGGACAACTCTCAGGTAAGCTGAGGAAGAAGACCATGGGAGCAGTTCTGCTTCTGGAGAAGAGTAAGAGAAGAAATGAGAGTTTGGTAGGAGGAAATCCTGAGTAGGATTAATAGGGGCAAAAAGAGAGACAGAGAATAATTTTCCTGTCTCCTGTATTTTGGTTCTACAGATTGGGTACCCTGGCTCTGAAGGTTCTAGCAATAAAACAAAAGCATATTTAAAATGAGGAGGATTACAACCAAAGAGTCTTGAAAAACATAAATCTTAATATCTGTTAATCAGTGTTGCTACCCCATTAAAATTTAGTCTGTAATTGATTTCTTCCTAAGACTGCATATTTCTAGCACATCATCTTTCACAATTTTTATTTCATATTACTTGCTTTTCCAAATTCCAGGTCTTCATTTTGCTTTGTTTTTGGTCCAGTAGGACCTTTAGTTTTCTCAGGATCTGAGAAAGTGGAAAGAGCACACTATTGCAAGCTGATTGTTTGTGTGGGAATGAGTAGTGTGCGAGCATTTTATCCAGTACTTTAGATACTCAAAATGCTAAGATTAAGATTGTCATTGTTGATGCTTGCAGATGTGCAAGCATAGCAGGGCCTCATCATGGAAAGGCTGATGGTCTGAGGAGACAAAAGACACTACAAAATGAGAGTGTGACCTATTTGATCAGCGTTTTTACTGCTTTACTTTCTTGGTTCCAGTAAGTTAGCCTTTGCATGTGTTTGGACTTCACAACATGTACTTATAACTCACAAGTAGTTTTAAGTTACCATCAGCTAATGGCTGTGGAGTATGGAGTGGGTGTTGAGTCTTGAGGGAAGCCATGGGGAGAACTCAGGCTCAGAGGAGTGGTGTGGGTTCAAAATGGAATTGTGCTTTCGCCCTGGCTCAGCCAAAGACTTCAGTAAAGCATCTACTGTATTTAAATGAAGGTGGATTTACTCCTCCAGCTCCAAAGGGGAAAATGCATATCCACAGGTGAGCATGTGGATGGAGAAAAGGCATGTGTTGCACTCCACAGCCCACCACCCAAAGCAGCCCCTGGGAGAAGCCCAACGTGTCATAAACACACAATGCAAGCTGGCTGGCTGTGCCTCTGCAGAGCTTCAGCAAGGGTCTTGATCTCCCCACTGCATAAAGACTTTCTGAGCTGAGGAACGCATCTGTCTCCAGAGCAAAAAGAGGTATTTTAGCAGACAGGCACACACTGCTTGATTTGAGCATCACACTGCCCAGCCAGGTCAGTGCCAGCTGCATAATGCATTCTGGAAACACAGATCTGGTGGCCTAACACAACAGAGCATACCTAACTGCAAATCTACATAAAATTTGATCTTTTTAGTGTCTGTCCAATCCATCTTAGTTTAAATTTGAGTCACCTACTATTACTAAATATCTCAGAGTCCTCCCTCTCTCTCCGCTGTGCAACTATTGTTAAAATATCTCTAGTTTGTATATCTCAGTTAAGTGCTATCACTAGATGGGATGAAGTCAGCCTTTATTTCAGTAGTCCTTTTTCTGTCTTTTTTTTCCCTAATCAGTGTAGATGCAGTTTTCATCAGGATAACTTCTGTTGTGTCTGAATTCCTCTTTGTGCTCTTCCCAGCATTTCAGGGAGTGCAGCACTGCAGCATCACACCCCTCTCTGGAATGCTATTCCCTCAAGTCTCCTATGGCAGAGAGATATTGGTAATGTTTTCTGAGCTTCTTCCTCTATTTTTATTCTTCCTCTATGCCTCACTTTTTATAGAGGATCAAAATGGATTATTTTCATCTTGACATGCAAATGCCTAGGCTGTGCCCTTGGCTGAGATCTCAGCATTGACTACATAAGTGAAAGATATGGGTGTAGTAGCGTTTTAATATCGCATATGGAAGGAGCAGTCTTATTTAAGAAAAAAAAATAGAAAAAGTTACTGTAGTCCTTTTTGCTTTGAAAAATAAAAAACAGCCTAATAAAAACATTTCCTTATGCACTTACTGAATACTATATTCACATGCAGTCACTGGTCTGCACAGAGGAAAATGAACATTGTGTGCAGCTTAATATCTTATTGTACTCTGATCTGCACATTTGCCATGCCAAAAGTATCAATGGGAGGAAAAGACAATTTTATCAAGTCAGATCACACCTCCAAATATGAACATTTAATAAGTGATAGAATTAGAATAGGAATAGGAAGGATTTCTAAGGCTGCTTGAGAAATGCTTCCAGAGATAAAAAGGTCAAATTCTTCATCAATTTTCACTCCACACAACAGCAGTTAAGTAAATTAAATAATATGCCCTGTAAATTGGTGCAGGATACAACTCACAGAATATGTTGATACACCATAAAAATCATCGTGTGGTTTCATGTTAACATGAAGGAAATCGTATCTGACCATGAAAGCACGCACACGGGCTCACTGTTTCTAATTATTGCAATATTCTTTTTCTGAAACAACAGCAGCAGCAAAACACTATCAAGAAATTACCTCCTGGCTAACATTCTCAGCAAACCCTCATGGCTATTTACTCAAATGAGCAGACTAGCAAGTAAGTTGTTAGCCTAAATGAAAATTATAGCAGATAAAAACTGTCAGCCTGGGAACTGAACTAATAAGGAAGAGAATGTGCATGAAGCTGACAGCGCAGTTTTGAACCTCAGGAAGAATAAAGAAAGGCACAGCTACTGAAATTAACTTGTGAGACTGAGGTAAACAGGAAAAATCCACATCCATCATTACGTTGCACATAGCTGATGAGTGCAAGACTCTCAGCAGTGATGGCTTTAACCATGTCATTACACATTAAAACTCGAGGCAGTGTTTATGGTAGGCGGTGAATTCAGTGTGGACTGACAGTTTAGCAACACGGTGCTGCTGCTAACTTTCCTTGCTTTTGGCTTGTGTGCAGGAAAATTGACAAGATGGGGTTAGGCAACCTGGATTCATTCTTCAAACCATTCCTGAGGAGTAAACAAGCTATTTGTAAGAGGCTCGGAAGCGATCTGGCACAGGGTTCTGAACTGGCTGAGAGAGGTGAAGAGTTGAAGGGGAAAGGTGATAAACCACATTGGACTTGTTCTGCAGAGGCCCTGGCTGCTGTTCAGGCTAAGGTCTTGGACACAGTCCACTGGTGGGCCTTCTGCCAGGAGATTTGTTACTATGAGAGTTTTGCTTAGGTAGGATTTTATTATAAAAATTGTTTTGGTTCTCCTTTTATTAAAATCTATCCCACTCTTCTCTTTTACCTCAGGAGAAGGAATATTTTGTATATATATCTGGGTGAAACACACAAACAAATTCATTTCCAATGGATAATATATTCAGGGTGATTTGCTTTTTAGAGTCAGAAGCTCAAAATCATGAATTTATTATGCAAAGTAATAATTGCAAATTATACTGGAAAACTCTATTCCAGAAAAAGAAAAAGAAGTATTAATACAACTAAAAGGATTAAAAAATACTGGCTCTTAACTTGAGGCTACTACAAATATTTTAGGAGGTTATATATCTCTGTACCACTTAAACCACCAGAGGCAGTAGCTTTCATTTTAAAGGCCTAGTGAGATACCACAATTAATGGGCCCACCTAACAGCATATGTCGTGCTTATATTGAGTAGTAAGACATGGTAAGGAAGTGAAAGAAATGCTTAGTGCCATAAAAATTTGCATCTCTTTCTAGTCCATTTTTTAGTGCAAAGAAATGAAATATATCAGGGTCAGAACATGAAAGGATTTGACTCCATTTTTTTGGGTCAAGCTAGGCTATGCCTTTAGTGGGATAACTGGACAACATATTTTGACTTTGCAGGTCTTATAGAATTTGAAATGCCTCATTAACAATCCCTTGGAGGTAAATAGCACTTCCCAAGGATGACTGGAGCAGACCAGCTGCTCCAAGTGAAACCAGGGGCAAGTGACTATCCCTTCTTCAAGATGCCCGCAGTTTTCCTGCGTGACTTGGTCCTTTGTGGTCATCAGCAGAAAGGGGCACTGACAGTTGACAGAGCTGGGATCTTTAATGCAGTATGTGTCAGCTACATGAGATTTATTTGTTCTGCTGGATATGTACATTATGTCAGGGCTACTCACAGGGTTAATTTGCAATCATGGTCTTCAGAAAAAAAGCATAGCTCTCTGCTGCTACAGAAGCATTTTCCTCTCTGACACACACATTCATTTAGAAAGTGTTCTGTAGTAGATTATGTTAACCAGCATAGTTTAGATTTGTGGGTAATTATGAAAAAAAAAAAAGAAAACGTTCATGCAAACTTTGCAAGTAATAATTGTAGTACTTACAGTGTAATTCATAGACATGGCACCATTAGAAAGCAATGAACCTTGCTAAGTTAAAACTCTAGTGATATTTTTAACATAACTTTCATGAAAACATTATGACCTGAGTGCAAGGATGGGATTCGAGTGCTCTACAATTTACACTTCAGTCTCTGTCACACATGCTGGTTGTGCTCTTGAGATGGTGCATAGTGCTTGCCTTCCCATAAGGGAGGTTCTTTAGAATTACTTGCTGCTATCAGCCCAGGAGAAACTTATCCAGAGTTTGTGGTGTGAGAGACTCAGTGCAGCTAGGCTTCTAGGCCTTATCATGAGACATTTAAAATTTTGCCTGCTTGTAGTTAAACCCTTAAGTGAACTGCCTTTGTGAGGTGGGGCTGAGTGATAGTTATTTAGCATTTACAAGGGACTTTGAAGACAGAAGCTGTGGGAGTTTACAACCCATTGCAAGTAGAGAACAAACTGTCTAACCCTTATTACCTCACATCTTTTCTCATAATATGCCTCATCTACAATGATTCCTATGAAAGGAGTTCCACCTTGTTGAAAAATAGAAAAGAGGCAATTGAGATGTTTAGTGTGTAGAGACTGAATATGCTGATCAACTTCTCCTTCACTGAACAACAAAACTCTATTTTGCTTTTCAAGCAGAGCAACAGAGATCATGATTCACAGATTGTTTATACAGGTTCCAAGACAGACATGCGTGAGGACTGAAAAAGAGGAGCAGTCTGCAGCCTCCAGCCTTGTCCACCTGTGTTAATAAGAGACACAAAGGTAAACTTATTCCTCAGATGTCACAACACAGGTCCTCCATATGGAATCAAACTGTAGTATGGTCCTGGTCTTCCCCATCAGGTGAGGACACAGACCAATTAACTCTTCTGAACGTACAGTAAGTCCAGTTCAAAGCATAGGAAAAATCAGAAAAGGGAACTGGAGTTCAGCAAAACACAACAAAGCTGAATAACTACTCAAGTAAATAAAATTCTCTTGGTATTTGTAGAGTTATTCTTGTGAGGAAGCTGTTTTGGGAACACTTTGGGTCATCCAAAACATGTTTGATGTGACAGTGTTTTGATATGGTTTGGGAGGTTCCTGTCACTTTTACACATTCTCAGTGAAGTTGCTACCATGACTTATAACCTCAGCGGCAAAGAATGAGGTGTTCCTCACTCGTGACATGATCTCTCCACCTTTGCTCCGAAAACACTTGTGCCATAAGGCTTAGCAATAAGTTTTGAAGAACTACAAATAGTTACAACTGCACTCTACATGCCAAATAAAAGAAGTGTGTCTTGTGCTAAAGTGCAACACAGTCAGGCAAAACTACCAATAGATGTTCTAGTATTAGCTGAAATTACTCAGAATAATGATGATGTAGGTGGCTCCCAAATTGCATCATAACAATAATGTAAAAATGGAAAGTAAAGGCTGTATTTCCTTGCTTGGGTCTCAAATCTGGTTTTGAACCCTTGGTTGGCCCTACTGCCTTGAACACTACAGAACTGTTGGATTTTACGTTATTTTAACCTTTGAAATGTTTGGCAGTCTAGACCCATTTTTCTGCCGGTGAAGAGGACAGATCAGCCGATGCATTGTGCAAGAGGGGCAGGCTCTGGTTCGCTGACTTCTGAACACACCAAGGTGATCCCGACTTAAGTGCCTCCAACGCAGACGTCCTGCAGGTGACTCCAGCATGCAATTCACAGTGCTGAATGAGCAGCTTGTGTTTCCTACCCTGCACATCAAAATGTGTTCAAAACAGCAGACAGAAACATCTATTCACTCAGGAGACAAACAACCTCATGAGTGTAGGTCTAATATGCTCTTTTTTTGTGTTTGATTTTTTGTTTTGTTTTGTTTTAGGTTTTTTTTTTGTTTGTTTCTCATCAAACTGAGAAGGGAAACACTGTTTTCTCTTAAAATACTTTGAGAAGAAGGGATAGAAAGTGATAGTGCCTGGCCCCTTCTTGCAGTGCAAAAGCCCTGTTGCCAGAGCTGTCACAGAGGAAGAGGGACATGTGGGTCGATTTCCCCTTCTGCCTCAGGCAGACCCATGTTTCCTGCCCTTTAGAGAAAAGGCTGTAGTCAACGGGAGGATTCAGTATTCACCAACGAGCCAGTGAGGGAAGATGAAAGGGAGCTCATGGCTCCAGGGGTCAGGGAATCCTTTCAGTTGCACTCTCTGCTCCAAGGATGGTTTATGTTTATTTAAAGACTGTTTTACGTAAGAATATATAGTCCTGTGATGACACAGTGACAAGGTTTCACCACTTTCTGCTGACCCACACGATGTGGACTGTGCCTTGTAAAAAACATATGGAACACATGTGTTTCTGTTGAATAGAAATTGAAGAGATTGGAACTATTCATTTGACAAAAATGAATAAGAAGGAATATAAAATAGCTGTATTTGAGATAATGAATTATATCGAGAAGGTAAAACAGATTCTTCTGTTTATCCAATCAAGAAAAGTTTAATGAAGCAGAAAGGAGGAAAAAAGAGGTAATCAAAGGAAGATTTTTTCTTTTATCTCCTGTTCTTTTTTTTTTTGGTTAGACAAAAGCTGCAATTAACCCGTTCAACTCATTCCTACTAGGTATAATTTAGGCCAAGAGATTAGTAGGATGCAAAAAGCATTAGACACCTACATGCATAATGAAAATATCCATAAGTTACAATAGGTAGAACATTATCTCAAACCCTTTTATAGAATAGCTTACCTCTTAATACCAAGTGAATCCTGTGTACTTCTGTCTAGTCAAGGACCTTGTGAAGCACTTCTTTTTTATCCAGGATCTTTACTTATCTTCCTTATTAAAAAAAACCCCAAAAACCAAACACAATAAAAGAAGGCAGCTAAAATATAATACACTCCTCTGCATTGTTTCTGTTCCAGGGAAACAGCTGTTTTATTGCTTAAGTGGAACAGTGATTTTGCAAAGTTATGTGATACTTAGAGTAACATTTTTACCCTGTAATTAAAATTCAGCCCTGGTAAATAAAGAGAAGGAGAAGCACAATCTGACCACTCGGATAGGAATGATGTGTTGGAGCCATTTCCATAAGAGGCAACCCACAAAAGTGAGGATGTGATTTTCCATTATAAGTGTACTCTTGTACCAGGAGTGAGCTGACAAAAAAGGTATTTGCAGAATAGCTATATATCAATAATGCAGTGGGAGAAATGGACAGCTATCAAATTTTCCATGTGTCATTTCATGCAGGCTGAAGCTTTTCTCTCTACTGTGTTATTAGTTTCATACTGATGTTTGGAAAATCAGAGAGCATTTCAGGGTTGGGCTCTTCCTTCTCTTCCTGGACTCAATTATTTAGAAATATATAAGGACAGGCAGATCTTAAAATAACTGTCAAGGTTTTATAATTGGTTTTAATGTCTTGGAGGCCATAGAAGTTAAGGGAAGACTAACTCTCATGTTGTATTAAGTCAATAGTTATTTACTGTCCGTAGTAAATGTCAAATCAGAATTTCATTTGAATTTATATAGTCTTTTCTTCTCTGATCTTTTTCTTGCTGGTCTCTTGGGCCATCTAAATTTTACTATTCCTGAGGAAGGCTGCCCTTCTATCCCCTTAATGTGACCCTAGGGGTGAGAAGACCAACTGGTTTTCTGTTTGGTTCTGAATATATTGTTTTACTGTTACGAAAACACAGAAAGCTCTTGCCTTGCTACCAGAGCCATATCTCACATTGACAAACTCAAAGAAACAATCTCACCCTCATTATATCCACCATGTTGGTCATCCACTATATTCCTGAGTGTCCTTGTGCCCTCAGGTACCACTAAAGTTTTTGCAGTCTAAAGGTGTTAACTGCCTAAGTGACCAGGACTAAAGAAAGCATTTCCTAGCTAAAGCTCTTTCTACCAATACAAATTTATCAGCTAAATTCAGTTGTGAATGATATTTAATAATTCCAGGGTCCCTTTGCTCTTGGTTTAAAATTTGTCACATTATTTTATTACTGTTTGCAGAAGTAACAAAAGATATTGCAACAAGGATTCATTTGGGCAAATTAAACCTGCAGTGGGATTTCAAACACAGGCATTTGTTCTCTGGGATTAGACATCAGCAGCCTGTGGAATTATTTCTGACATTTCATCCATCATACACTCAGAATAACTAAACAAGCTGGTGCTGCTTTCTTCCTGCTCAAAGAACAACTTTTACAGAACCTTCCCAACCTATTAGTGTCAGGAAATTGTACTTGGAAAGTTCAGAGAGAAAGAAAAATCTTCCACAAGTGAAAGGCAGAGATGTTATCACATGTCAATAATGTGCTTTGGGAGGTCTGCTCATAAACAGATCTTTAGCTGGTGCAAATAGGAATGACATACCTGGTGTAGATACACTGATTTTGGTCAGTCCTGGAATTATCACCATAGGAAATTTCACCATAGGATTCACTAGATCTATAACTGTGAGAATCTGGACTGGGTCTTCTAAAAGTAAACTGAAACTGATATTAGCAGAAATGTGAGGAGGGCTGCTTCTTTTCCTCTTTGTTCGAAAAAGTAAACTTTAAAGCACATAAGTTTACAGCATAACCTCCTGAACTCTGCTGTTTTCAGTCTTTTCTTGAATCTCTGAGCACATAGTTTGGCAGCTAAAATTTTTAATACAACTATTTCCTTCCAGGAAAAACATGGTCAAACTAGATTAACTGTATTATGTAAATATCATAGCATCAGTGAACAAAAACCATGGGCTACCTCATTATTAGAAGATAATACCCTTTTAATCTACATTTTAAAAAAAAGGAAAGAAGTTTTCTAATACAGCTCAAATGGGTTTCCCAATCTGGAGAGACCTCCAAGGATTTTTTGCAATTACAGGAAGTTTCACTCCCTGCCCTGCCCCTCCTGCCTCCGCTTTAATAACTCATATAATGTGCTTTGATGTAACACAGTCTCACACTGAAATCTACAATCAAACACCTAAACTAACAGAAAAGGTAAAATCACCGAAAGGGAGATTTTAGAAACAGAAATGCATAACCAGATAAATGAGAATAAAGTTTTCAAAAGGATTGCAGAGGAGTAATAGGAGATAATGCTGGTGTGCTTCTTACTTCATTGTTGTTTTCCTTCAGAAGAAGTTCTATCAGCTGGGGAGAGTTACTCACGTCTTTGAAGCTGGGTCTAATTTCTCTGAAATCAGATTCCTTATTCCCAGGACTCCACTCCACAGTGCCAGCACAAACACAGATCAGCAGCTGCACAGCACTTTAAAGAGTTAGCAAGGACCTATCAAGCAACTATTCAATTTCAGATCTCTGTCCATTATTTTCACTGAGCAAATTTAAAGTTACGGGCATAAAAATAAGAGAAAACAAATGAGCGTTTTGGAAGTCTGAGAATCTCATCTAAGGAGTGAAACTCACCTACTGCTTAACAAGAGATGAGACCTTGTAGGTAAGAAGTGCTGATGTGAAGACTGATCCCTTTGCCACAAATAAACCTTTTCACTCTGATGAATGCAGTGAATGCTGGTGCACTGAGCTGGTGTCAACCTTATTTCTGCCAGGGACACGTCCAGTTCTGTTTGCTTCTGCACTTGGGCAGCCGTGTGCAAGATGATTTCACATCTGGTGGAGTTCCCTGAGAGTTAGTAGGACTGTGCTGTGGATGAGTTGGTAGAATGAAGTGAATGAAGACCCTAAGTTTGAGATTCTTGGATTACTTCCCAAATTCAATCTTTTGCTGTAGTTGTTGTTAGTGAGCCCAAATTTGTGCAGTTTTCTAGTGTACATGTATGTGTCTGTGTGTGGGTGAAATACAAGCTATTGTAGACAGACATTGACTTTTTGCATAAACACGTGTACACTTATCCTGTGGCCTGAAGTACTTGACAAATAAAAGCATTAACAAGCTTCTAATAAAATAAGCAATAGTGGAACTATGGACCACCTTTGCCTCAGAGTTGTTTGTGTGGCTGAGGTTTGCGAATTATAATTGTGGTGTTCCTTGCTTGACACCAGCAAAGCCAAAAGCCTTCACAATAAAAAGGCAGCAAAATCTCAAGCAGTTCTGTGCAAGTGTATGAGAGAAGACAGGATTTGCTGTTTATCAATAAGTTGTCTTTTGGCTTGCATGGCATTAGTTAATGCCAATGGAAGTGCTACACAGAATAATTTGAGGAAAAAAAACCCCCATGCAGATGCAACTAACCATGGTGAAGAAGTGAGAAAGTTTCAGGACAACTCGCTCATGCTTTACAGTCTTCTAATTTTTAAAATTAGAAAACTTGCTTTTTCCAAGATGAATATGACAAATTTGACAGAAATGAGTGAAGAAGATCTTGTCATACGTACATTTAGATATGTCTGGTCGCTGTGGAGGTAGGATTTGTAAATTTTGATAGGACACTTTTGAAAATTTCCTACAGTCATCACCTAGAGAAAAATTATAGGACTGAAGTGAAAGAACTTTTACCCTCTGCTTCCTTTCCTTCATCCCCAAAATAGAGATTTACTTCTAGGTGAGCACCCAGGGTGAATCTCCCTAGTGACAGAGGTGGCCAGTATTCCTGTGAGAAAGATCACTCAAACTCTGCCATTGATTTACAGCCTGGCTCTTCATCTATCCTCCTTCGTTAATATATGTGTAAGTGTGTGCAACTGATTAGATATCTCCAATATGAAAATTTCAGAAAATTGTGCTTCAGTAGGAATGAATACTTGCCCACCAGACCGGTACGTTAAGTTTGCTGTGGGTGTAGGAGTTGTGAGCAGGTCCATGAGCAGTTCTGGAAGCCAAGCTTATAGTCACCTTTATACCTGTCTTTTCCACCTTTGTCCTGGACCACTTTGATTTCTCTGAGAGTATAATTTTTTCAGCTGGGACAGAAAGTAAAAGTGAAAGACAAGGCCGGGTAGGATGGCTTGGAAATACAGTCAGGCTTTGCATAAAACTGTAGTTTAGACATTCACCCAAAACATGAGAGGATCAGTCCTAATCCCTGAGTCAGTCATAAAACTGTATCAACTTTGAAGACAGCACTGAATGTTTTTGAAGACATGGGGTTGGATGTCAGCTTCAGGGAGACATGTATAGATCTGAATTGCTGCAGAGCAGAGACAGGCATCAACTCAGGGCTAAGGATTTCCCAAGACACTTTAAAATTAGGTTACTTTATTTATTTTTTATCCCTCTAGACTTTTTAAAAAATCTGGTTCTGCTTCTAAAACATTCACAAGCAAGGAATTATGGAAGATATCTGTAACTGACTACTTTGTAGCAGACAGCTTTTAAAAGGAATGATTTATTTTAAATTTTTTTACTGTCTAGAAAAAGTGAAATTATTTTTTCAATCTTGATATTGGAGGTGGACAATGTAAATTATGTGTGGCAACAACTTTTTTGATTTACACAAGCAGACATGAATAGTTTGGGATAAACAAATATGGAACAACAGACTAGATGAAGGCTGGTCACTTTGATTTCCAAAGTGGTTCTGAAGATGCAGAGAGAATAAGGTGACAAAGTAGTAGTCCAGTCTCCTGTACTGATCACACAGGATGTGAACCTATATGCCAGACTTAATTACAGTTTCATGCACAAGGATGGAAGACCAAAGAGGATCTATGCTTCATGGTGACCCTTGTTCTCCCATCTCCCACACGAAGCAAAATACAGCATAGAAGTTAGGCCATCCCTTGCCTTTTATTTCTCAAACTGCTTTCTAAGCTGTCTACAACTGTCAAATTTGAAAAATGTTAACAATAAAAAAAAGCAAGGAGAGAAGGCAAGACACCTACCGTACATTGCAATAGTCCTGCCCAGCAAGAGAAACCTCTTTCAAACAAAGAGGAGTTGGTTGGGTACCCAATTTGAAATGAAGACACTAACTGTGCTGTACTGTTCTCTGTTTCCTGACCTTAAATACTCATGGAGGGAAATAAATACTTCCAGATGAGAAAAACCATATTTTAGAAAGTTAAAGTTGGGTAAGTTGAGTCCCAAACATCTCTTACAGCTAGATAGTTCAATGAGCAGTATAAAACCAAAGTTTCTGTCGAATAAAGGTAAGTTTTATTATATTTTATTGTAGTATTATGTATTTCCCAAAAGACATGAAAAAGTTACAAAAAGTTGTGATATCATTTCATGTAGGACAATAGCTGAGAGAGACAGTATGAGGCCTAGGCTGTCGACAATAACTTCATCCTGTATTTCTGAATAGCCTTAAAAAATTTACTGCCAAAGAACTGGACTAGCTGTACTAACAACACTAAGGAGAGATATTAGGCTGGGCTTGACATACTGAGATTTGTCTCAGGAGAGATACTATACTCACTAGGATCCTGTCCAACTTCATTAATGTTTCTTGATTGTGGTCAAAGGTTAATAAATATATGTTCAAATTATACTTTGCCACATGTACATGCATTATGGAGTAAAATTTATAAATTTCTTCACTGGACATCATATCCTTTGTCTCAAGCATCTAAAGTCATAAATGTCTCAAACCAACATGGCACCAAAAAGCATATGAAAAAGTAAATGCTCAAACACTCTTGCTAAAATTATAGTTTTCTTACAAGAAAAGTTACCCCTGACTAGAAAATCCATTGTGTGATGCAATCACAAAGACAACTGATCACTCCAACAACCAGCATCATACACGGAATTTAGAGTGAACTGTTTATTTTTAACCCACACTGAGGCTCACCTGGTAGTTTGCAGTCATTCTTCACTTCTGTTGGTATCAACAAGGCTGACAGAAGTGTACGTGTTAAGGTGACCCCAACTTCTGCTTTGATTAATTGACTCTATAATTTTTCTCTTTGAAGGGAGAAAAAAAGGAACTATATCATTAGCATCTTTTGAAAGGACTGTACCTTAAACAAGTATAAGTGTTTTTCTGGATTAAACTAGTACAACATCCTCCTATACTAACAAAGATTATCATAGTTCAAATTTGATATCAGTAAAAAGGTATTTAATGTATGGTCCTAAAATAAGTTGTGCTAGGACTTGTTTGTGTGTAGTGCCTTCTGGAAAGTGCTGTGCCTCCTCCATCTGAACAACCTACAACAAAGGCCATACACTACAAAATATTGAGTTCCTGAGTACGCTGGCTTTCTAAGACAATAAATTATCACTAGTAAGCCATGGAGTATTTAGAAAGAGTTCCAAGCAACTCACAAATATCCAACTATTTTTTTAAAATTTAACTTTTGATAAAACTGAACAGATAGAAAACAAAAAAAAATTTAAGATGATGTATGAACTTAAGCTATATGAACTGTCAAATTATATTTTAAGGTATCCTAAGAACTGAGTCGTTTTGCTTTATTCTTATCTATGTATCATTTTACCCAATCAAAGCATTAATGTTACTTTCTTACTATGGATATAAGACGATGCTATTCACACTGGTTTCCAAGTATGACAGAATCCTGCCCAATCTGATATCACAGTTACTGTTCATCTCCTACTGGTGATCACCCCCTCGTGTCATGGTTGCGAAGAGAAATGCAGAGAAGGATCACAAGACTCTGTAATAATAATGTGCACTTTACATGTACTCATATCTAACACTGAAGCTAAAACATTGTACTCTGCTTCCTTATTTTGTCATTTTGTTTGGTGAAAATCTGAAAAATTATTTGGAGATCAATATTATTTCTTGAACTTGTTTCCATTTATTTTTAATCTTTCTTGCCAAGATAATTTGTGCAGAATATCCCATGCCAAATATCAGGTATATAAAATAAATAGACAACATGTCGTCAAAGTATTGAAAATTTTATTTTTCAAATGCACAATTTGGACTGTACTAATGCAATTGCTGGAGCATGTACTTTGTATGCAGGCTTCTAGGACATTTTCATTTGTTAGAATATAGCTCTGCCATGCTTTTCTGTTTACTGCTTTTTCACTATTCTAGAAGATTTTGGCTCTAGCCCTGGTTGCAATGCAAGAGTTTAATTAGAAATCTGCAGATGTTTTTCATAGGCTATGCAGAGTGGGATTTATGTTTCATCAATGAATGTGCATTGGGTCTTAGTTGAATATATGCATATACACTTCAAATACATGGGCAATGAATAGACCCTCAAAAACCAAAACCAAACCCCCTGAATACGTACTTTCTATAGCACTGAGAAACAAGATGTTGACATCAGGGCTATCACCTTTGTGGTATATGCAGAGATAAGGAGGAATCTATAACATAAACACAGATAAAATTCTTTGTTTTCATTCCAGTTTAGTGATCTTTCATCCACATGCTGAAAACAGGGATGTTTCCTCTCGGCACCTAAAACCAGCCGGCTGAAAGATTGGCAGCTGCCTGCAGAACAGGCACACCTTGCACTTAGTCCCAGGCTGGTAGTGTTTTAATCACGGCTGTGGTGATGAAAAGGCTGGGAGGGCTTACCTTTCCCGCACTGACCTAAACAAACACAACACATGTTTGTTGCAATCCAAGCCAGTAGACTGATTCAACTTTCTCTACACACAGAACCACAGAATCACAATAGCTTGGAAGGGACCACAGTGGGTCATCTGGTCCAACCTCCTTGCTCAAGCAGGGCCAACCCAGAGCACTTGGCACAGGATGGCATCCAGATGGCTCTTGAATGTCTCTAGTGAGGGAAAGTCAGCACTCCCTCTGGGCAGTCTGTTCCAGTGTGTGGTCACCTGCACAGTAAAGAAGTTCTTCCTCATATTTAGTTTGAACTTCCTGTGCATCAGTTTCTGTCAATTGCCTCTTGTTTCATTGATTTACACCACTGAGAAGAGCCTGGTTCCATCCTCTTGATACCCTCCCTTTCGATATTTATACACATTAATGAGGCCACCTTTCAGTCACCTCTTCTTGAGGCTGAACAGGTCCAACTCCCTCAGTCTTTTGTTGCAAGAGAGATTCTCCAGATCCTTGACCAACTTAGTAGCTCTCTGCTGGACCTGCTCCAGTAGCTTCATGTCTCTCTTATACTGAGGAGCCCACAACTGATCACAGTACTCCAAATGTGGCCTTACCAGGGCTAAATAGAGGGGCAGGATCACCTCCCTCGACCTGCTGGCAATGCTCTTCCTAATGCATCCCAGGATTCCGTTGGACATTCATATATCCTGGTCTCCTGGATCAGAGATCCCTGAGGTCTGATGTTATTGTTGACGAGTGATGCAAAGAAGGCATTCAATAATTTTGCCTTCTTTGTGTCCTCTGCTACCAGTGTCCTCCCTCCATTTACTAATGGGTCTATATTATTCTTTATTTTCCTTTTGTTATTTATGTATTTGAAAAAGACTTTTTTATTATCCTTGACATCCTTGGCCAGATTTAATTCTAAATGGACCTTGGCCTTTCTAGACTAATTTCATTTCTACTTATCCTGATCACCTCTCTATATTCATTCCAAGTGGTGTCTTTCTTCCATCTCCTGTGAACCTCTTTCTTATACTTAGCAATGACAGGGGTTCTGTATTCAACCATGTAGGTTTCTTGTGCTGTTGGCCTGCTGTGTTTCTCACTAGACGCATTGATCTTGAGCCAGGAGGAAGAGAGCCTTAAGCACTGACCGACTCTTCTGGATTCCTCTTCCCTGCAGAGGAAGAAAGGTCCATGCACATATTAATCTAACTGTACAGTCAAAAACATAACCTGTCTACGTGCTCCTGTGTCTTGATACATTGCTGAGTTTGGCCTTTTACAAACCTCAGGTTAATGATTCCCATCATCTCAGCAAACTGTCATTTTGAGTTTACTGAAAAACAGGAAAAGGAATAAAAAGACTTTCAAAATCCCTCTTGTTCTCCTCTTGTGTCCTGAAATCTGGTATGAATTGTCAAAGCTAGAGAGTTTCTTTCCAGTAAGTTATTCTCTGTAAATCTGATCTGTTTTTTGCACACATACACGTACAGATCTGTTTTTATATATGCTTTCTCCTCATGAAAAGCATTCTGGCTACTTAACAGGCATGTGGGATCCTGCATAGATTAAGTTGATTCTACATGATTCAAACTATAAAATATAAAATCTCATTTTCAATAAGCATATAGAGAAACCATGTAGAACATGAAAGATCCAACTGGAAATTCTTCATTCTAGTTTGTGAATAACTTTTTTCATCCCACAGTCCCATTGGTTTCAACTGGGCTGAGTCAGAGCTTAAGACCATATTTTGGCCTTGTCTTTAAACCACATCATCTCCTATCATGCAATATGATCTGCAGAAAGACAATCACAAACTTAACTGATGTCAGTGGGCTGTTTTTGTGGCGTGGGAAGACATTTCATGGATCAAGGCCATAACAGTTAACTCAACTACCCAAACAAGAACATGACAAAGCTTCACTGCAATATTTAATCTGATGTTTTTGAGGTTATATTAACTTTTCACTTCAAGGACGTGTGGTGTTTCTCTACTGAAAATGTGTAATATTCTTAAAGTGTTCTCACAGCTTTAAGATGACAACCATTACACAAATTTTAGAGAATGGCAAAATCTGAAGTGGACTCCAGCAGCAAAACGGCAATGCCTACAAAAAAGGTGATCCTTTCTGGACACCTGTTCCTCCTATTGGATTCTTGCATGCCTCTTTTTCTTTATCTTTGCTGTCTTACACTGAGGTTTCCAATTTTTTTTGTGAGAAACATAGGTATGAGAGCTCGATCAGCCACCCCAAAAATTTAACAAACCACTAGAGAGAGGTGTTATTTCTGTGACAGTGAAACACAGGTACCTACACATTTTAGAGAGCTTTAATGCCATTCTGCTTTCACTGCTATTTATTTCAATATTACCTGTAATCAGAAATAAGACTACTCTATAGAGCACTTTTCATAAACTTACCGGACTCTGCTTAGCACATTCACCATCTCTGCAGCACTTCACCATGTTCTCTTTTTACAGATGTGTCAGAGCTTCACTCCTTTAGTACTTGACATACAGATAGATTGATGCACATACGTGAATCCAGTTGCATCCGTGTGCAGCCAGGTGTGCATTACAAGTAGAAAGATTGGGGCTTGATATGAATAAAAGTGTCCTATCATATTATACATGGGTTGATCTTTAATGACTTCATCTGACCATCATTTTTTATGGCATGAACACCACTGTGAGCTTTTTTGATTATCAACAGTCAAGCACATTTTCACGTCGTTCCTAAGCACCTATACTTTCAAATTTTTAATTTATCTTCCCTGAGTGTGAGCCAAAATGGTGAAGGACCCAGAAGAAAAACTTTTTCTTTGAGCTTCAGAGCCTCTTAACTCATGAATTAGCACTGGTGTGCCATGTGTCTACATCTGCTTGTTTATGTTAGAGCAGGACTCAATGTCTCAGAATCCATGCCGCATTGAATTTTTTCTGCATCTCCTTAGCTCATGAAAGGTCATATCGTTACCCACAAAGGTGCAAAGGTTGAATAAAATTTCATTTCAAATTGTATGAATCCAACCCATCACCTGATTTTGTATTGCCATTTTGAAAACTACAAGGAGTTGCGTAGTATATTGAAGGGCATCCCAGTAGGATTTCTCCTTGCTGTAGAGGAGAGCTGGAGAGGTTAATCAAAACAGGTGCAGCCTTCCTTACCTGTCACCACTTCTCACCTCCCATTCAGCATCTGTCTAATCTACACACGTGTTCAGTACAGTCTTCCCTGTCTGCACACTCAGAATCTGGATATAGTTGTCAACATCTCAATCAAGGCATAGTTCTGATTAGATTTCTCTGTCATAGTAGAAGGAAACATCCCTGGAAAGTTGCTCCATGCCATATTTCAACTACCAACAGCTAGTTGTTTTGGATGAATCTTCTGTTATGGTTAAAAAAACCATATTTCTAGTTAATTTCATGCTTTCACTTATAAAAGACTTTTGGAATGAAGGTGAAGACCAAAATGTATAGCCCAAAATGTAAAGGCATGAAAGTAAAGGTTAGAAAATTTTAAATACTTAATATAGGAGCTTAAAATGGAAACTGGTGCACCTCTTTAGCCATGGTGATTTTCCATACTAATCTAGCCATCTCTATGAAATAGACAGAGGCACACTGTAAATTTTGAGTTGTTTTTGCAGTCAGAGAAGGGGATGAATTTTACAAAATAATTATTTGTACGGTACTATTAATAATAGTGCCAGAAAAATTAATTCCACTGAGTGCAAAAAGTGTGCAAAACAAATAGGGTTCAAGATCAGGAACACTGGAATGACAGTATCCAATTAACAATAATAGAAATGATGTGGGTCATGGTATGTAAATGGCAGCTGCCTGGGGCCAAAAGTACTCAAAGGCAAAGCCAATAAGATATTAAAACCACCCCACATGACTGTTTCTCAGCTCATGAGAAAATCCATGTTGAAAATATGTTTATCTCTTCTAACAGCAAACTCAAACATATTCCATAATGCAAGCGTTAAGAGGATGTATAACTTGCACAGCATCCACAGCTAGGAAAATGATAAGAAGGAGAGATGCTTGAGGAGAAAAAAACCACTGCTAACCAGAGGTTTATACATGGACCACAGCACCCCACGTCCCACAGGTTCTGATTTCTCAAGCAAACCTGTTGCCAAGAGAATTTTTTTCTTGGACTGTAAAATTCATAGGAAGTGCTTGGCTTCCATCAAGAACACAGCAGTTTATTCCCCACACAAACAGCTCTATCTTGCTAGGCTGGATATAAACAGAAACACTGCTTCACTAATTATTTATACAGAGATAGCTGCATTCTGGAAGATTCATGGGAAATATAAGTTGGTTTATTTTTGGTTCTTTCTGTGTTTTTGACCTTCAGAGCTGTCAGACTCCACTGAAAACTGTCTAGACCTTCATTTACAAGAAGGTAATTCACAAGTGATTTTCCCCCCCCCGAGAGTACTTATACTGCTTATTTAATAATAATAATAATAATCATAAAGCATTTATATAAGGCACAGTCTTTACGTGGACAAAGAATTTATCTTCCAACATGTCTCACTGGTTTTTGACACTTCTTGTATGAGCAAGGAGTACTCCACAGCTACCAGCATCAACTTTGCTGCAGATATTTGCACTGTGAAGAATATTCTTACAAGTTCTGAAGATGCATTACTCTGAAGTGTTCCAACAAACAATGGCTTTTTCAAATCAAAATGACTACTTTTATGAGTCAAGTGGAACTTATTCATAAGGGTTTTCAGATTCAAGTCAACTGGTTTTTACATTATGCGTCTCCTTCTTTCCCCTTTTCTTCCCACTTCTAGACCAAGGAGTTGAAATATTGAAACAGGATTAGCAAGGTGAATAAGAGGAGAACAATTTTCCTGGTACTTCACATACTGTCATCCACATCATCTCACTTGTTCATGAAAAGCAGCCACAATAGGGAATATATGAAATAAGTTCCCAGCAGTTTAAAGCAAAGCTTTTAAACTGAAAGGGAGTGAGAGAAGAAACAATAATGCAGCCAGTGGAAAAAGAATTAGAATTTTGGACAGGCAGAATACTGTGGAGCTGCAGTAACCTAGGACCATAAACTGAACCTTACTCTATTTTAAGAATATTTTAAGGGCCTGTGGAATTTGGTCTCAGTTTAGTTTCTTGGATTAGCATTCCATTTGTGCAAAGTACCATGGAATTTTAATGAATACAAGTAGTCAGAGTTTCTGCTGTCTTCCAGAGATTTGTTTATTTGCTAGTTTAGAGACACTTTTCATATCTGACTTCAGTGGTGCATTTGTACCAGCACCATACTGAAGAAATGCTTAAAAATTCTGATGCTCAGAAAAGTGGCATATGTGAATCATATATAGTCCTAGATAAACACATAAAGGAATGTTTCCCCAGCTTAGATATTGAGATATTAAAATATTACTAGGGACACAAAGATGTAGCATCTAAGAGTCCAGTTCACTTTGCTCTTGTGGGGGGTTCCTGCATTTAAAATAATAGAAAAAGATTAAGATATTATTTCAGTTTCTGTTGTAAAATATTACTCCATAGGAGTGTTTTTCCTTGGGACATGAATGATTCTAGGACCTGAGTATATTAGCACCTGTTTTTGTCAAACACAATTGTTATATTGCAGGCCTTTTATGAAGGGTCCTCAAGGGAAGTTGGGTATTTAACTCAATTTGGCAAAACCAAACAGACATTTTTCAAGATCTCTATCTTAGTTAGTCCTTTTCTTTATTACAGGTTTTCTGGATTGTTTTTCCCTTTAAAATCTTCCTTTAGAGTTGCAGAGATCCAACTGCAGCACAAATGACAGGAGCTGGGTAAGAAACTTCTTGTCTCATAATGACTATCCAAGTCTTCATGTAGCCTGAGAATCAAGATGATTGACCCAAATCTAAAATTTTGTGTAAGTAGTTTATATGCCTTTAAGAAGACTGATCAAGTAATTGTTTTTAGCCTTAAGAGAAGGCTTTTTGAGATCTGTAGAAGATGGTTTGGGACAAAGTTTTAAGCCTTTCATTGACATTTGTTTTGCAAAAAATTAAATAGCTCTTTATATAAAATCTGGTCATACAGTCCTGAAAATCTGGCTGTATTCTATTTGTTAATCAAAACCAGTCAATCATATGTAACGTGGTCTTCTTTATTTAAATAGTATGAAATATTTTGGATATTAGTGGCTTCTTAAAATGACTATAAATTTCCACATATACCAGGAGAGACAACAGCTTCAAAAGTGAAAGATAATTCCTCATCACAACATCCAAATCTTCCCAGAGCATTTCATACAGTTTCTGGAGCTTAGCTGCACTCTCTAGTGCAGTTTCTGGAGCTACTAAAATCTGTTCTCTGTCACTTAATCTGTCTCATAATGTCACAGGTTACAGGAAATTATTATTTGTTGAATTTTAATATTTGTGAAAACAAATAAATGTTTTTGTTGTAATTTAATAGAGTCACTTAAAAAGTAAAAATGTTATAAACTGCTGGAGCACAGTCAAGTTTTGGTAAAATCTGGCTAGATAACATATTCTCCTCATGACACATTCAGTGGAGTGAATGTACATAGCTGAAGTTGTGTTCTCTGAAATACAAAATTTATAATAGACATGAGATTGTGTCTTTACAGCATATATGAGGCAATTTTCATAAAACAGCTATACATGAGGTTAATGGCTTAAACAATTGACCACTTAAGCACCCAGGGCGTTCACACCCATCACTGGAGGCTACTGCTGGTTATTGAACAAAATATAATTGCTGATTTTGAATTATTGAACAAAAACTGCAGATAAGAAGCAAACCCTGTGAGGAGGAGTAGTCATTCTTATTATGCCAATGCCCTCCCTTGCATAATGGCTCTGATGTGAAAACTCCTCTCTGGGAAAGTGCGGGGATGTTCACATGTAGCCTGAAGGTATTCACCCCTTCTGATGGGTGATAGGTGACTCAACTGGGCTGACATGAGAGGCAGCTGCAACATTTTAAACCATCGAGGACTCCTGAAGTGTTGTGTGATCCACAGCATTACATCATTCAGTGTGAAGCTCCCCACACCTGGGGAGGTACCTGGGCCTGACCCTAAGTGAAACTAAAGCCCAGTGGACTGGGTGTTTTTTGGGCTTTCCCTGCACCTGACAGATCAAGACTATGACCATCACTTTGACCAAAAGACATCGACATTGCAACAACAAAGTCTTGTTGCAACATCCAACATGTGATGACTATATAATTTTTCTATCTCTACCTCATATTTACTGTTAAATAAAAATCCATACTATTGACTTTGGCATGTAGTCTTGTTTGCAATAAGCAGATGTTAACGCTATATAATTCCCTTTTAAGTCAATTACTGTGTTTGTTCCCCCCGCTCTCCTCAAAATGTATCAGATAAGTTTTTCATTACTATTTCCTAAAGAAGAAAATAAAACCAATGAAAAATCAATAGCTAAGTTCACATGTGGAGATTTTATTCTTCTGCATATTTCACCATATGTGGGCACATCCAAGACAGTGTTCTTATTGACGTGGGGCCTGCTACTCTTAATGGTGCTTTTCTAGTTAGTAAAGTCAGTAGTTGTAGAGCCTTGGATTTGGTCTCAAGAAGTCAACTGTGTATTTGAATTTTAATTTTGTGGATATAAACAGTTGCATCACATTTCCAGCAAAAACAATGGGATTGTTCTCAGCACTGCTCTACCAAGAAGGCAAGTTTTTTATTTTCTTCTTATATGCACAATCAAAACCATTCCAACCATAGAATTCTGCTCTGCATTCACTTCTGAAACAGAGCATGAGAGGTGTCACTCAAAAGTAAAAATCCTACCCTTCCTTGGGCCAAATAGTGAAAGAAAAGTCCAGCAGTGCAACATTACTCACAGGACTTCTATCAAAAGTTTGAATTCCTTGACTATTGCCAATAGTCGTCACTGTGTGCAATAAATGACGAGATGTCTTGTCATCTTCTGTGTGGAAAAGTTGGCAGCATTATTTTTGTCCTAGTTTGGGCAAGGACCTGGAGGTTATTCTGTCTACCTCACATAATTGCTGGGACCAGGGGGAAGAGACTCTCCGGCTTCTGAAGAGAAGGGTGTAGCTTTTCATTGAAAAGAAGTGGTGACATTGTTTGCCATTGTTCATTTTCTTGGGGCCCTTGGTGAGAATTTTTGCATGTGAATTTTTGCATATGAATCACCCTCTCTTTTGCATATTTTGTTGTTAATATTGTTGCTGCTGCTGTTTGTTTTCTTATTTTATCATTGTTTCCTGTAAACTGTTTTTATCTTGATCTGTGATCTTCACCTTTTGTGCCTCAAACTCTCAACCCTATCCTGCAGGAGCAGGAAGTGGGGAGTGAGTTACTGACATGTGGTTTGGAAGAGGAAGGTAGGGATGCTGGACTGGGGAGTGTCATTCCTAAACCATTAAAACCTTTCATCAGGCAAGTGATAAGGAATTGCATGCATGGAGTATAGGAAGCTTCTCTTCTTGCTGTAGAGGGTATCCACCAGTGACCGTGTTCTTGTTGAGTAATAATGATATACCACAATGAAACAGTAGAAGATATATGTCAGATGGTTTGCCAATAACATTAGAAAAAAAGCAGCTGATGTATGGGATATTGAAGGCAGATTAAGTTGTTAATGTATATTAGTGTATTCTTAATTTCCTTTTAATTGAAAAAGACATATTGACTTTAATTAAAACCATTTCACAGGAACTGTCAATTAGCACATGTCAAACTAGTTAATTCAGAACAGAATTCTTTTAATTAGGGTCTGCTTTTCTTTAACTGTGGGACCAATGAAATCAGCCTTTCCTTATCAAGACTTTAAATGTCTCTAAGAAATACAATACAAATCTCTAAAAACTCTTATCTATTATTAGAAGTCCATATGGACAACATTAAAATGATGGTGCTGGCGTTGTTCATGGCACAGAAATCAGTTTCCTTTATGACTGTTAAAAAAAAAGGAAAAAGATGTCTTTGAAGAAAGACTATTTTAAATACACAGATATATCCTACATTAAAGAGACTACGAAATTTATGACATGGATGTTCACATTTAAATTATTTAATATGTCAGCTTAAATAAACGGTCCTATTCGAACATGTTGTGTTTTCTATCAGACAAAGACACATAAAACATTTTCAAACCATGCAGTAATGTTCTTCGTTTAAATGAATTATAATCAAAAGGAGAAAACAGACTTGACTGTTTTTTCGGGACAATACAAACCCAGCATTGATAACTTTCATTTCATATGAAGATTTAATGCTTCTTGCTAATCCAGTGTCTGTGAACATTAGTGTGCTAATGTCATGTCAGTTATCAAACAGCATATAGTTTGATAGCATATAGTTGTCAGTTATCAAACAGCATATCCAACAGCATATCTTGACTTTCACATAGTTTCAGAGTAAAATCTGGTATGCCAGTGGATCTCTGCTCTTGGTTGATCTACTGGTGTAAGGACCTTCTCCATGGTTTCTGGGAACTGCCATGTGCAATATCTGTGATGCTGGTCACATCCCTTCAGGAGTAAGAACACCTGAGAAAAATGCAAAAAATTATAAAAGGAATAATTGCAAAATCTAGACTTAGCTCAATGATATAGCATCTATCCACTGTTTTACTGACCTCTGTCATCATAGGATTACAGAGATTAGTGAAAGGAATACTTAATAATTGAACTGAGGATTCCAAAGAGGATTATTTGGTAAAATATTTCATGTAGACCGATGGTTTGTTGAATATAATAGGAACCTTATTATGGACCTGACTAACTCAACAATAAAAGACGAACCATTTCCCAAAATGAAGTATAACTGGGGTGCATTAAAATTTAATGTGTTCTATAAGTACACTTTTCCTAGGATCCTACTCATACCATTTTTTCCCCCAGGTCGACTTTTTTGAATGCGGTGGCTAGTAGAGTTGTAAGAATGCCATGTGTTAGATCTATGTTAAGGTTTATACAAAACTTTGAAAAGTAGGTGAACTTCAGCTAGATGATCTGCAAACTGAAATATTGTGCCCCAGGAGTTCCTCAGCTCAAACAAGAGGCTGTGTGGGCATGTCACTTCACTGCCTGGTCTCCCTTGTGAAGTGTACCCGGAGTATAACTTACAGCTGTAGTTCTACTTTTAAATGTGATTGTAGATTGGTAACATAAGATCCTAATATTTATTCATTAATACCATTGTGGTCTAAATTAAATCTCCGCTTATCAATTTAAATGCTTACCATAATTTAGAGCCCATTCAGCAGATTTAAGTCACTTTGGCACTGAATTGCATAATTCAACGTCTTTTATAACACAGCAGAAAGAGTGTTTTGAATTTTGATCATATTGCTCAATATATTGTTTATTGCAATAACTCTTCTTTTAAAATAATTTCTGTACATTCCTGTGCATAAGAGTTATGCGTATGTTCACCAGAAAGGTTATAAAGCTTTACGTGACTGCCTTTATGCTCACATATTATCTGTTATACTGAACTTCAAACTGTAGGAATATTTGAACAGTTTAAATTATAAGACATTTTCAGATTACAATGAAATTTTTAATTTTTACACTATCCCAGTCAGGTGGGTATTTAGTGAGGTAGTTCACACATAACGGCAGGAAAAATGGCAAAACAGCTTTATGGAGGGAAAGTAACAAAAAGTAACATGCCCAAAACTCACACAAAGCCAGTTAGAAAGGGAATTAAAAGTAGAAGTTATCAATTTCCTGAAGTTGCATGATCCTCCTGGCAAACACCCTAGTGCACCTCTCAGCATAACCCACTATATGCCATGCTGTCAAAGCAGTGCAAAGTATTCATTTTTTTTTTTGTAATTAGTACTAAGGTGATTCATTGCTTAGCAGCAGCCCTAGTATTTACACACTTATGGATCTCATGATTTAGTAGCAAGCCTTGACTTCAATTAAACCTGACAGTTTTTGATAGCAAGAAATCATTACAGAACTTCAAAAGCTCTTGAACTGCAAGATCTTTACAATTATCTATATAAAGTCATTCAGCCTTTGTTGGCTCCCTGATCTTCTGTGGCAGCCCCAACCTCTCTGTCAACTTTATTCTGTAAGAAGTTGAACCTTAAAGCATGCTATTAAAAAATAGATATGAAAATGCTGCAATATACCATGAATTTCACCCCATCTGACATTCTTTTTGGAATAAATGCTTAATAAAAGTTGCCCATGTGAATCATGTACTGTTCATGTATTGTTCATGAATCAAATGAAGAGCAGTTTAAAAATTACTAGCATTACAGAAATGTAATAGCTTTTTAACAGATTATTTAAATGACTGTAGCTCTGATTTCCAATCATTTTGTCCAAACAGCTATGGCAGAGCTATCACGAAAAGGGAGTAACTTTCTGATTAAACTCTTTTGTTGTTGGATTTAAGAAAATTTTTGAAGAGAGAATTTCTCAGTCATGTATTCATCTTTCAGAGCTTGGGCATAGAGGGTGTAACAATACGATCCCACAACCGCAGATGAAAGCACTAAGAGTTTGGAGAATTCATTCCGTTCTTACAATCACAGTGAAGAAATCCTTTAAATACATCCAGAGCAGAAAAGAAAATTTGTTCAGACTGGCCAGTGTGTAGACCACTTGCTCAGGTGTCTTTGGTACCTGCAGCTTGCCTTGCCTTGTACTTCCTCCTGTTCTAAGGAGGACTTTTAGCTGTGACACTTGTGCTCATGTTAAACCATTACAGCAACTTTTTTGCAGCACACAACTGCAGTTTGAGACCTCTCCAATTGAACTGGGAGAGTTCCTTGCTCTAAGTCTTCTAGACTGATGTCTTTTGTTTACTGTTGTTTTGAAGCATAGACCAGATTTTTCCAAAACCCATTGCCTTTTGAACAACTATGCCTTATGCTGGCTATTTTAGATGAAACAGGTCTCTGTGTTAAGCAATGAAAACTACATAGTAGAAATATAATGCTAAGGTACCCAATACATGCCCAAATATTTGCAATGTTGTTTAGCAGCTGTAAACAAGGACAGTCAGATGGCTGTTGAAGAAGGGACCTATGGACCCTCAGGAGTTCACTGATCATAGATGAGGAGACGCTGCTTTTTCTCCCATTGTGTCTGTGGGCATATTCTTTCAGGTCGTATTGTCTCACATTACAGCAGTGTTAACTACTCTTTTATTAAACAATTCTCCAAGCATAACTAAAGCATTTGGATTGTTAACATATATTTAAGAAGGTTTCAAATCAGCACATTGTATATTTGCAGTGAAGTCATAAAAATATGCCAACATGAGCACATCTAATGAGGAAAATGTTCCATGCAGACGTCTGTTTCCCTATTATCCCATGAAATGACTGCATATTTTTATTTATATGAGTAATGCTAGATAGAAACTTGTTACCAAAACCCCATTCATTTAGGAAATATATAAGCACAATGAGCTTAATATAAGAAAGGGTTTAAAAACATATTTTTAGTGTTTCTAAAATGAAAAGAAATTAGAGAAAATGTTCCAAAGAACATTTTTTTCTCCCTCATGATGAGAAAGAAATATAGGTTCTCAGTTGGCATATTATTTGTGATGTGGCAGAGGCGAAATTTGTGCCTCACACCATGTATCCTTTACGAGATGAAGTGGAGTATAATTTAATTTTTTTTTTATTTGAAGGCTCTGTCTGGGCACATTGGCCACCAATTTTATTTTTATTGCAGTGCTTGGATAGCAAAGTCACATATTCTTATGTTAATGTAGAGTACATGGAAAAGGAAAGGGAAAGTATAATTTTTGTTGTTGCTTTTATCATTTGAAATTTACATAGTGTCTATGTACATTGGGTACCATTTCATTTTTACTGCACTGCACTGATAGCAATGTCACATATAATTAAATTAACACCAGACTAAGAAAAAAAAGAAAAAAGGAAAATCAGATTTTTTCCCCCCTCTGCTATTGCCATTGTTTGAAATTTTTCCTATTGTGTGAACAGAATTTCTGTAGGGTGATGGAAATACTGAAAGATCTTATCTCTATTGTGAAAAAAGTGTAACAGTATAGGTGTTTGTATTGCTCCTTAAGAGAGGGAATAGAAGATATAGAGCTAGTCACTATTCTTACCAGTGGGATAAAAGTTTGTACAATATCTAGAAACTGTTATTATAGAAACAGATGTTTTCCAGGGAAACTGGAATAATACCAAAATTTTTATTTCCCCAGAACAGTATATTTTATTAAAGTGCTTATCTTATGCATCCAAAAATAACCTCTGTGTCCACCTCCCTGTCTTTTAGTTCCTGAGTAGAGAATGTGACACCCTCTTTGGGACATGTAGGGTGAACCTGTAGTTGTGGTGGAGTCATTCCTGATCGATGACCTGTGTAAATAACAGCCACCAGGATGGACATGGTGCCCACCTACACGGGGAGCTCTAGACAGTTGTGTGACTGCTCCTTTTTCCATGACATGTCATTTTACAAGTTACTACAAACACCAGACAAGAGTACAGCCCTTGGGTTAACTTTGGGAAAGTTGTGCCTTAATATGGTGAATCTATTGTGAGCAATTTTCTCAGTTTTGGAGAGGAAAAGAGGTCAGCTTCTTTTATTTTATAATTTATTATTAATAATTTGCATATCATGCCCAACACTGCTTCTTTATCCTTGACATTTGGAGCAACTATGTTGTGGTCCTATAAATCAACTTCCATTTCTAAGGAACTACCTTTGGACAGACTGACATAGAGCTCCCAACAAGAGATGGCAAGCTCCAGCATGGTCCTTCTTCAGCTGCATCTTGGGTAGTTCTTCTAGTTTGAGATAGATGCTATGCATTGCAGCTTGTGCCCTGCTCTTTAGGCAGAATACTACAAGCTGGTCAACAGAACAAATGAAAGGACTGGAAGGTCCATCCTTTGAGGTGCAGCTGAGCACTCTGGGTTTATTTAGTTTGGGAGAAAAGGAGGCTGAGGGGTGAGCTCATTGCAGTCTACAACTTCCTGAGAAGGGAAAGTGTAGAGGGAGGTGCTGATCTCTTCTTTCTGGGATTCAGCAGTACACGTGGGAAAGGTTCAAACCTGTGTCAGGGGAGGTGTAAGCTTGCTGTTAGGAAGCATTTCTTTATTGAAAGGGTGGCCAGGCATTGGGACTAGAGGGATGGTCAATGCTCCAAACATGTCAATGTTTAAGAGGCCTTTAGGTAATGTGCTGAATAACATATTTTAACTTGTTATTTAAGTTAAATAACTTAATTAGATTTAAATTAATTAGAATTAAATTAAATAACTTAATTAGACCTGAAGTGGTAAGGCAGGTGGACTAGATAAATGTTGTAGGTCCCTTTCAACAGAAATATTAGTTCTCTTCTATTCTATTCTGACACAACTCGAACTAAAGGCACAAGGTAAGGAGGCTACATCTAAGGACACCACAAGAGCTTGACACTGGTCTTACAATTCCTACGTGGTGCTCATGGTGAAGATTGAGCCACAGAGGATGGTCTCCGACAATGTATCTAGC
Source organism: Atrichornis clamosus (assembly GCA_013400975.1). NCBI lineage: Eukaryota > Metazoa > Chordata > Aves > Passeriformes > Menuridae > Atrichornis > Atrichornis clamosus. The sequence continues at coordinate 158,579 of WBMZ01001215.1, read as the reverse complement.
ATTGGTGATGTCCCTTTACTTTTTGTTGCACAACATCTTGAATGTGAAGGTTTTTGGAGCATGTGGCTTGATCCCTGCATGGATAGACACAAAACTGTCTCCAAGTTTGTCCATGGGCCTTCGGGGAGCCTGTTAGTGAGGTGGGATAAAACAGTTTCCAGGCTCTTCCACTCTTGTTAAGAGTAGGACAAGAAAAGAACTAGACTGCAATTTATGGTGTACATGAACCAACCTGAATTGAGAAGGACAAGATAACCTTGGCCAACACATCTTTAATGAAAGAAGCATGACATGAAATGACTACAGATGTATGTAACAGATTTTGGGGTGTCACAATAAGCCACCAGAACACAGAAATAAATAACAGTTAGCATGGTATACATTTTTTAATGCCTTTCCTAGTGTGGGGCTTGGAAGACCTCCTCCTCACCCATTGCCACTGGCTACTCATGCACAGAAGAAGCACCACTCCTTCTTCAAAATATCACGTATCACAAAAGAGAAAATCATAAAAGAAAGGCTGGCCAGGGGAATCCCATGAGTCCTTTCATTCACAGTGAACTTGAAATGTCAGCTCCTGTACTGCTGCTGCTGCTGTTCCTTGGATGGTGTTTACAAAACTGACATCCTCAATCATGTAACACAAGGACAGTGGGGATGGCTTGCTTTGGTAGAGTCATTTGCAAAGTTGGACACAACCTCTGATGGTGCCAGTGTTCTTTTGCCTCCTGTACTTCAAGTGAGACAGAACATATGTGAAATGTTTCGTAGCAGGTGTTAGAGAAAGAGGGATAATGCGGTTGTTGTGGAAGAAGTGTTGAATGGATATATGCAGCTAAACTCTACACCTTGAGAGGAAACCCAGAATTATCCTTTCCTCATGAGTTGCAGAAAAAATCACGAGTTTGTATTTTGTATTTAGGGATTTGTAGAACACAAATTTTAGCTTATTTCTAAAGGCCTCCATATGTTTTTATTTGTGTTTTATACTTCCTTCTTGGCTGTACTGGAACTCTTTTGTTTTATACTGGCACCTCCCAGCACATTTTAAAGTTGTAAGAAACATACTTATCCCAGGGCTCCACAAATGAACTATGTCTTTTTCCCCTCTCTAGGTTTTTATTAAGATCAGTGGGACTAATTCCCTGTTGCTCTCCACCTTGTGTGGGTCTTTATACAGGTGCCAAGTGGGTGTGAAATTTTGGCTAAAACTACAGGCATATCTTTAACTGATCAAGCTTGAAGTCTGGGATCTCACACCAGAAATTTGTGTCCAAATCTTACATCTCTAGTGTGGGCTGAGCCTCTCTGGATGGCAGGTGATACTGCAGGTATTAATAAGCCACGTTCTCTCCCACTATTATCTCTGTAACAAAATGTTGTTTTGATTTCTAAAACATATTTAATCAGTCTATTCTCTGCTTTTTTTTTGACAGTCACCACAAACATTGGCAGGAAACTGGCTTAGAATGGAAAGTAATAGCAGGAAAAATTGATTTTTCTCAATATGTTGAATACACTGCCAAAATCCCTTTGCAATCCACCTACAGGCTGAAGACTTGCTCTTACAGAGAAACCAAAGTTAAACAACCAATTATGGACTTTTTCTACAACTCACATGTTAAAAAACCCCCAACCCAGAAGACAAGAAAACAATTCTTAAATCATAATCAAACTCATATTCATAATAGAAATGATAGATTACTTCCTGTGATAAATTTTCTCCATGAGATATTATACTTCCTCTGGAACAACTGTGACGGATGGTGGTAGATACAGATACGGCAATACATTTAGTTTCCTCTATCAGAAATTTATCCTTAGGACTTTCTAATAAGCAGCTCTTTTGATGTGATAACCCACACCTCTCATTTCAGAGATCCTTCAATGGAGTTTGTACTTCTTGAATAATAAATTCTTGCACAATCTTCAGAATAAAAAATTTCTTACTTCTCCTAATTTGATAATTTAGGCACCTGGTAGCTGACATACAAAGTCTGGTGTAAAAAATTTTGGAAAATTAAAAAGCCCACCAAACCTAAAAAGCAAGCCCTGCCCCCCACTCCAACCACTGATTTATAGTAACTAAGACTTATTTTTGTCCCTTTCTTTACAAATAGGAAAAATCAAGTATTGATTGTTTATAAACATTTTCATGGTCTGGCAAAGTCAATTTAATAGGAAACACAATGTTGAATAGTAACTATCTTGTTAGTAACAGCAGAAAAACAGAATTTTGCTGAATGCTACGTTTACCACAGTCGAACACTTACTCATTCCTCACTCAGGCAATATTACATTGAAAGGAAATTTCTCTGAACTGGAGAAATTAAGGATGTAACCACATGTAGAAACACAATTTTCCTAGTTTGTGAACTTATGCACTGAATAAAAAATGAACAATTACAATTTTTCAGCAAATTAACTTTATTGAAACCATTTTCTGATAATATATATTGTCAAGTTTTACTTAATATTTACTATGAGATTAAGACACAAATATATATCTAGTTTAAGGAAATACCTTTAAACTTCAGTTGTAACAGAGCTGTATTAAAGCAGATATTCAGATTAATTGGTGATGGGATTATTTAAGTCTAACAGTAAAGAAGAAACCACTGACTAACTCTACTAGTGCTGGGAGAAATCCTGGGGTCATCACCTGCTTTTTGCAATCACTTCCCCAAATGTTTATATATGCAAATATCTACTAAAAATTACTTAAAACTTCAAGATTTAATCTGATCTTTTTGAAGTTTTTGCTGATGGTTTACTATGTTTGACCAACTTCTGTTAATACTTTAAACTAGTGCATTGTCTGAAACTAACTTGCAACAGATGAAGTTACAGGCTAGTTAAAAGCATGTCTGTTGATTATAAAATGAACACAATCATTCTAACTTATTTTAAAATTTATGTAAAAATGAGTGTATCAATGCACACTAATGCATCTGAGTCTTTATATGCCTAAATTTTGAAATTGTAAATATTTAATAACTAACCAGTAATTTTGAAATAGATAACTATCCTCTACGTTTTAATGCATTTCATAACCAAAATCTTCAGGAATAAATGAATAGGGTGCTCACATGTCCTACAGAAGACATGCAAATATTTCGTGAAAAAAATACAGAGAGTACATGCTGGTACTGCTTTGAAAGCAAGTTTCAATGTGAAAACACTATTAGCACGTTTGATCTGTCATGATGGGTAGCAGCATATGATTTGATGCAAATTAAAAGAAAAAATTATTGGAATGGGCCAGAAATTCAAGGGAAAAGTCTTGATAAGTGTTATCTTTCCAGCATCTAGTACAAGTGCAATTATTGGTAACATTCATATTTCCCTTCATGGATGAATATAAGAGTTATTAAAATGGTGTTTGGTAGTCTGCTGAGAGTCTGTCATTTTCCTGGCATACCAAAGGAATTGAAAGAAAATTATTTGGGAAGAACATCATTACTTTTTTGTCCCAGATTTATGATTTTATTTGTTCATAACAGGAAGAGATGTTGTGTTGTGCCACCAAGTGACTTTGTGTATTACCCAACAACCTTCTACCTACCAATCCAGAGACCGGCCCAGAAGGAGAAAAGCGCCCACTTAACTGAATACTTCTCTCTGGCTCTCAAAACATTGCATCAGAGCATTTATTGTAGAACACTGCAACCAGATATGGGGAACTCCTTGCAGCAGAACAAGACAATGAGGAATGACCTGCTGGTTTCCAGGGGCTGTATCCAGTTCACCCATAGTGCTGCAACTTGTGGTCTGTGGGTGGAAGTTAGTTTCCAACAATAATTGATGCTGCAATACATCTTAGTTTGTTTTAGTTACAGATACTGTTGCTTAGTTTAAAGAAACGCTTCCGGTAGCTTAAGAGCCATAGGTTTTGGTGAGCAGAAAACAGGCTAACACCAGCCTCTATTTTTTTAGAAACACCTGGAAAACAACCACCGCCATGATCACAAGAGAGCAGCAATCCCTTTCCATAAGTTCATTTTGTTCATAATCTTTGACGCGGATCATAAACAGCCTTCTTATATTTCAAACACATGAACACATGTAATGAATTACATTAACAATATATATAATATTAACTTTACAAACACACAAACTAAAGTGCTGTATGAACAATTAGCAAAAGGTTAATTTCCTGTTCCAAATGAAATCTGGATTGCAAGCTTAGCTGCTCCTCTTGCTGTGCCTCTGTACTTGTTGCAGGTATAAAGTGGTAGCAAGGATAATATTTATCAGTTGGCATTGGGGCTGTTTCTGCAAAAGTTACACCAGAGAAAAAATTAAAGGAGGCTGAGATCTGGCTCATGGAAAAACTTGTATGATTTTCTGGAGCAGGTTATAAACTTTAGAAAAGAAAAAAAATATTAAAAAGGAATCAATTTTTATTTTTAAAAATTATTCTTGGTGAGTTTATTTAATATGTTTTATTTACAAACAAGATCAATATGTTGATAATAGCAAAAATGTCAGAATTCTAAAGTGCTAAATCAGAAAATTCTTATTGGAGAGAAAAACTTTTCTTCAGCTTTATGCCTAAACCCCAGGTACCCTACAGGAATTAAAAACAGAATAATGGTTTGGCTACTAATAGTTTTTTTTTCCCTAACAAATTTATCTTTTTGCTTTGAAAACTGCAAAAGATGTCTTGTGTGATGAAACTTATGCTTTATTTCTTAAGGAATATCATTAAAATTGTTGATGACAGGGTAGAAAAGCAACTGAAAGTGTAAGAAAATGCTGACATGTTTCAATGTTACCACAATTTCTTGCTGAAGATTCATGGAAAGAAAAAAAAGGATTAAATACATAGACAATTTAATTCTGTCTTTTGTTCAAAATAATGAAAAAATAGTTTAACCTTCCAAATACAATGATGCTGATTTGCATTTTCAAAGGGAAAAAAGAGGGATTGTTAAACAATAGGAATTGGCGAACCATTTCTACTGTTGGAAAAGTCCATTTTACTTTTTAAATCTTTATTAAGCATGTAACTTCTTCTATGAGAAACTGTCAGTTTGTTTTATTACCATGGGCCAAACACAGGGCCAAACAATGGGCAGACGTAACAATCAAGAGAGAGATCAGGCCAGAAATTTTGTTTCTGGTATACCTTTAGGTGATCAGGAACGTGACCCTAGAAAGAACTAAATGTGCAGGAAGATTTCTCCTTCCCAGATATGAGGGAAGAAAATCTGATGGATAAAAGGATATTGTAAACTTAAACACATCCATCAAAAAGAATGACCAGACCCTTTTATCTATTTTCATTAAAAGAGACCAAACTTCCTGGTGACACACACAGTACCAGGGTAGACACTACTGCAGATTTGGAATGACCTGCACTAAGCCAACTGCCACCACTGGATACTGGAAACCTGAGGACAGATCCGATCTGCAAGTTATATTGTGAGTCATTGTGGAACAACCAATGTTGGGAAGGAAAACTCTTTCAGACTATTAACATGAAGGGTGGCATTTTGCAAATGCCTATTTAGTTTAAAAGTATGCTTTTTGGTAGTGATGAAATCTTTTGCAGTATCAACTTGTTAACACTAGGTCACGATAAGTAGAGGAAATTTTAATAGTCCAAGATATTCCCTTAACAAAATAATAAAATATAGAATCCTAGGTGGGTTGGGTAGGAAGTGACCTTTAAAGTTCATCTAGTCCAATTCCCCTGCCATGGGAAGGGACACCTTCAACTGGATCAGAACCCCATCCAACCTGGCCTTAAATGTTTCCAGGGATGGGATGAGCATCTCCTGCCTCTGTGGACAACCTGATCCACAGTCTCACCATCCTAATCTTAAAATATTTCTTCCTTATATCTAGTCTGAATCTACCTACTTTTAGTTTAATGTCACTATTCCTTGTCCTATCACTCTATACCCATGTCAAAAGTCCCTTACCAGCTCTCTTGTAGCCCCTTTAGGTGCTCTAAGGTCTCCCTGATGCCAGCTCTTATCCAAGTTGAACAAACCCCAATTCTTTCAACCTGTCTTTGTAGGAGAGATGTTTTTACTCTTGTGGGTTCCTCTGGATTTTCTTTAATAGAATTCTTGTTATGCTAGGGGCCTAAGGTGAACACAGCACTCTAGGTGGGGTTTCACCAGTGCAGGGCAGAATCACCTCCCTCACTCTGCTGACCATGCAGCAGCTTTGGATGCAGCCTGGGACACAGTGGACTTTCTGAGCGGAGGGTGCACGTTACTGGGTCATGTCCAGCCTTTCATCCATCACTATCCACAAGTCCTTCTCCTAAAGCCTGCTCTCAGTCCTCTCATCCCCTAGACTGTATTGGTTGCCCCAGCCCAGGTGCAGGACCTTGTACTTGGCCTTGTTGAACAAGATGTGTTTCCCACAGGCCCACATCTTCTGCTTGTTCAAGTCTTCCCGGATGGCTTTCCATCTTTCAGGCACATCAATCACCCAACTTGGATTTATGTCATCAAAATATGAGTGCAAACAATGAAATAGGAAACAAATACACAGTCAATAGACTTGAAAGTATTACATGGCTCCCCACAGATATAATTATGATTACTTAATCTCATTTGGCTTTACCTTTCAACAGAACTTTGAGTTTACATCCAAATGAAGGCCATTCATGCGGAGTAAGCAGGCCATAACTCTTATGCCTTCCTGTTTCTCCTAAAGCAGTTGTAAACAATCTTGCTTCTTGTTTTCATAAGAGTTTAGAAAAATATAAAAGTTAAATGGGCCTTGAGAAGAAACTTTGGAGCTGGTACTCTGGCAGGGAAGAGAAAAAGATCAGAGCATACATTGACAGGCCAGGAGCAGTTAAGAATGAAAGATCAAAAAAGCTATGAGAAATCAAAATACTCAGAGAACTTTAGAACAGATACCATATTATTAAATTAATTACCAGTGCAAATGGTACATGTGTAGACAATATAATGTGTTAAAGAGAGGGGACAGATGGGTTGAATATTACATTTTCCTGTTACTTCATTTCTTCCTTTCTCTACTTCATTAATCCCAATGTCAAAGGACTGCTGTTTCTGTCCATACATTTCACTGGAGTTTTATGAAGCTAATGGGGATTCTGCAAATTAATCTGGGATGTTGCAGCATAATTCAGTGGATTATGTTTTCAAATAAAATTTCCAGACATATCCCTATATTTTCTTTTTCATATTTTCTGGCAGTTGTGATTAAAGATTTTAAATGAACACCATTTCCCAAACCACAGTGTCTGAAATACTGTTGCCATTTTCTCCTATAAGGTAGATATATCAGGATAAATATTTCAATGACAAAGCCAGTAATTTTTTTCTCCATAATTACTGTTAAAAGCCCTCATTTAGGGCTCTTATATATAGATTTTTATGGCATCTCATCATCAGCACTTATCAATACTCAGAACTTAACCTTTTCCTGGTAAATCAGTTCCCCCATTCTTTTAATGTATTTTTGTTTCAAAATTCTATTTCACGGTCACTTTTCAGAGGAAATAAAAATGTGGCCTTAACAGACTGACACGTCATGAAAATGATGAAGCAATTTGATAGATTCAATAACAGCAAGTTACCAGGACTGAATGATCTCCCTCCAGAATTCTGAAGATAGAAATTTATTAAGTGCAGTATGTATAGATGAGAATATACTTTGTCTCTTTAAGATAGTCATAATAATATATAACAACCCCCAATCATAGACTGAGAGGCACTAATACTGCCAACTTCAGGGTTTTGAGTTTCTTTTAAGAAATGTTGTGAAAATCCAGACACATTCTGATGCTGGGAAAATGGTTGAATTGTCCTAAAGAAGATGACAGTGCAGGTCTTGAAGGAGTATAACCTGAAAGGACTCAAACAATGCTTCTTCCGCAAAATGGAACTGAATTAGGGCAAAATGGATAAAAGCAAGCATGAAATGAAAAGCTGGACTTTTAAATAACTTGCAGTAAAGATATTTGAAAGAAACTCTTTAAGGAAAACATTTTCCATGTAGGGAGGAATGAACTCCTATCTTGGGTTAAACCAGGCATTTATTATTTTTAATGCATCTGTCCTCTCCCTTCAGCATGAACGTAATTTAAAATTGTGCTAACACATAATTAGGATGGATAATTACTCCTTCTGTGTTTCTCTGGTCTATATGTTGACTGGGAAGGACAAGGTAAGAAGTAGTTAATGACAGAAAGATGGTTTTAGGGGCTTTAAAATGGATATGGCCCATAGTAGGATATTGGAATAACTGAGGTGTCTGCTGACCTCTGTCTGTCTTTGCCAGATCTTTTCAGGGTCCCACACCACACAGGAACCTGTCCGTCTGTCCACGCACAAGCTGTGGCTGTGTCTGCTTCTGAAACCAAGCTTGACTCTCTGGATTTGTGCTGTGGGAGCATACTGCAGAGCCTGCAAGGATGCTGTAGTGCCAGTGGAGACTCACGAAAGAGCTGCTTATGAGGAACAGTGAGCTGGCTTGTGTTCAGACAATCCCATATTTAAAAGAATAGCAATAACCTAGCCAGCCAATGATGTTTTTTCTGCTCTAAACTTGTAAATTATATAGAAATCAATGTCATATTTTCATACTAACCACAACCTGTTGCTTGGAGCACATCTAGGTTCGTTCTTCTCACTTTGGGAAGGACTCTTGGTGTAACTTGGGTAACACACTTTGGACATAGGTTTTATTTAGTGTGTCAGATTGAAAAGCAGGTGTTTATATCCCAGCCTGAGACTGACTCACCTTGGATTCACCCAAATTCTGTAGAAGAGAAGATTAGTTGAGTAGATATGGGCATACAACAAATGGTGTATCTTCTGTCCTACACAGCCTCACGGACCAAAAATAAAATGGCACATTGATGAATAGAATAAGATGAATTCCTCTATCTGACTTGAAATCAAAATGGAATCCAGCCCTCCCTATTCAGTCAAATATTTTGACTGGATTTTTCAAAAGGGTTAGATTAGTCCATTTCTATTACTCACTGTAACAACCCTTAGAAACAAATAAATAAGTGAGGTTTTCTAAAAGTGAGAGCCAAATGCTCTTTTCTAGGTTTGAAGTTACATACTGAGTGAAACATTTGGCTAAGTAAAGTAAAAGTAATTGAATGTAATGTTTCATGTTGTGCAGTAGCCCTTCTGCCTGAAAAGGTTAGGAAGGATATATTTTCCCATGTTAATGTATAATTTAGTTTTATTTTTTCATCAGCTGACATCTTTTTAAGGTACTTGCTAATTAATGCTGGTGACATAATGTGCCACCGCCTAATTTTTTGTGCCAGAGGTGTTAGTACTCCAGTTAGGAGAAAATATTTAACATCCCAGAAAAGATGGAATAGTTGTTCCCTTTGCTTTTCATGGATTCAGTGAAATCATACCTTTGCGGTTGTCCAAATTTTGGTCTACTTTCTTACCCTTTCAGTCAATCAAATGTAATTTTTTATGCTCCAGTAGTCTCTGTGTCCAGGTTTTAGCTATTAAAACACAAAGCCACAAAAGTGATGCAGGGCACAGGTTAATGGCAACTTTCCCTTGTACATAGGTAAAAAGCTTGTCAAGTGCATGTCTGCCTAATGAGAAAGCACAGGTGTTCTGACAAGTGAGAACAACAAATTAAAAAAGTAGTCACTATCCTGTCAAATAATGTGTGTATATCAAGGATTTGGAATACAAAGCAGACTTAACAACAATCACATTTTGAGTAGAATTCACTTGAATGTAACACCTTCTCCCTCTAAGATTTTGAGAGTGGTATCTTAAAGAAGATCACACAACTTACTTATCCCAGGAACAAAGGTTCTTTTTTGAAAGCTGTCAGCTTGCTGACAGATATGATGAACATTTATTTCAGTCTTGTAAAACATATTAATCAAACTTGTTCCTGTATCTTCAGTCCAAGGAGGGTTACTGTTTTCTTTAGAAAAATGTTGTACATAACTGAGGAACTACGAATACATGTACACCTTGAATGCAAGCCATTGTCTATGATATTCAATTCTTGGTAATGAATAAATGCTAATATATACCAGGCTTAAGGGAAATTGAAGCAGTACATGGAAATCTGCTTCATACAAGACTATTTGCCAAAGATCTGTGAACCATTCATTGAACCCTGAAAAACTTTTGAAAATATGGGTTGCATTTACAAACTTCTGTGCATGACATGGAGAGCTGGCAAGCTGCCTGATTTCTACTAAAGGATTGCCATTCTTGGGAAAATAAACTTCTCTAACCAGTAAAAAGTCAGGGTTTCCATGTCTTACTGCAATCAGACTGATATGGCTGACAATGTAGTGTCTCAACACTTAAAATATCTGTGGATAATCAGTTGCTTCAATAACAATAACTACAAGATTTCTCTATTTTCAAAGACTGTATACATATGACTGAGATATTTAACAATTTAGAGAAATATCCCCATCCTTAATCCTTTGTGATTTCTCTTAAGCTGTGAAATTCTTTATTTTTTTCCCCCAAATGTATGATTTTATAATTAAAGGAAAAAAAATCCAATCCTGCTCTGTAATCAGATTTTTAAACCTTTGTGTTAATGTCCTGTTTTATTTAATTTGATGTATATTTCATAGCCTGCTTGCCTGTCAAATAGATGTGGAAATGTGCTGGCATTCCAGCTGAAAAGATTTTTATGAGTGAGAAAATGCTCAAGGCTTTTTCAAAGCGGGTACTGAAACTTAAGTTTCTCTCCTTCGACTCCAGGGGATGCTAACAGCTGTCCCAGCAGACAGGTATCAGGAGGTTAAAGGCTAGCAGAGCTGTGCACCTTAAGGATCTGACTGCCAGCAAAGTGGATGGGTAGCTTCTCAAAACTAATAATGAAAATGGCAGCAATGATGAGAAGCAGAAGAAGCTGACAACAAAAAAATGAAAAGGAATCTGCAGAAAATTATTCTGGGTAGTGCAAGACTTGGCAGAGTTGATTTTAATATCTGGCAGGTTGACTTCACTAATCTTTGCTATTCATATTGATGTGAAACTTCATAGAGTTTTAGAGATTTGTATCTATTAAGACATGCAGGAGTGTTGCTACAACATGGGAACAAGTTTGCTAGCACCTGCTGTTCTTCTTTCTCCATGATAAAAATTGATATGAACAGTTTTAAATGCCTAACAGATAATTACTCTCAACACTCAATAAGGAAAGCTACATCTTTAGAGCCTCCTTTATCTTTAAAAAGTAATTAAAAAAAAAGTAGCCTAAAACCCACCAGCAAGGCAAAACAACATTCTTCCCCCCACTTTCCTCCCTCTCTTTTGTTTCTTTGATTACTTGGAGCCTTGTAATCAAACTAAGCTTAGTTTCAGGACCCTTGGGGCAGTATCTCTTAGTTCCCTGTCAGGCAGCGTTGGAAAACAATCAATCTTGTTCTAGCGCTGGCTTGGTAGAGGTGCCACAACACAAGGAGTGCAATGCTTTGCTCTTTCTGTGAAGCTTCGATGACAAAAGTTTTTATCAGAAGCTGACTGTATTTAGGATTATGAATATGCAATGACTCTCATTAGTATTGAAGCACAGGAACACGGTCTGACATCCCTTGCCACTTTTAGCTGCTGCAGAATTGTCTAATGAATTGTCTTGCTCTTTCACTCTCACAGTCTTTACTGTTATGGCCCAATTTGAGAATAGTATTGATGGCAGAAATTAATTGCCAAAAACTGCTCTTGATTTTGTTAAACAGTGTTGAGTCAGTGTTTAAATTGTCAAAACAGAAAACCATTAAACTCTACAGGGGACAAAAACCATTGCAAGTGGAGAGGATGTGCACGTCTGTATGCACAGCCATGCACAAGCATAAAAGTACATGGCACAGGTATGTTTATGGGCTTGTACTTGTGCCTATACTCACAAACATATGCATGTGCATCTGTGACGGGTCTCAGAAACCTGAGGTCCTGCTGAATTATTTCTTTTATTTTTCCCGTAAGAACAAATTAAAATAATGGAAAGTCTTCCAAATGAGCATGACTTCAATACATTGCTACTTGATCAACCCTTTTATACTCTTCCTTTTCCCTTTGGGACCCTGCCAAATACTTTTCAGTTCATCTGCAATCTTTTTGAATAAGTTACTGATAAGGATGGTTTCAACAAATGATTAAGATATCTGGCTTGATTTGTTGTATTTGAGGAGATGTGTAGTTTTTCAGAAATACATGGAAATGACCCTTTCCCCCCTCATTGGATTAAATTAAGTGGTTTTTTCCCTTTTCATCTGAAATTTCTTCTGACATAAAAGAAACTTTAATGGCTTTCTGCAGACTGTGAAGGGTGAAGTGAATTGAAACAGATAATGTATTCCAAGAAGCTTAAGCAACATTCTTAAAGGTGTGTGTGTACTGCAAATAATAAAGGATATGACGTTCTCCCAATCAGATGTCAGTCCCGTGCAACTCTATATCCATTCAATCAGTAATGGAAATGGTTCAAGAGCGAGGAAGGAGGATTTGTTTAATTTTTACTGTGATTTTTGGCACTGTTGCCCTAATGCAAGTTTGGCTTACCTCTTGATCCAACCCTGGGATTTTCTGTTCTCATCAGCTGGATTAAAAAATAATGATCATCTACATCTTATGAGTATCAAATACAAGAGCAGTTTAAAATAAATGCAGTTCTGACAAAAGTGGCTCAACTGTCATACATCAAACACTTGTTACCTCTCTTTTCCTTAGTGACTGCACATGACTAAGAAAGAGTGAGTGATAAAATCTAAAGAAAGATGAAACCAATCTGGACCTTTTTAAAGATAATCAATCATTCGGCACAGCCATGATATTATTAGTTTCAGTAAGCCTTGTTCTCCCATTTTATGGACATCTTCAGTCTCCCACCCCAAGACCAATGCTACCATGGGAAATCATTTTTATGGGCAACATTTTAGTTGCCAAACAGATCTAATCACATAACTAGCTACTGAATTATTCAATATTCTCCCTAATTTTGATTCTTCCTGCACTTAGCTGTCACTACAGGGTTTAAAAATATGGGTTTTTACAATATTTATTAAGAAGATAATCATATGCAGAAATTTTTCTTATTCTATATCTTTCAATAGTCGTCATTCCCTTAGATTGTTGCAGTGTATACATTATTATATACAGAATATTTTTTCTAAAAGGAATAAAAATCTACAGTGTGGCACTCAGCTTTGAACTCTTCAGTTTTTAATATACCAAGTGTAAGGACAACAATAGTGAAACTAGTGTGTTCAAACATAAAATATTCATGTTTACTGAGCAAACTGTAACCAGCATGTCTCTTAGCTGTAGCTATGAATACAGGGCTTACACTGCATGTGAAAATATTTCAGTTTTAATTGCAAATCTGTGCAGAGATGATTTGGGGTCTGTAATTAGCACATAAATTTCAGACTTTGTGACTGCTGTGAAAACACACATTATTTATGGAACTATTATCTAAATATAATTCAGTGTTTTTTGCTTTCAATAACTACTGTAAAAGTCTGATTTAATAAAATGTGAAATTTTTCCCATCTCTTGCACCTCTATTTACATTATGGAGCATTCATTCCTCTGCACTGTGATTTCCCACTCAATCTGCAGTGGACTTTGCTTTCACCCATACCTCACTCATACCTCAGAGAGGTTTCTTCACAACCATAAAGTTCCTGGCATTTAATTTGTTTGAAATGAAAGCTTGGATTAATCAAATAGCTCTGAACAGCTCCAAAGAAGTTGTTTATATGGCCTCCATCCTCATGTTTTTCGTCTGGGCTAGAAGCAGGAATATACAGGAGCCTAGTCTCAGCTGGGTTTAAGCTACTCTATGCAGATTTCCACTTATCCAGACAGGGTTATTAGAAGGACAAACTGACGTTGTGTTACCACCCATTTATGGTAAACTACAGGCTCAACCACTCCTAGCTCCCATAATGTAGGTACCAGTACAAAATTTGTCTCTTCTTTACCAGGAATCCCATTAATTTTCAAAACTGATTACTTTCAAAGCCTGTTTTACAGCAATTATTTTTGAAACTTTCTTCCGTTCTTGAGTTTAGGTGACATGGTACTTTTCTTGCCAACTTTGTGCTTGCCTCTAAGTTCAGGACAGGAACTGCAGATAAATGTACTGGGCACCAGGTATGCACAAATACCACAATGTCAGATTAAATAGTAAAACAGAGCTTGCAGTAGCAACAGTGACATAATCCATAATATGGACTTAATTTACATCAGAATGTGATGCACCTGAAACTTCATCTCTTCTACATTTTTTATCCCACATTCTTTTGCGTCGCTCTGCATGTAGTTTTACTCTCTTTGAAGGAAAGTACTTACCCACTTTGCTTCCAAACTGCAAGACACCTTACTGTGGTGGCTTCTCTGTGCAATGGCAACCTCAACAGCCACTGCAATAATAATCACGATAATAATCACTGACAGCATTGCCTTGCCTCTCCCAGGGCTGCCTGCTCTTGCACCAAAAGCTGTACCTGCAGGAGCATCACCCAACCCATCCACAGGTGTGCTGTATCAGTGCTAGAAATGTGCAAATTTTTTGGCATGAAGCTACTAGGATTTTCTCAGTCCTGGGAGGAACACCTTCTCATATGTCTGCCCAGTTGCTGGCATTGGAGGCAGGCAGGATCTCTGCATGGTGTACACAGGCGTAATTTTCGATTTGAACAGTGATATCAATGTCATGGTGTGCAAGCTCTGGGAGGGGAGTTACAAAGAGTAATTGAGAGATTCAGTGTGAAGTCACTGAAAGCTGTAATTTAAAGTTCCAGTACTACTATTACCATTAAAATTTAAAGTGACAGAGGCCCAATTATGAACAGTTATTTCCTTAAATAAAATTACTTTTTTTTCGGCCTCCATGAGACCCTCATTTCTGCCTTGCCGTCACTGCCACAGGACCTGTCTTTATGGCTTCTGGTGTCAGTGGGATCCTGAGCTGCCTGATGAGGAATGAATCAAGAGGGCAGAAAGGTTTGAAGTCTCATGGGGAATGGCAGAGCAGACTCTGCCATTTTACTCTCCTGATAAAACTAAGCATGGCTTCAGTATCTGAAGGAGACCCTGGACTTCTCTTTGTAAACTGAAAGTGGCATCCAGGGACAGAGAAGACACTGAATACATTTTTAGGAAGGCAAGAAAGGATGGGTGAGACAAGAAAACATTTTTGACAGACAAGTGAGTTAGTAATGGTTGTCATTGCTTTCTTGACAATTTTAATGCAAAAATTTACTGGTTGTTTACATGATAAAACCTAGCATGCAGTATATCTTATAAGACTGTCTACTCACACAAAAAAAAAATTCTCCTGGATCTTTATTTGGCTGGAACTACGCCTAGAATCACTTCAGATTATTAGGTTATACCATCTTTAAAACCAGAGAAACTAAGTGGTCTTACAATATGGGTATATTTTTCTTAATGCCTTGCATGATGAGATGCCATGAGGACCTGAACTTTGTCATGAGAAGGAAAGTATTGCATTCTGGGAACTCAGAAAATTTTAATACAGAACGTCTTTGGAAAGCGTCCGAATTGCGCAGCTTGTCACAGAAGGACTTCCAAAAGTGAGAGTGGCATTTGACTTACAGGTACCAGAATTGTAGTCTAAACATTTGGGGAGGAGGACCTGTCCTAAAAATATCAGCCAGACCATTCAATGTACATACACACACAATTCAGATCAGTTTGATATTTTTTCACATTATCAATATAATTCCAAATGCAGAATAATGAAACCAGACTTCAGAGGAGATTAGTGACACATGAATAACCTGGGAAATCCCTAGTATATACCCAAGTAGAAAGGAAAGCAGAACACTTTTTTTGAGTTACAAAATCAATTATTTCTCCTTACAAATATTAGGGGCTTTTTTCTAGCCACCTGTCAAGCAGCTGCACACAAGACCATGACATATCATTCTCACCTTCAGTGATGTCGCTAAACAGAGGAATATGAGATACATTCCATGCATTGATCATCATCAACCCAAAGAGTTTTCATTTTTAATCCAACATTTAATCAAAATGGGAGTGATCAGAAAAAAAAATCAGAGAAATTGCCCAGATCCCACTAGAAAGCATTAACCAGGAGGAGTGCAAAATAGAGGCAAAAATATGTTGTCTTGGAAGGTACTTCTGGGGCAGGACAGAAAATGATTTCGAGAGCAGAAGATACAAATGCATCTACCACCTCACTCTTTTTGATGGTCATAAGTATCTGTATTACAAAAGAAAGCTACAAAATAGTGCAGGGAGACAAATTAGTGATTCAGTGGAGCTTTTACCTGGCTACTCCCCAAAGCAGAAATTAAAGCTATTAGTGGAAAAAGTTTTTAATTATGTACTGTAGGTAATTTTTGGTGGTTGCATTCTGCTTCTTGTGAGCTCAATATTCAGTGTTCATGCACTATAAATATTTGAAGTGGGACACTCTGCAGCAGCTAGAGGACAGCATCCCTCTGTGCTCAGTACTGTACAAACACAGGATCAACACATTAAGACATCTCTGTATGTAGGAGATTACAACACAGGGAATGGACTGGAGACACTTCACTGTCCTGTTAAGGCCAAACTGGCAGTGATGCTGAAGCCTAGAGGAAAAATTCATCACTTATGTCACTCCAACTGTAACCGTGTGCTCATATAATCATATTTTGTTCTGAGCTTGACCTTACCAGGGCTGACCTTGCACTTGAAGGAAAGAATCAGCATACATCATCACCAAAGAAGTTGCTCCCAGCACCATCCTTGCAACAGGCTAGATACTGGGCCTAAGCAACCTCTGAGATTCAGTCAGAGCTTTTATGCAAAAACCTGTGAAGACCGGTCCCAAAGAAGGCTGTTGCCTGTTGACTTAGCAATGCTGGTGAAATGATTCTAGGGTGGACACATGATCTGTGCAGATGGACAAAGTGATGGGCAAAACTGTGATCTATTGCCAGATTGAAAGAAAAAAATTATCTTATGCACTGTAGACACTGTTCACCTGCTTTAATTTTTAATAGTAATGTTTTTTTCTAAGTACTGGGAGCAATACATGTTTAATGTGAGCTTAGAAGACTGTGCAACACAAGCATAATTAACTCACTATCATCTCTCTCTAGATATTTTTTCCCTCTTTTTTCCCCTTAAGTCTTAATGTTTCATTCTTAATGGTATCAGAAAATCATAGGGAGCCAGAATTTGACACAGAGCTTTCAACCTAATAGTCAATATTGAAATTGGATTTGCATTATGATGTAAGTAATTGCAGATAAGAAAACTGGAATAAAAGAGCCATGGGAAGGCATAAACTCCACCTGCAGGTCATAGGCAAAGGAAGTCAGAAATAATGTTTATGGACGTCAAAGGTTTCTATTTTTAAGTATCATTGTATCAGGGAACAGGGGCCAATTATTATGTTTGTAGCTTTCCCCTGTAAAATTTGAGTTTGTCTTACATGCAAGTTTGGTATCTTTCCACTAGCTAGTCCAACAACTGAAAAACCAAATGAACAATATTTACAATGAACCTTTGAACTGCTGCTCTGATGCTATCACTCTTTTTAAGTACAAAGTAGCTCAGTGTTTAACTAAGCTTACTTTCATCTTCTCTATCTCTGCTTGTGGTATTTTACCCCATCAGCAATAAACAATGACGAAAGCTGTAACATCCTGAGCAGTGACTCATAACATGTCCTCCCCCTAATTACAGGTTTATGTAGTTCATCAAAACCCGTCATCTGAACTGATAAGATTGAATTCAGTGACTGATGAATTGGACATACTCCGAACTGAAAAAAATGTGGTGAGGTGTCTGTGCTTATTAGGAGCTTCCTAATAGCTGTCCTGGTGTCTTATGAAAAGGGAGTATTACTGTCCTCTGTGGTGTTTTCTGGAAGCTGAAACTGTGAAGACAGGTGAGAAACAATATTTGCTCTATTAAGCAGGCAAAAGTTCATAATACTACTGTAGCCATGAAAAGACCATCACAAAAATACGTGGACCCATCCCCGTTTTAGAGGGTAGATTAGGGGAGATGAAGTAATCACGTCCACACACAGGAAAATGAACAATGCTATATATTGCAAACAAAGCTTCCAAACAGCTTATTTTTTTATTTAAAAAGTCTCAGAATGATAATATTTCCGATTTCTTAAAGATTTAATTTCTCTCCCTGAAAAAAGGTTTTAGTAAAAAAAAAGTCAGAACAAAATTTGTATCTTTTACATCCTTTTATAGAGAAGAAAGGCTTCACAGCTTCTTCTTGATGCTACTAACGGGTCTGATTAAATGCGTATGAACAGTATAACTCAGTAACTCTTGGATATTACTTCCTACCCCTTACAGCATGAAACAGACAAGGAGGGATTCTGTTTAGCTGCAGTCTGCTTCTGCTGTTCTGTTTTCAGCTTTAGCAATGACATTTAGTTGTTCTTGATAACGACTGTTATTTTTTTCTGTATTTCATATATTCACCTTAAAATAAGTGCAGTCATATTTTTCCATTACAGAATAATGCTAGAACTCCTGATTTATGCAAGCAAACTGTTTTGAGATCCTCTTAGGAAAGGAGGTATAGAAAAGGAAATCTCCAAGATAGATGGCAAGTAACACCAGCTTATGATGCCACAACCTTAGGGTGATGCCATCATTTCACAGTATACCCTTTTCCCCATTAAATTAACAGATCTTAGCTCAAACCTTATAAAAATATTAGCACAGATGCAGAGGTGAACACGGCCCTCAGAACTTTCTTCAAGACAAAGAAAAATGTTTTCTTGTGGAGAAATCTTATTAACAGTCAAAGCAATGATGGAATTAGCACTTATGGCAACTCCAAAAACACCTATTCAAACTGGCAAGGAAGGGACTTAGAGACAGATTCTGGTGACACAACTAATTTTTCCTCTGTTTTGGCTTTTGTGATTTATGTTCACATCTATTGAAAGCAAAAAAAAACTGTTTTAAAAACTGTGCTTTTTTTCCCCATTAAAGCTGTTTGTGATTTCCATTTTGTAGGAGAGTTTCATTTCTCTTTTATGCCCTACCAGGCTGAAAAAAACAAACAACTTCTTCTAATTCTTATTTCCCTCTGTTGACTTCATCACCTGATACAAATTTGGGAAAGAGGCTTTATGTCATTTGGTTCAATTAATACGTCTCTATCATCCCTGGCCTGAAGAATGAGTGCAACTATGTGTGTTTGCTGCTCACTGTCCCTTCAGCAAAGGAACTGGAGAAGAGAACAGAAAATAGGAAATTTTTGACCTGTTCATCTACTTCCTTCTTTCTGTGCAGTGTCTTTTCTGCCGGATAAATAGAAAAGTAGGGTGTGTGTCAGTTAGCACCTTCGTGAAAAGTAAAAGATCTGTGTGTATGTTCTTTAATTTGTATAAGCACATAACACAGGAAGGGCATTCACGTAGCCAGCCTCCCAGTGCGTACGGTGTCAAAGAGAATGAAGGATCAATCATTAAAACACCTCTCATTTAATAGTGTCTGCATAGAGAGTACCTTGTCGGGCACACTGATGACGACATTGTCAGGCACAAAAGAAACTTACAGAAATCCACTTTGGTTTGGCCCTAATTTCTGAGAAATAAGTGTATATTAAAGACTCAGAAGAGTCCTTGCTTAACCTTAATTGAGAAAGGATACAGGACACCCTTTGAAATATAAGCATATGTCGTTGCCGATAAACAGATTTTGAATTTTGTAAATTTGATTTGCATCAAAAATGACAAACAGACAGCATGCTGCTGTGTGACTTTCATAGTAACACCAGGATAATACTCTCTGCTTCTCCAGGTATAAAAGGTCATTTAGGCTGATTTTGTAAACATATGCGTGGGCAGTATCTGCACTGATATTTTGCTTGATGATGAGGCTGCTCTACCAAGCCTGAATGAAATGAGGTACAGTTCCCGGCTGCTGATGAGGCACTGCTGCCTATGCCAGCTCTACCCAAGCACGGCTCTCACTGGAGAAAACAAGCAGCATCACTGGGTGTTTGAACAGAGGACCAGGAATGGGAGCATACATGCTCAATGTGTTTAAGGTGGTTTCGGGTAGTCTGACCTGAGTTCTCATCATGAACTTAACTATATTTCTTTGTAGGATCAGGCCCCTGTTTTATAGCAATAGTGGAAACCTTGACATAGGTTACATTGTCACATACATTGAAATTATGACAGATTTGTCCATGGACATACATCTGAAGGTAGCACAGAGGACTGTAACCATACACAGCAAGGTGTGCACAGCTGGGAAAAAGAAAGAAAAACTCTCCTTCATCCCTCAGTCTCTCAACTCACCACCCAGCTTAACCTCCCATAGGTTGAAGTAAGATAAGAAAGTCAGCATTTCGCACCCTCCAACAGCTTTGACATGACAGGTATGGTATTTTCTTACTCACAGAATTGCCAAGGAAATCTGCCTTAGCAAAAGTGCAAAAGTTTTCAGTATAAGGAGGTGGGGTGCAAAAACTGGCTTCTAGGCAAAGGTTGAAATGACTCAATCTGAAACAAAATGTAAAGCAATTACTGCCTGGAAAAAAAGGGATCATGCTGACATTTAGAGGTTGCAGTGATAGTATATGTCCCTTCCCAGGCTGACATAAGCAGTCTTGATTTCATCCCAAAATGATTTTATTTTTGTTTGTTTGATATTTAGGATATCCTTTATTTGGAGGTGGGGGGCAGCAGGATGAATTGCCTTGACTTCAGCTTTTATGCAGAGAAATAATTGCCACCCCAGCAAGGTAATTACATACGCCATTGTTTATAGGCATAATAGGCCTGGAAAAGCATGTTCTACAGATAGAAAAAAAAAGAAAATCCTGCTTTCACATCAGGGCGGAACACTATGCAAAGTGACAGATTGCCACAAATAGCATTCAAACCCTTGCACAGTAGTGGTTGATTTTTCTTCTGGGGAAGAGGGGGAAGGGATGAAGGCTATGGAACAGGGTGGAAAGGAAAAAAAAAGAAGACAATTTTGTTCAACAATCATAGTAACATACCCAGTGGTTTTTACTGTCTTGATTGCTGCTAAATGAACCTGATCTTTAAGTTGTTTTTAAAGTCACTGCCTCAAAGGGACATTTTCTGTTGCCATCTTGTGCAAATACCACTTCTCCTAAAGTGGCCTTAATTTGAATTGCTTTGAAAGCAGACCAGATAATCTGCTAGAATATGTTGTGGCACGATGCATCTCCTCTTTGTGCCCTTACTACCATATAGAGAGTGGTTGTATCTCAGAAAAGGACAACTAAAGTCTCCTTTCCCTTCTCTCATGGTAATACAACAAAACAATAAAACAAGCTGTGTGCTGTGATGTCAAACCCACTCCAGATTTTTAAAAAATGCAAAATATGTATTTCTTCAAAATATTGAAAGTTTCAGGGCTGAACAAAGAAAGAAAATGCATATGTATTTCAATATTGAACCAAGCATTGTTAGATGTTGAAGCAATTCATAGCAGGGCTATTCTCTGCGGCAGTGTCCAGCAAATTGCATGAGCTGCTTGTTAGGCTTGACAACAGTGTTTTACCTAACAAAGGCCTCAACAGCTCAGAGCAGCAGAGGAATGTCAAAATGAGCACATTTCACACACAGATGTGTGACCATTATAGTCTATAAGAAGATGCATGGGGTGGAGGGAAGAGGCTGGGTGCTGGGAAGGCTAACAGTTAGCAGTAGGGACATGGCCCTACTGACCACATTTAATCAACCCTTCTGTAAACAATTCAACATTTTCATTGTTCTCTAAAAACTAATAAAGAGAAACAAGCACTTTTCATTCATCTTGAAGTAATTTTCTGTCAGGTTTGAGCCCCTTGTGGCTTGCAGCTTGTGCATTGCTAGCTGTGTGATACAACAACTATTTCAATTTATTTTACAAACTCTGGCCATTCACATGTCAGTTAGTGTTCACCAATCCGGCATCTGAAATTGTGCAGTTAACGAGTTTTACAACATTTCTATCAAGAGAAACTGTTTAGCATAACTGACTCTTAAGGAGTTATTATACCTCTAAAAATCCATTTTAAGGGGCATTATTTAAATAAAATAGAAAAACGGTTCACTGCCTTTTAAAGGGGCTACAAAAAAAGTCCATCAGATCCAGTGCAGTAATCCTCAGCTTAAAGCACTCTTGAGAGCACTTCTGGGAATTATCAGCATAATGAAATGTTTTGTGAAATGTCCAGATAGATTCCTCTACTCAACAATTTTACTGCACTATATTTATTTCCCTCCTAGTTTTTAAAGAAGTGAATTATTTTTTTGAGGTGATGATTCTACATTGTGTGAACTAACTGAGTGCATTTTTGTCAAGGCTGTAGTATAAGCGAGGGGTTCAGTCTGTGTGCAATTTATGTACATTTGCACAGAAAAAAAAAGTCAGGCCCTTTATGTTATTCTTAGCTCTAAAAGGGTTAAATCACAATGAGGCTTATGCAGATTTGCATTTCTCTTGTACAACATTTTTCTCATACTTAACAACTTTCTAATACAACAGCACTTATAAAATCCTATAGTGAAAATAATTCTTAAATTGCTCATAAAAGCTCATAAAAAATTTGTTTTTAAGTGCTCTGAAAAGGAGAAATTTATCAATTTTAACTTAAATAATAGATGTCTGTATTTTAACTGTGACAACTAATGATTCATTACTACTAATACCAGGAGTCCATAACGGTAGAGAAACCACAGCATATTTGTGAGTCAATCTCAGCATCTTAAACCACCTAATGGAGTAAACCCCATATTTATTATGTAAATTACTCAGTGTTTCTGCCTAAAATAAGTACTGGTAAGAGAAAAATTATATTACTGTACAATCATACATACAGTAGGCAAAATATGCAGGTGTATGTATACAATTTGCACAGAGATAGTGGCAACACATATTCAGTGTCCCACCTGGTGTTATTTATTCAATAGGATGACAAAAAAAGTGGTGAGGGGCCTTGAGGGGAAGCCGTATGAAGAGTGGCTGAGGTCACTTGGTCTGTTCAGCCTGGAGAAGAGGAGACTGAGGGGAGACCTCATCGCAGGTACAGCTTCCGGGTGAGGGGAAGAGGAGGGGCAGACACTGCACTCTTCTCTGTGGTGACCAGTGACAGGACCTGAGGGAATGGCCTGAAGTTGTGTCAGAG
The DNA here is from genome assembly GCA_013400975.1 of Atrichornis clamosus. Classification (NCBI taxonomy): domain Eukaryota; kingdom Metazoa; phylum Chordata; class Aves; order Passeriformes; family Menuridae; genus Atrichornis; species Atrichornis clamosus. Next base: position 135,441 of record WBMZ01001215.1, on the reverse strand, counting down.
GAAATTTACGTTGGATATTGGAAAAAGGTTTTTCACCCAGAGGGTGGTTGGGCACTGGAGCAGGCTCCCCAGGGAAGTGGTCACAGCACGAAGTCTGACAGGGTTCAAGTAACCTCACAGGGTTCAAGGAAAATAACACTCTTGGGCACATGGTATGACTCTTGGTGACGGTCCTGTCCAGGGCCAGAAGCTGGACTCAACCTGATGGGTCCCTTGCAAGTCAACATATTTGGTGATTCTGTTATCAGTTCTAGTATCTAGTATCTAGTATCAGTATTTAGTTACAATAAAAGCCTCAGGCAAAAAATTTTGACTCAGTTCTTCAGAGTTTTTTACATCCATTCTAAGACAGAGAGGGTAACACCATCACTCGTGGAGATTTTTGGATAGGTGCTAAGTAACTTCCATGCACAAGACACCTAGACAATAATATGTGGTCTTGGTACCATCTCAGAGCAAAGGTATAACCTTTCCTGAAGGTATAAGATTTCCACGATCACTGTAGGCAGTACTACAGCAGCAGTGTCAGAAAAGCTGTCTCCCAGAATCTACCAAGACAGAAGTGCATGCAGGATGGCTTCCAGACTGGCAAATCTGTGATTGATCAACTATACTAAGTGAGGTAGGGACACTTTCCTAACAGCTGAGCTACAACTCAGTTTCAGAAGATGTTAAGCATTTTGGCACTGTCTGCACGTATTAAGTTTTAAGCAGACAATCACTGGCAGAGCTGGTTAAAGCAGTGGGCTTTTTTATGACTGAAGGCTTTATTGGAGTGGTGTCATGCTCCTTAGGACTCTGCTTAAAGCCTTGGCATAGCAAAGCATGAAGAGCAAGAGAAAAAGGAGAGAGTTTTAAAAATATGCTCAAATTTATGTTAGAATCAGTGGAAAACTTAACTACGCTTAAATAACATATGAGTGGTTGTGCTACTTAAAAGGAGGGAAAGGTGAAAGCCATCAGATTTCTAGATATTAAAAATTTTGGATGGTGAAACTTGAAAGCACCCACTGTACAAAGAAAAATGTATCCAGGTCTAGAGAGCAAACCAAGGAGGAACAGACCAGAAGTGAATGCTCATTTTGTACAAGACTGATAAACAGGCAAAACAGGTGAAAGAGCAAAGGAATGAGCTGAACTTAATTCTGATGACACTTTACAATTTTATACATTCATGCTTAGTTTTTCCTAGCTTTCTGCGTAGTCAGCTAGTAGATTCTGCAGCAGGAGCGGGAAAGGTCTGCTGAAAGGAGTAGAAACAGATCATTAGGATACTCTACCCAGTCCTCCCATATTAATAGAATATGACTTCTCTTTACAGACCCCACTCCTTTCTGCTTCTTGGCCTGAAGAGAGTTTTGATAGGAAATTCAGAGCTGCATCTACAATCAAGGGCAGCAGCAGGAGGTCTGAAATGAAAAAAGAATGGGTAAGACCTCTTCTGCTGTGTTTTAAGGAGAAGCAAAAGAGGCCAACACTTTAAGTGTAAGGCAGAATAGAAGGCAGCTTGACTGCAGTAATGTATTTTAGCACAGTTAATTACTGTCATGTATTTTCCATGAATTTAAGTACAGCAGCAGGATTTCTTTGTCCCCTGATTATTTATACATAATGTTTACCAAAATTGAAAGAAATATTTCTTGAGTATGCACATTTTTTGTTCTGGAGTGAAGATCTTTCCCTTTTGGGAAAACATCTATGTGAAACAGAAAAAGACAAAAACAGGGTGAGTTTTAGGTATGACAGACCTTTTTGTGATAAATTGAAAATCAATAACTGATTTTTTGTGTGACCAAAGACTTGATACTTTCTTCAGTGATTTTTTGCTTGTTCACACAGATTCAACTTTTTGCCCAGGAGTTGTTTCATATTTCTCTTTTCTAAAAGGTCTGTTTTTTCCCCTGCAAATAAAATTCAAACCTAATTCATAGGAGACTGCAATAAGACTTGGAGGTACACAACTTTGAAAGGGTTTAAACTCGGGTGTAGACAAGCTCTGACTATTCCTTCCTACAGGTCTGTGCGGTTTAAAGTCCCTACCAATGAGCTGTAGGTGGGAAGTAGCTGGTTCATGAATTATTTTACTGAAGATTAGCTTGGCTATTTTTCAGCCCACACTGAATTCTATTGAAGGTTGGGTATCTCAAAGCCCTAAAATATGAGAGAATATTATTATTTTAATCCTGTACTTATATGCACAGCCAGTCTTTCTGTTCACATTCTTCTACACTGTTGGGCTAGCTGTTTTCCATCCTTTTTTCCTGAAAAACACTTCCCTTTTAAGGAGGTATGGTCAGTAAGTGAGCATGGTGAGTGGAAAGCTGCATAAGTGTGCTCTACTTCTTTGGGGGATTTCTTGTCCTTGTTAAGCCTTTTTACCTTCAGAGAAGTCTTGTGAATGTTTTGCAACACCATGACTGAACTAAAATAATAATGTTAATGGCAATTGAAATAATCAAGGTACCATAATTTAGGTTTAAGTAGGAAGGATTGTCTTCAAATTATAATTTAGGAACATTAAAGATCATAGACAACCCAAAATCTGAATAGCGACAAAATCAAAGCTGAAATAGTGTAGGGAAGAAGACATTTCTATTTACAATCTCTGCCCCTAAGTTGGTGATAATCTAAGTGCCAAGTTCGCTCACATTAAGAGAGCGATGTGTCAGGATGGTGAGATGCAAGTCCACGTCAGTGCGGTACTACTACTAATAAAATCAACAAGCTTTGTTTTAAATACCTGTGACCCATGATAGGAAGAAGTAAACCATGATAAAGAAAAAGGGGTAAAAATGTATTTAAAAAAATATCAAAAGTTTTCTTTTAGCTAGTCTTTTATATAATGTCAGGTGACTTACGTTGGATTTCCTTGGCCTTTTGGGATGTGATGACACATTATTTGCCATGAGTCCAAAAGTCCAGTCACAGACTTTTAAAATAGGATCTTTTGCCTGTGAAGTTTAGTAGTATGGTTGATATAATCACTTCCATAATAGCTGGCCATGCAGCCTGCCTCTATTACTCCCACAGATGCTTATAAAAATTAAGATATCGTTGCAAAATTATCCTTTGTTCCTTTTTTTTTCTACCCTGGCTTCCAAGAAACAGCTTTTTTGGTCATGGAAAGGCTATGTACATGTCTGAATAAGTTTAAACTCATTACCTAATTGCAGCTAAATTACTAAGGGAATGGAAAAGATTGTGAACCTAGCAGCAAGAACCTAGAGCAAGAATCTCCTTGCACTGTACCTCACAATAGTCAGGTGTACTCAAATGATGCATGTGACAGGTTCTTTCCCACCCCATTGACTTATTAATATCACTGTCAATTGCCAAGTGTTTTTCCATTTGTCTTTAAATCTTTTCTGGATCACTGATTTTGCCCATGGTTCTTTCACTTTCTCTTCCTCTTTCAGCCAAGTCAAGCATGACTCAACAGAAAAACTAGTTTTGGCCTTGTGCTATCCATTGCTGTAAAGTGCAAGATTAAGTCTGAATTCACTAAAAACATTGCTGCTTCATAGCCATGGAGATCTGTTGATTTTTAAAGAATGGTATAAAAGGATATCTAAACCCCCATACTACCGTAACCAATTGCACCAACCACAGAGTGCAGAAATAATGTATGGTTACCACTAAATAAAAAAAGTCCATGAACACAACCTACCACAACAAGCTGTTGAAACCAGCCTATAAAAATACCAATAAAAAGCACAGTGCATTCTTCCTACAGAAGGAAGAGGTCAGTGAGCAAAAGAAAGAAGAAGAAGCACTGGAATCTATCTTGTGAACCTGAAAGTTGACTGAATGTGCTGGAACCTGGGAAAAGAACAGCACCTCAGATGACACAAAATGCACAGACACACCCAATGAAATAAATGTTAGGGAAACTTTTCTGAAATGAAGTGATGCCTAGGACAAACACTCCTCTGCCATCCACTGCTAGTGGGTAATTTGCCAGTGGATTGGACATCCATGGAACAGTCCAGGAGTGGGGCCAGCCCTGCAAGAACTGTCAGAAACTGAATAAAGTGGAGGAGCAAAACTGAGGCTTACAACTCATGTGATTTAATAGGTTTCTGTCACTAAAGTGGTCTGGGACCTGTTCTGGTGTGTGAGAAGCTTTTGACAGCAAATGGACAAGGAGACTAAGCCACACATCTCTGGGCTAGACCAAAGCCTTTGTCATATTGGCTGGCATCGGGACTGCTGAGATACATTTCCTCAGGGAGGAGAACACCTTGTTTGTTTGGACACGGACATTTTCATCAACTAAATTGGTATTTCTGCTTTCACTGAGTGCAGGATTCACATGCTTTCATCTCTCTGCGGGGAATTTTCTTCATATGAATTACAATGGCATCACTGACATGGTGATTTTCTTGGGAAGGTCTTGCAGTAGGTTTGCAAGCCAGACAGAAATCCTAGTTAACAATCAATTGAGCAACAAATCATAACTTTAATGTCCTGGAATGCCAGTGCTTGATATTTCAGGACCAGCTTTTATTTATCATTCTGTGTGTCAGCTACCTACCTTAGATGATAGCGTTAGCTGTTCTTTACAGATGAACTGCAAAAATAAAAGCCTTGCACTTCAAACAGATGGTTTTGCATTGTGAAATCCACAATATATTTAAAGTAAAATCTTCTGAAACAGAAGAGAGCGTGGACACTTAACATTGCTCACATCTTATAGTCACTCAGAGCCTATAATCACAGTCACATTGTGCCATTGCTCATTGACAAGTTCTGTTCTCTGGGACCTAACTCAAAGCGGGGAAGGTACCTACTCCTGTGCTCCTGAAGCCAGTGGGATGTGCGCAGTGTCAAAGAGAAGTGCAAGGGGATCTACCACTCACTTCCTATTCTCAGTTACCAAAGTTCATGCTAAATAATTAGATGAGCTGAAGGAGATGTCTCAAGTGCTCAGATCACACCGAGGCCAGTACAGATTCACTTTAGTGATTTTGGACCAAATTCCTTCTTTGTCAGTGGAAATGTGAAACTGGGTAATTTAGTAGCCTCCTAATGGTCTATGATTTTCAGTGCTCCAAGGAAGGAGAGAGAGAGTGAGAATAGGAAGACTTTTTCTAAATCTTTTAAGCGTGTTTCCTTCATTCTGACAAGTCCTTGCAGTTCTTCACGTGCTTTGGCACTAATTTGGCTGAGAGTGAAACACCTATTTGCAAGATCTAGCTGTGGCCTACTAACATGGGAACTGAGTCCATGTGTTAGAACTTGAGCAACAGGTCAAATTCAGATTTCAAAATTTCATAGATAGATACTTCATAGAGGTAACCACAACAGAAAAAGTCAGGAAAACCCCAAGAATCAGACAAAATCAAACAGTGATTTGTTCTGTCAAAACAAGTGTAAGTAAGAAAAGTGCTACTTGTAGTAATTTTTTTGTTGTGTAATTTCATTTGAAATCCCACAGGGCAAAAAGTACCCCTTCAAATGTTAGTATGTAGATTTGTGACACAGGTCTCTCCTAAAGTGATTTGCCCAGCTGTCTTGGGTGTATTTTCCAGCTGTACATTAAACTACTCACAGCTGCAAGCTGTGCCACAAATTTATCACATCACATGGTTCCATGATGCTGTAAGTACTTACTAATGCACGTTGTTCTAAATGACCTCTTAAAGGAATAGGACTAACTTTCTAAAACACCTTGATGTTTTCCTCAAATATTGTAACGCTGCTCATGTATAAAATACGTATTCATCTTCCTAATTTTTTAAATGTTTATTTCATTAAGATGATACAAATTCTTCATGTAGACTTTTAAATAAATTTATTCTGGGTTTATATTAATTTATGAACTTGGTTAATCATTAAGTTTTGCAAGATTTTTATAAATGTGCTCTTATTAGGCTCATTGAAATGATAAATTGATTTTAAAATGGTAGTTGCACCAGTGCACTTATTCAACTTAAGACACTGTATAAGATAGTATGCATCTAGAAAATCAAGTGGTAGCAACCAATTGCACACCCATTACCAAAGTATCCCTTTTAAAAATCACAACTGGCTTTCTAACTGTCTCTGTGTTAGATGCTAGATATTGTTATATATTGTTTACCACATAATAGGTTCATTCTGGGTGTAAAAAGTGAATGAGTGTCTTTCTCAAAGTCCTATGCAATAATTCCTATACAAACTCTGAAAATGGAACTGATAATATGTCAATGATTACTATACAAAGAAGTTAAATATTACAGCTAATTTTCTCACTGAAATCTAATCCAGGGATTAGCAACAATGGGGAATCTGTTTTATTTGCATTTAATTTGTACCTTCACACTATTATCTCCCATGTTGTAGTTTCAGGAAATGTGGTTCAAGCTATTATAACCACATTTCATGCTGCAGTTGCACTGTTATTTGAGCTCTATGCTTGGAAATGACTTACTGAAAAAATAAAGCCAGCATACTTTATTTTAATTATACTAGAGCTGTGTCTAAGTACAAAAGAATAGTGCAGCATCTATTTAATATGGAGCATGGATTAACAGTTTTATGAGACATAAAATCTATTTATATCATTTTCTATTTACAAATCAGTTATATATCTTTCAACAAAACAAATGCCTATAGTGTAAAAATGAATAAGGAGAACATCAAACTAGCAATCTTGTAAGCAGTAAATAACATCTTAATTGGCCTGGAATGCTGGAGCTTGATTTTTTTGAAACTAGGTTTTATTTATTGATCTATATGGCATATTTATTTTTCCAATGATTTGTACAAGTCTATATCCTTTCCTCAATATTAGATCCATGTATGGTTTTATATTGCAAATCCCATCTGGGGAAATAGCCAAGTAAGAGAAGAATCTTGCTCTGGAAAAGTCATCCATTTAAAAACTTTCACTGAGGCAAGGATAATTTTGCAGTGTTTACACTTTTTCTTCTGATAAAATAGAAAGGGGCAGAGGAAGAGGTAGAAATGCTTATTATGCAGTTGTCACCCAATGTATGTTTCAACAGTCCTTTAGTTTTTGCTGGTTTGGCAGTGACAGGAAAGCAAGGAAGGATCCCATGTGCACTGTGAAATGTCTTTTAAATGCTCCTGCCTATGTTTCATTTACCAGTGAGGCTAGCAGGCAGAAATGGATATGGTGGGCTTGTACATGGTCCACAAGCTCTGGATTTGGTTCTTCTCAGGAGCGTTTGTGCAGATTTGTTCTTAACGCCCACACCGTATTTCAAGCCACATGGCACTTCACCCCACGCTTTGCACAATACCATGCAGCTGAGAACTGGCAAACTCAATCTTTCTCCACCAAGGCGTCTGGTGGGGAATTCTCCTCCTTGCTGAAACATAGGGTGTGTTGCTAAGTCAGTATACTAGAGGGAGAGGGAAATCTAGCAGCGACTCTCTTGTTTCTTAAAAAAATGTAGATGGAAATGTCAGCCTGGAGATATTGCTTGGTTACTTGGTTTAGGATTGCAAAAGATTGGCCCTTAAAAATGTTTTTGCTGTTGCCGGTGGAAAAAAAAAGTTTACAAACAGCAGTGTTGCACTTGCTCATCCTCTGCTTTTACGAAAATGATGCTATAAACACAGAAAAGATCATGCTCTGATAGCTGTCATTGCTCTAGTATAACCTTAGCTGTCTGGAAATGAGCTAATTAAATTTTTTGGTGTGTCTTTTAGAGAATACATTTGCATTTGACATAATTAGTGGTAGGCAGATCCAGCTATATCCAGGGGGAATCTCAAGACAACTGCTTTGCTGACTATTAGTGCCTAATTTCTGAATGTCAAACCCTGCACATCTTAATTTCTAGAGAATAAGCTCAATTGAACTTGCTCCCCAGTTATGCAAAAACTGTTCAGATAAAACCAAGTGGACACGAATGTAATGAATGTGGTTATTAAATTGTTTCAATTGAAAGAACCCTATTCTTATACCATCATAATGGGAACAATTTATCCCCACTGATCAGCCTGTCTCTTTTTTCTGAGCTCTCTTTGATCTTGAAGCATATTGCAGTGGTGTGTCCTATTGAAAAGCAAAACTGGGGCAATTTTAATGCTTTTGTACCTTACCAGTGCTCTATTTTTTCGTTGTTTAAAAATAGCTGTTAATTATAAGTGCAGTTTAAATGTCTCAAGTGACCCAGAAATGCAGGTTGGAATGAGACAGATTGTGTGTCTCATATAAAACAGATGTACTTTCACAGAGCAGTCTGAATTCAGCCCTCAATATGTAACCTTCTCTAAGGTTATTTCAGTCAGGTATTGAGCTTGTCTAGCATTTAGATATAAAATCCCACACATTTTGAACAATGAAGACAAAACTTCATCTATATTTACCTCAAGAATAAAAAGCCTCTTCTTCTGTGTGGGTGTATTTTGCTGGTGGTTGTTAATGGGATGAGGGCATTTCCCTTCGACTCCAGATGCTTGGGAGACCATATACCCCTTTTAATCACCATCTCTTCTGAGATGAAGTTCATCAAGAGAAGTCTGAAAAGTAGCATACAAATTAAATTAAGGCAAGATAATGATTTACTGGAGGACCTGAACAAATCAGTTATTTATATGTTTATTTATTTACATGTTGTTAGACCGCAATTTACAGACATTTCAATTCAGCAACAAGAGTCAGTATCAACTTTCTGACTAGAATAGGCTGTCAGGTGTGTTGAGTTTGATGAGCTCTCCCCTGTCCCTGAAGATCAGTGGTACGCATTTCAAAGCCACCTCCACTTCATGAAACTGAATGGGTTAACGGTGAAGGAAGTTAAGGATCCACCGAGCTCGGATGGTACATTGATATGTCAGTCATCAAGAGAGACTGACACCCAGCCAAGAGCTGGACACTGCAGGAACGATTGGTCTCTGAGGAAAAACCTACCTGCTCTGCAGATCAGCAGTAAACCTGACCAAAAAGAACATTTTAAACATTTTTCTCTCTGTTTGGCTATTAAGTATAATATGCATTTTCTTCATCATATCAGCTAAGAATGAGGCAAAAAAAAAAAAAAGAAAAAGTAGATAAAAGTCCCCCAGCATATACAATTCTTTGGCTCACAAAAAACTTTTCTTAAAAAACTGGAATTTTATGGTTCGTGTTCAGACTCTTACATCCTCATTTAGTCAGATACACATACAATGAATAGAGAAATATAGTCTTTTGATAGTGGAAATAAGTATTCTATTTTGTTTTCCACTCTCTGGGAAATAGTTTCCAATTAAATACTTAGAAAACTTCTGAATCTCAGAGGATGTTAAAAGAATATGATATATTGCAATACTGTGAGTTCAACTTTAAGAGAAGCCACAGATCTCACTATTTTATAACATCAGTCCCTAAAAGACCTCAGTGACTATATCTGCCCTTGGAAACTTTCTATAATTTTGTTATGGAAACAAAAGTGCTTCCTTTAACTATTCCCACTTTAACACTTAATGCTATCACAGTGGAAAAGAACAGACTTGATTGCAGCTGAAACAATAGTACATCTATATTGGAAATGAGAAAACTAAGATTTGGAAAAAGTGTTTATAAGTTATCACTATCTTTCCACATTTTTGGAACTCTATTTTGGTGCATGAGGGTTCTCAAGGCCAAGATGTCAAGAGAAAAGTTTTATTAAAACTCCACAGGCTTTGTTTTATCCTCTAAATTTTCACATAGTTATTCTGTGAAGCACAAGGCAAGGACAGACCCTCAGCTTAAACACGTGCATGAATTAACCACCCCTTTGACAAAGCAGTGCAAACTCAAATTCAAATTCAAACACTCAAATTGAGTGCTATCCTGGTATGGGTTGGATACACACTTAAAAGTTCTCCAGCAGTGAGAACCTTAATTTGAATTTAGGGGAAATTATTTTAACTGGACTCAATACCTTCTAAAGTTAGTTAAGCTGGGACAGCTGTACTGCTAGAATTGTGCTCCGTGCAAGGAAGCTTTGCTTCAAAGTAGTTTGGGCCAACATTACTTTTTGTGCTTTAACTTTAAATTTCTCTTCTCTAATGGGTGACAGCGACAATGTTACTATACTAAAATTAAAGCAGTTTGAATACAACAGTTATGTGGTACTTCCTCCTCTGCCCTGCACACAAAGAACGGGCAATCAGCTTAGGAAAGTTTTTCATGTTTTCCTTTCCATAAAAATTGTCAAACCAGGAAAGTTTTATCTCCAAAACAAAAGAATAACCTTATAGAAATAGAATGGGTCACAAAAACTGAGGAGGAAGCAAGGAGTAACCATTCGCTAAGAAGGTAGAAATCACAACGAGCTTTCTGAAATCCACAGGAAAGACTGTACAGATCTTCTAAATAATACATAGGTAGCAAAGAAAAGCAGAGTGCAAAGCTAACAGGCAGCAGTGATGGAGGACTCTGCTGCTTCACATCTACCCTCACAGCAAACCTTCTCTGTCTAGTCCTAAACTGGCCTCCACTGAACTGCTGAACTGGTTTTATGGACTAGTAGTTCTATTCAGGTTTGGAAAAGTTCATGCATACAGACTGAGTTTTCATGTTTGCGAGATTAGTTAGACGTTTTTAAAAGTCTGATAAACAATCTCTTAGAAAATTCCTATTTGTCAGGGAAAAAATTGCACTGCACCATTATGCTTGCTGGTTGTGTTTTCTCCCCTTATTTCAGACATAAAACAGAACAGCTGTATGTTGCACATCAGACAGAACATATACATGCATATAAATGCTTTCTATATTCAGCCTTTGAATTTGCTGTCATGAACTGCAAGGAGTGAACCTCAAATACTTGGAGACTCAGTTTCAGAGAGGAATCCAATGATTTAAATGTCTATGATCCCTCCAATGAAGCCATCTTTCCACTAAGGATTAATAAAGATTTTGCTGTCATCCTTTGTCTCATTTCAGACACTACATGATGGAGGGCCTTTGGAGGAGGTCCAGAGGAGTGGAGCATGAACAAGGTCAGGGAAACATGATCCATGAAGAAAGCCCAAACCGAGGGTGATCAGCCTCTAGAAAAGAAGACTGTCAACAGACATGGTCACAGTGTTCCCCCGCTGAAAATCCTGGTGCAAAAGAATAGAGAGATTTGTCTTCCCTAAACATACGCAATAGAAAGGTGCAATTAGGCTGGATGCAGCAGGGTTACTTGGGGATAGTTATGGGAAGATAATACAACTAAAACATGGTGAGGTGTTAAGGGCAGCTTAGACAGAAATAGTTTGGGAATGCATTTGGAGTAATCGCAAACTCTTTGACTTTATTCTCCTAACTAGTCCTTCCATTTCCCTTCTCAGTAACACATTGAATTTATTCCTACTCTAAGACTTCCAAATAAAGGTTTATTGTCTTCCACAAAAATGCATTTATCAGTGTGCTGCTCCTTTCCACTCCTTTCCCTTCCCTTTGCAGTTTTTATTTCTTCATTGCAGCTATCCATGCAGACCTAATCAACAAATCAAAATAAGTTGAAAAAGTACAATGTGAGGAGAGGAATGGGGTTTTTGGTGGCTCAACAGCATGTCTCTGTATCTGTGTTTACACTCTCTCATAAACAGCAATTTTTTTAATTTACATTTTGTGTTTAAACCCAAACTGATCCTAAAATTGATGCCAGTGTTTCAACTGAAGATATATGCATCTGACTTTTGTAGTTGTAGCTGCTTTATGTTATATTTTCCTAACAAGACTAATATTTTCCTTTCATTTTTGCCCACAAGTTCCTTGGCTTTTACAGTGATGAGGAGCTTGGAGCCAATTTCATGCTTATGTTACGGTAATTCCAAAACTGTTTCATGTAAACTAAACAAACTCTCCTTACAGGAGATAAAGAACCAGGATCCTTTCCAGACAGAGTCCTAATGGGCAAGCTTCTTTTGTCTGTCTCTAATTCCTCCTCTTTGCATGCTTTGTCATACTTTGCCTCTTAATCTGTAGCTTGATGAATTTTATTCTTGGTGATAGAACTTCTTCAATAAAGAAAGAAGAAAATATTCTGAATAAGGGTTTGCATGGTAGATAAGGCATATTTTTATCAAGGAGGAGGACTTTCAATACAAGAGGCAGAGGACAGACTTCAGATGGGGTAGGCTTCCCACCACCAAGCTATTGCAGAAATAGGAGGGAAAACCTCTTCTCTAGCCATGGAAAGAATGAACACATTACATTTTTGTTGATGAGGCAGTTTAGTGTTTTTTGTTTATTTGGTTGGGTTTTTCTGTTTGTGTTTTTGTTTGTTTGGTTGGGGTTTTTTTGTATTTTTTTTTAAATTTAGGCTCAAAACTGAGATACTGGTGATAGTAACTCAAGTTCACAGGAATTTTAGGAACTGTAGCTGGATCAAACACGTTTTAGGAGAAATCAAGTCAATGATTACCTGTTACAATGTTCAAACAAGGGTGCCTCAGTCGCAGGGTGGAGGCCAAGTCAATGAATCTGTAACATGCTCTAATACTGGACCATACTGAACAACGTATGAGCTTTGATTAAAAATGCATTTGGTCACATGCATACTTTTAAAATCTTCTATGCAGTGAATTTACCATAAACATAGTCCCATTCCCAGGGCTTGTGCTTTTGCTCCCACTTTCTGGATCCCATGGGTGCTGCCAGCTCTGGTACCCATTTAAGTGTCATCATTCACAGGTTTATCAGGTGTTGGCTGTCAACATAAAGACAGCTCTTGGCAGAACTCCCGACAGGATGCTGCTTATTACCTCTTTTGCTGTATTTGCTCTATTTGAGAGAAAACTAGAGAAAAAGAGCTTCAATAAGCTGCATAATGTTTCTGTAAGTAATATTCCATTCAAAATGGCCAAGAAAATTTTCCTGCCCATATTTTGTGCCATGCTACCCTTTGAGACAAACTAGTGTAAACCTCAGGATATTTTTCTAGTTGCTAAATCCACAGTAATCACTGAGGAGGTAGGAAAGAAGAAATTATTTCTGACTTTTTGTGGTTCCTGGCCCTTTACTCCAAGTCCATTAAGACACAGGAATTTAGCATGATTGTACCTGATGGTAGCCAATTAATTGACTGACTCTGTAGTTGGTGATAAGGGAAATGATTTCACTACAATTCAAGCACTTCATTACATTCTACCCTAAGTCAGCATTGTATATATTTTCTAAACTTCGGGATGGAAACCATGTATTGTCTAAAGACAAAAGTTTTATGCACAACTTTGTGCACAGAAAAATGTAATACACTCCTTGATATTTTCATGTACACTGAGTTAGAGGACAGTTTCCTTCTGTCACTATTCCTTGCTGCCACAAGGGAAAACCTATTCTATAGTTGGTGGCAGGAAAAGGAGTCTGTTCTCAGAGATCAGTTTAATTAACACATCATTGTAAATAAACTTAGTTGATTGTTGTTTATAATAGGGTTGTTTATAATAGGGTAGAGAAAATGTAAGCTTGATAGAGTGAATTTGTTTCAGTTTGATTTGCTGACTTGCAAAGAAACTTTGGATCAATCATATAACTCTTGTATGCCTGACTTTTTCTTCTTTAAAATTATGATAATGAAAGCCCAGAATATCTTGTAAAGGGGTTCAGACAGAGATAAAAAATAAAAGCAAAGTGTTACTAGTTCCATGAAACCAGTTGAGGTTGTATAGCTGAACTCCCACAAGATATAAATGAAGATTTTTTTTTACTTCTAATCATAGCTAATTGCAACAAGGCTGTGATGAAAGTAATGGGAAGTTTAGGAAGATTTGATGTGACAGTGTGAGAGAAGACTGAAAAGATCAAATAGATTTGAGGGAAAATGGAATTAAAACTTGATGTTGTTCTCCCTGGAGTCAATGGCAAATTTCTCATTGACTTTTTGAAGTATAAAAATCCAGATTCAGAGGATGACCAAACAATACCTACACATATACATAAATAAATGGTATAGATGAAATCAATTCCTTAAGGTAAAGTCAATTCCTTAAAGTCAAACTGCAGTGGATGCTACTTACAGAAAACAGAGGAATTCCTGTCCTCATACCAAACTTCCGACAATTCATCACTATGCAAAGATTAACAGATCAAAAAAGAACGAAAACTTTGAAAGATAATATCCACAAGAACATATATGAAAAAATTACTAAAAGCTGAGAAAATTGGCATATTAAAGGACATGACTTAAACCTAGAATTGTGTAGAAATTAAGCCTAGAATTTTGTAGGAACTAGGTCCAAGGTAAATATTCTCTTTTGAGACTTTATGCAACTTTGGCTGTCTTGCCACTATCAAGGCCTGAGAAGACAATTTCATCTATCATCTTTAAATGACAATTTCACCTAACATCATTAAAGTCAGCAGGAGGTATTTTTCTTTTATATCTTTTTCAGACAATTTATATAATATGGATTTATTACAATTGTTGAGAGCAGGAGGTATGGCAGATATCAGAGTTAAAAATGTAATAAAAGACGTTACTTACTATTTCGTTGTTTCCTATGCATCATTGTTTGACTCCTACATAAACCTTTCACTTTTAGACTAACTCTTGGAAGCTGTTAGTTTGTGTTGGTGTCATGGGAACTTGGATCTTACACGTGGAACTTCTTGAAGTGTGTGGGATTGCCACACAGCCAGGTATTTCCATAGAGCCACTGTTACAGCTTCACTCAGTCATGCAGATAATAACAGCTGAATCAGACACTTCAATTAGAGTACAGGGAAACAGATGTGTTCTTGAAAACATTATCCTCCAAAATATTATTGTCTTTGGATTTTTGCCTTTTTACATAAAAAAAATTTAAATACAAAAAATTTAAATACTTTTTCCCTACACTATTTAACATTAAAAAATGGTTTTTTATATGCAATTTGTACGTTGAAGGGGATCAAAAAGAGTCTTGTTTTGATGACACATAAAAAGGTGATAATAATGCTTTAGAATTACATTTTTGAAAAACCTACTGTGAGAGTTTTCAAATTGTTTGTGTGGGAGGAGAAAAGAAGAATAGTTAAACTAATAGTTAAACTGAAACTACTCAGGCATCTGAATTTTACATTATTTATCTTTACCACAAAAATATGGAATTCATTGTCACAGAGTATAATGTCAGAGGTATAATGGAAAACAGATAGGAATTTGATAAACTTGTTGGGAATTGATAACTGAAGGCTGAAATATGCAGGTCTCAGAGTCACTCAGATAATTCTGATGTCTGCATTCCATGTGCATGTGGGGTAGAATGTCCCTCCCTGCCCTGCTAGACTCTGTATGTAGGAGTCTGGCAGCTCTTGGAAAAGGAACAGAACAGTGCTTAAGTCAGTAAGGTCCTTCTGAATCCCACTATGTTGTCTCTAAGTCCATTGAAATCTGAATATTGCACAGGGACATAGGTGCAAGGATGTCTGAGGTGAGAGCAAGTGTTGGGAAATAATGACATACTGGGGTATTTGCAGGAGTCAGAAATCAACATTCACTTAAAGAACATGTGGTACCTCAGGTGAAGAAATAATCTTGAAACGATAGAAGGGGCTTTAAACAACTTGTTCACTGATTTTGAACAAGGTGTCTCCTTACCGCTTTCCTCACCAACAACTTAAAGAATTTGACAAACTTTAAAAGATAGGGGATAAATGTACAAGGGAAAAAAGGTGAAGCCTCACCAAATACAGGATGATAGGCAGAATTTTACAGATGAAATTCAGTTGATGAGACACAAACATTTTTTAGCTGGAGATAAAGACAGTATACTTTAAGTTAGCTCATCCAGTCCTAGAAAATGTAAGACAAAAACAAGGGCAACATTTTTCAGAGAGCTCTCTACAGCTGCCAGAACTCTACACCTATGTCCAAACAGAAAACAGAGGTGGAAAATAACTTCACAGAACTATCTTATTTTAACCAGTCTTATATGAAATTACGCTGATATTCAGGAGGTTTTGACAAGTATAAGCAAATCACTGCCTCTCAATCATTAGTTTAGGTAGAACATTATCTTAAATCCTCCTAAATATGCTAAACACCTGAGCATTCAAGAAGACATGTTTTGAAAGTGAAGGCAGGGCTTAAAAGTCATTCTAGTATTTGGAATGCTGAATGATTTGTTTTGCAGAACTCTATTTATAAACAAACAGAAAAGAGACCAAAACCTACCTAGAAATCATAGGACACGGTAGACACTATGGACATGGGAGGGCACTGAATTTGCAGTCTTTGTGAAACCAGCTTCATTGAAGCCATGTGAATATGTTGAAGATTGCAAGTCTGAGTCTGCGGGAAGAATTTGAAAATTAATGTGAAGTCCAGATATAAAGGGTCCTCAGCGCAATCCTCAGGCCAGAAAAATGATGGAAAAAATTAATAATTTTTTAGAAATGATACCAGAGCTATTTCCTAGTTTAAGATTTAAACCCTGACCCATCATGAATATATCAGCTGGCCCATACAAACCTCCTCAACTTCTACTTAGTGAAGTTGCCAGCCATTACACCTGGCAAAGTCTCAGATGTTTCATTAGGGCCCAAACCTGAACCACCTAAATAGCGAATTTCTGGGTTCTCAAAATGTTTCCCATGTTTACGCATGGGAAGGATCTCCTCAAAACTGGATGGAGAAACGACAGCTGAAACTATGTAATCCATGTTATTTGTGAATGAACAGGTAATGAAACAAGAACTCGGCTCTCATCGGAACTCATCCTCTCAATTAAAAAAAACAATTGTCTGAAATGCAGGCTCAGACTCTGAAGCACGCTGCTGCTGTACTGGTTTTACAAGGGTGCAAGTCACCAGAGTTAGCCTGGGATCAAAGCTGGCCTCCTGACTTTTGCTTCTCCTTTATCTATGAAAATGAGTTGTTTGCAACCTAGACTTAAACATTGTAAGATTTGATAAATGAGTTTTAACCTGAGGTCTCTTATTAATTGGGATATCTGAAACTTGTTGTTTCAGTTAAAACAGACGTCTTCTGATGATATTTGGGGACTAAGATTCATTCCAGGAAATATTAATTAATTCAGTGCCTGACTACTCGGAGGGTAGAGCCCACTGGCCATATGTTGGAAGTACAAAAACTCTTCTCATAAAATTCTCTGTCCTTTAGCATAATAGAAGCTGACTCAAACTTCTAATGAAGACTTTTGTTTTAAAAATCAGTATATTTCTTTACAAATTCATTGTACCATTCAAATGCTGTTATTGCTCAGTAACACTTCAGTTTAGGAGCATTGCATTCCATAAGGGCTGCAGGGTACAAGATGGATCTGTGGTAAGATCCTACTGGATCTCTGTTCTTACTCAACAGTAAATGGGAGAGCGAAGAATTACCTTTCTTTGCTGGGGAAGAAACAACTCAAATTACCCTGTATTTTATCTTGAACACATAACTGGTTGTGATTTAATGATTGCTGCATTTGAAGTTCACAGGAAAATCTACCTGGTGATAATTTGTTCACACACTCAGATCTTCAGTTGTTGGCATCCTGAAGGTGAAGATCAAAATAGCTTAATGCTGTAAGTGTAACATTTCAGTCAAGTTGAAAGTGCATTTTGTAAGATCCTTGTATTTTATTTGCTTATTTACCTAGTTACCATCACCAAATATTATTAAGAAAATTAACAGATTTAAATTAATACAGAAAAAGCCAAATGCTTTCAGTGAGAGTCACTTAAAACAAAAGAGTCACAACTAGAAATCAGAAAAGCATTACTTTCTTTAACTCCTCTTTAGGAAATTATAATTCCTTTTGGTCATTCAAAATAAAGCCAAAATAAAACTACTTAAAAAATTACAAAACAGAGCAAACAGAATTTCTCTCAAAGCTGTACACTTTCACAGACAATACCCCGTAGTTCTATCGATGAAGAATCCTCCACTTCAGAGGTCTTTTCTGGTTTTGTCCAGTACTGTTGAACTTATTCTCAAGAGGCCTGTAACTTGGTTAAGGATCTGAAGGTAATTGGATAATACATTTACCATTTAATAAATTGAGAAATGTATTTTAGCAGAGTAAGTATAGCTTACTCAGCACTTCCCTTCTCAGTTTAATATCATTTTCAGTTTCTATAAAAACACGGAAGCCCTGGTTTCATATTAAACTACAACAAACTCACAACTGATTTAAAAACATGAGCAGGAGAGCCTGTTGCTGGAGGGGATGACCAGTCTGGTTGCACCGCCCTGGGAAGGCAGGAATGCCAACCCATCAATGAACAAGATTCACTGAGCCAGACCTGCCCCCAGATTGCTGGCCAGACGAAATACATCTGGAAGCCTGCCCACTGGAAAGACAGGCATGGGCATTATTTAATGCCAGAGATTTTTTGGGAACAGGACCAAAAACATCTTCTGCGGGAGGAAATGAGGGAGGAAGTCGCTAGTTACTCAGAATAAGATAGAAAAAAGGAAAGAGAGTTGAACTATGAAGGTGAGAATATGGCTGGCAAGGGGAAGAATGTTTGTGTACAATATGGAAAGGAAAAAGCTTCTGGAGTAGGACATATGAAAAAGCCAGCACAGATACGGAGGAAGCAAGCCTGGGTGGAAGGTAAACAATTCAGGATTGAAAAGTGTACCCTTGCCAAGAATAATAACTTACAGACAATGAATGAAAAAAGTTAGCATAAATATGAGCATAGATATGACAAAATGCTCAAAGCAGACTTAAAAATACCCATTAACCTTAAGATTCAGTGTTTTACAGTTGACAGCAAAGAGAAAGATGAAAGACAGACATCATATAATTAAGTTCCAGACAATCTAGTTTTTACTGAGTGTTATCAGCCAAATTTTTATGTTAACTTGGTCAGTAAAAGTTGCTTTCAACCCAGAATTATATCGCAAATGGTTCGGTGTTGGAAATTGACACTTATCAAGGAAAGTTGAGGAATATTATTGATTCCAGGGACCTGCATTTGTGAATCAGCAAAGGACTTTAAGGCCCTCATATTTTTACATAAAAATTAAAAAAGAGAGAAAAGTATAAAATCAAGACAAATCTTGCATGAAAGTAAGTGTTTCAGGCCAATGTTAAAACATTGTGAGGAAGCTTCTAATATTGTTCGTGGTCTGTGAATGAAACTGGTAGGATGAAACTCAGGCGCCTCATCTCAAGTACCTGAAACTGCAAAAATTACAAGCAGAAAAAAGTAAGTTTTTATCAAAATAATTTCAAAAAAGACTGAAATGGTAGGGAGGAGTATCTGGAAGTAAGTTATAGAGTTTTGTATATCTCTGTGCTTTGTAATAGCTGCTTTACGGAAAAAAAATGTAGTAAGTAGCATAAATGTGGTACTCATACTCCTCTCTGTGCCTCTCTATGGCTGCTCAGTAGCAAAATCCTTTTGCATCTAGAAAGTCTTGCAGAAGAAATAACTGTTATTATATGCATGATTTCCTTAGGATGCTAACAGAATTAAACAGGATTATTTACCTTTCTAGGAGGAGATTCTTTTGTTTTTCATGAAAATATTAGGAGAATGAGCATCCTTACAGCATTTTAACAGGAAATGTGACAGAGACCGTTTCTGTTAATATTTCAATGTACTGCAGAATAACAAAAATCTGCAAACATTTATGTAGTTCAATATATACATACAGACCTTTTTTTTAACACAACGTTTGACATGGAAAATACACTATCAGCAAATGGATCCTTATTCCTACACTTTCAGATTTCATTGGTGCTTAAAGGAAGGTTAAATTCTTTTATCTCTGGAGGATGAGGCTAAATCATTTTCTGACATACACATAATTTTTTGGTGACAAAGAAAAGTATGGAAGAAAATGTGAGAGTGTGGGCATGTCAGTGCCTTACCGAACATGTCCCAAACACAAATGTAATTGATAATTTCTTATTAAAATGATATGCTAAAACTGCTTATTTTTTAGTCATCTATTGCAGAGGTAAGGTTTAGTTTCATTAATACTTACACTGTATACATTCTTGAGTTGCTTCACAGACCTTTTGCCTACTCACTAGGATGATAGCCAGAGACAATCAAATGGTGGCCAGTTGTACAATGCTTCTTTGAACAATGTTTCACAGAAATGACATCTGTTGTGCATACAACCCATCTTTCAGGAACTGAAAGAGGTGTTACTAACATTTCACTTCCTCATGCAAATCTCTAGGTTCCTTAAATTCCGTATGTATTCCATCATAAATAGTATAGCTTTCTTTGTGAAGACACACAGCCTGATTTGGGTATTAAAGACATTTTGAAACTCATACATCTGGACTGGATAAGACATTTCTTCATCTCTAGGGCCTATATAAATATTGTTCTAGGGGAGATTCAGCTGAACCAGCAATTGGGAAAACTGAGTCTGCTGAGGGCAAATGTATTTCTTATTTCTTTGCTACAATATTAATAAGTGAGGTGTGAAATTCCACTATAATGACATGGTGTTTGCAAGTAACTCAAAGCAAAATATTTGTGCTACAGTCTGTTCACCTTACTCACTCCATTAGTACTACCACCTTCAAGGAGACTAGTGCCATATGTATAACAACTGGGATTTTGATCTTCTACTTCTGTCTGCTGCAGTTTGGTTTTGCACAACGACAGACCAGGGAGACGCACATGCAATAAGTTTAAATGGCATTGACTTTCCGTAGTTCTAACTTCTGTTAATGTTCAGGGTGCTGCTGCAGTCTTGTACAGCAGTTTTGTCTCTGCAGCTGAGGCTGATTTTTTGTTCCCAAAATGTAGGGTCATCGGAGGAGTCCCATTTTTCAACCCACTTTGGGTTTACCCTGTTACCTACCCGAAGAAAAAACTTGACTGCCTCATTTTCTGCAGGGTCAGTGGTAAGATAATATTATGGAAATATTGACATAGATAGCAGTGCTGCAAATATCAGAAAAGCACCTACATTTAAATGAACAGGAGGGAAAAACATACACCGTCTGGTACTGAGAGAAAAATGTGTGTTTATAAATGTAATGGAACCAGTGGTCATTCAGTGACTCCCACTGCTAAAAAGCATCTGATACCAACCATTACCAACACAATTTGTGTAGGAACCAGTGCTGTTGTGGAGACTGAATACATTTGTAAGGAGGGAATTCTTGCCTCAGAAAGGCTACAGCCTTCTTATTAAATAATAATTTACAAAAGATTTTAACCCCTGTGGGTTTCAACAGAATCTCGACATAAGTTGTCAAAGATTTCTTTTATAAGGCGCTTTCCAATATTAATCTACTTAGTCAATATCTTACAGTTCTGCATATGTATGTGACGGTTTGTAATTTCAGCTTTAAATATGTATAAAATTTATTCTGACTTTCCTATCACAATGCTCCTCTCTTCAATTTTCAGCACAGTGACTGCAGTGGGTGACTACTGTTAGGCCACACTGAGATAAGAGCAACTGCTGCTTAGCCTTTCAGCAGAAAGTGCCTCTAAGCCAGAGCTGCACTGAGCAGCAGCTTGGATGGGCCAAGGCAGCTGACTCAGGCAGCAAAACTTGAAACATCATTATAATAATGAATTAAGAACTTGAGTGGGCTGACAGTGCTGGATTTACAAATCCCTTCTAAAACACACAGGATTGATACTGTACTTTAATGAGCAACTGGGTTGATTCATGACATCCAAAAGTAGATGTTGTAGCGTGTACAGATGTAAACATCATCTCTGCAAAAGCCACTCTTCAGGCTGGTGAAACGGCTTCAGGCTTTCCAGGTTGGCTATTTTTCAAGCCAGCAGCATTTGGTGGCTTCTGGTAATTAATTTTTCGTTTGTTTTATAAAGAGTTTCATTCAAAGCTTTAAAGAACCTTGGCAGCACTTGAGTGGGCACAGCTTACAGTGCAAAATGAAAGTAAGAACTGTAAATGGTCAGGGTGTGCCAAAAATCTGCAAGTATGGAGGTTTCAAAACTCCAAGGTGATATATCAGTTAGTTCACATTAAAAAATAACTCTGCAGGTTTAATCTGGAAGCTGCACACTGAAATATTAATGTGTTTTTGGGTCTGCTGAACAAAACAGTGATGCCAGCATTGTGTCGGCAGTGACATTGCCTGCCTTTTGATTTTCACAAACACATCCGGGGTAAAGAGAAAAAAAACAGAAAAAGAAAAAAAAGTAAAGAGCTGCTTTTTTTTAAACAGCAAAATACTGTACTACAAGTCCATAGGCACATGAATTATCTTTCTTCTCTGATTCCTTATGCACTTTATTAATCCCCATCTCCTTTGTTCCTTGAGATGGTTGAGCATGTGCACTATAAGCAGAATACACACCCTGCCTCCTGCCCCTGTTTCCCAAATTTGTATGTCAAAACTACCTACCTAAATTCATATTTAGGTGTCCAGTTTCCTAAGCCTTAGAAAGTGTCTCCAGAAATTTGACACCAGATTGGCTGTTTGATACTTCTCAATATATACATAATGATTAAAAGTACATTATAATTGAGGTAAAAATGCAAACTCACCTTGAATTAGCTGTCATCACTGTCTTCTTGACTGTTTCATGGTTAGGACAAATGAAAGAAAGATGCCAAAAAAAAAATCACTAAAATATCTGTAATGTGGATATTGATTAAAAAACCGCATTGAATGTTGACCATCCTCTCTTAAACACTGCTACAGCCATTGACAGGAACACGTACAATGACGGGGGCACAAGGAAAGATGGTCCCTACAGGTTCTCATATCATCAGGAGAACAATGAACTTAGAATGCAGTGTCTATGGTAGTCCATCAATTCTTGCGCTTTGGGTTTGCTTCTTGTAAACACTGCTCTACCAGGAGTGTCCCTTGGAACTTTGCAGAATGAAAAGTGGACAGTGGAACAGGGGCTCTTTGCCAGGAAGCCTTCTTCCTTAAGATACATACACAGCCCTTGACAGGATGATGTGCTACCCTCCGACGTCACTTGCGTTGCATAAGCTCTTCCAAGAGTTGTTAAACAGGGAAACAAATACACCAAATGGACACATAAAACACACCCAGGATTCTTCATAGAATCACTGTATTTTATAAAGGATTTAGTTTCACACACTCCATGAAGTCAGAATGCAACATCAAAAGAGGAAACTCCTTCTGAGATTGTGTGTTCTGCATTGAGGATTATCACACGTAGCAAATAGTGGGTGACTCATGTATGCTGCTTTTTGACTCTGGGTTAAACTTGGAACATAAATTATGTCAATCTGTTGATATAAATTTTCCAGAAATCATGGCTGACTTGAGCTATATGACACACTATTTTCCCCAAATACAGGTGTATTTGAATTCAAGTAGGCTGTCAAATAAATATTTAAAGATGAAATGTATAAATGAAGAAAAAACACAATCAATAAATGCTGATGTGATGGTCCGTTTTCATGGAGTAAGAGCCAGAAGATTGTCATGCAAATATAAAAGGATGTTTTGCATAAAAATAACACATGCTACCATAGAGTGTCTTAAGCTGTGAATAAAGATCTCTCATTTGAAGAAGTTACAGCTTGAAAATTTAAAATAAACTATTTTTTAGTTAGAGATTGTCTTCATTTCCAAGTCTCAATTATGTCTCTATTTTTCAGGATATTACTAATGCCAGAAGATGTATAAGAATTAAGAATCAATTAATTATTAATAACTTGTAATCATATTTGAAGACTGTGGAATATAGATGGTATATAAGAAGAATTGGCTAGGAGTAAGGATATAGAAGAAATTGTTTAAAATTTTTTTTTTTTGCAGCAGTTGCTTTTGTGCTTTTCGATCATAGGCTAAGTTACAGCCATCTGCCTGTTTCTGCATCTATCTAAATATGTGCCTGAATATATTTTTGGAGGTTATGTCTAATTTACCGGGCCAGCAGAAAGCCACCTCCACTCTAGATTGATTCACTTGTTAAAGCTTCAGATAAAGAGGTCAAGGTCATAGCTATGTCAGCTTGTAGAATAGGAATTGAATCATAGTAACTTTCCTATGTTGAGAAATGTAGGCAGGAGTTTAGCTCTGTGATTCATTTCTTTTTGAGTGCATTCAGTTCCATCTCTGATGCTTCAGAATATTTTTAAGCTATCCCTTGATTTTAGATCTTTCTGAGCACAACTTTGTGTTAATGCTGGGAAAACAAAAATAGGTTTAAAAATGCACCATAGATTTCAAGTGTCTTGGACTGAATTTCAGATGACATGGGGAAAAATTATTTCAACAGATTCTGGGAGCAGAATTCATTCAACTACAAAAAAACCCTTGATTTTTTTTTTAAAAAATAATATCTCTTAATGAAAAGGATTTTTGAAATTTCAAGTTCCATTTAATTTATAGAATTAAATTTTACGTGGTAGCAGAATGGTTCTCTTTTGTATAAAATAAGAATCAATTATCTGTAAGCGTGCTAATTTAATATTAAAGACTGTCATCATCATGGATGAAGTACTGATGTTAATATGTTACAAACTTTGTCTGTAATTTCGTCACATATATCATTTTAAATTAGAAAAATAAATATGGAGATTAAAATTTCTTTTTTTTTGAAGACTGCCGAATGGAAACCATAGGAGGTTCATGGTTTAGGTATCCAACCCTAAAGAAATTGGGTTTTCATTAAGGAAAATGCTAGTACTAGCAAGCAGAAATCATAACTGACATTACATCCAAAGTTCTTAGTGATAGAGGCTTTGCAGAAGTGAGAATTTAATTAGTAAGACTTTCTTCCTCTACAGTTCCAAGCAGACCACTGAGAATCAATAAAACTATTTCTGACATCAAAGGAGGATACTATAAAGGACTGGCATTAGAGGGTCATAGGACATACAAGACACACAATTAGGCAAATCTACAGTGTACGTACCATACATTGTGCTGTGATATGTACTTGTGCAACAGAGTTGTTTGCAGAATCTGCAGCTTAGTGGCAGCCAAGCCCACCGAAACTACATGACTTGACTGTGCTAAATTTGCCTGGAAAAGAGTGTTTCAGTGCCAAACCTCACAAAACAAGAAGTTCCAAGAAAAGACATTCTATCGCGTGTAAGATTATTTTGCTGTACAATTTCAGATAATTTGCCAGTGAGATTTGGGCATAAGCAGAGCAATGGTTTTTAAAACTTCAGTTCAGGGCTGCTAGAAGTACATCTTTAAATTAAGTAAGAGAATAATCGGCTTATCTGCAAAGCTCTTTGTTCACTTACTTCTACATAACAGCTTCTTTTCTTGAAAGAAATCATAGCAACTGAATGTTAGATGCTATTTTTATTTTGCAAAATGAAGCATAATTATTTAGAACATTTGCTAAAAGAGCACTTTCCAACCTAAGAAAAATATAATGCAGTGCTGATATAATATCTGCAGATATTCTCTCATTCTGAGTAGTACTGCCTCTGTGTGTATTCAAAATAACATTAACCAGAAATATAAATGACTCATGATTGTGTTTCTGGGAGGTAAAAAGACTCAGGGACCTATCAAAGACCGGAAAGTACTCCAAAAATCATCCCGTAATTCCTGCGAGGCTTTTGGGTATAGGATGTTATTTTGAGACTCCATTACCTTGCTCTATAACTGTTTTATAGCCCACATGCCAAAACAACAGTAATTTAGTTTTGATATACATGTTCATGTATTTCCTTGGAAATTATTACTGCTTTTATTTGCTAAATTGGGGAGAATGCCAAATCATGCAGCACTCATTTCATATGTTCAACCTCGGCCTGTATTCACTGTTTATATTTCCAGTCTGTGTTTCTCAGTGTACGCTGTTACTTCAACATTTTATTTAGCAAAATAGAAATAGAGGAACAAATAAAGGCACCAAATGTGAAGTATAGCCAGAAGGTTTCGACAGAAATAACAGCAGGGCTACTTCATCTTTACAGCATTTGAGTCAGTGACATTGCAACTGACAAGGTTTCTGCTCTGAGCATTTAATTTTGTAATTTAAAGTGCAATTCTATACAACATAAAAAGGAGGAATGTCTAATTCAGTCACCCACATGAATCCAAAAGTTTAAAGTGATATGTACACTACTGTACTTGACTGTATTTTAAATTTGAATATATTAGACACATTCTTGTTACCTCAGTGTAAAAACAGTGGTACTCAGGCAATAATATATTTTGAAGATGTCTGAAAATTAACTAATAATTCATTATACAATTTTTTAAATTGACACAACATGATAACTAAAATTTTGAATTCATTTCAACTTTATAACTTTTATTGAAATTCAGAAAGTGATAAAATCATGAGTAAAATCCCAAAATAATTCAGAAATAAAGGAAAAATCTATTTGGTTGAGGAATTTTTGTCCTGTATATTATGATATTCAGTTTCACACATTAGATTGTAACCTTATAGAAGGTGATATTAAATTAGTTAAACCAGACTAGTGTGAATGTAAGAAGTCAAAATTTCTGAGTGACTCTGGGTAAAGAGAGAACTATGACCTTCTCATTGTTATCTGTGTTTGTCTTCAGAATACAACATTGTTGCGGTTGTTGAAACTGCCACTGTTTTAAGGTTTTCCCCCACTTTGGTGTATCCCATGCTTTTGCCTTATGGTTCTCCCCCTAAGTTAATGTAATGGTTTATCTCCCAGTTGGTGTACACACCATTATGTTAATCCCTCTGTCAATCATGCGTAAACCCTTGCCCCAGTTCTGGAAAGTTCTGCCTTGTTCAGTTCCCCATTGGCTCTGGCTCCCTTTCTCCTCCCCTCTCCTTCCCCAATTAGTTGCAGCTCTGTCACTCCACCTTATCTCTGCCCCTGGACACTCACCTCATTGGACCTTGATGCTCTCTCCACCCCTTACTACTCCTGTATAAAATCTGCATGAGCTAGGTGGTGGTTCTTTGTCACTGGAATTTTTTGAGTGTGGCTACCCATTAAACCTCGGAACGCTAAGCGAAGGGCCCTGTCCCGCGTCTTTGTCTCCGCTGGTTGCTTGGATCGTGTGTGTGCGTGTGTGCCTGCCTGCACACACCTCGCGGGGAGTGCCCGGGGTGTGCACAGGGATTTGCGAAGTGCACAGGGATTTGCGAATCCCGCAGGAGCGGCTCGAAAAGGGATGCTTCCTGGAAGGTCGCTGCTCCTGGACCTCGCCCCCCACACCCTTCTTGCCTTTAAAAAAGGCGCAAGCGACACAACATTTTGTCACATTAGCTTTTGATTAGTTACATATGTGGTGAAAAATAATTATTCTCAACATCATAGTCCTCATCTCCTTGTAGAACACAATATTGTTATTACATGTGGTTTAACTTACCAGTTCTGACAATGCAGAACCTTATGCCATAAAAACAAAATGCCTGGACAGTCCTGAAAGGTTTGTCTGCAGCGTACATGAATAAATAGAGAGAGAGTATTGACTAGAAATAACAGCAGCAACTTCATGGCAACCGTGAAGGAAGAGAGTGGAGTAACATTCCTAGTCTGTTACACCTTGTGGTGTCCCCAGTTAGATCTAATGACCCTGTCTGACTAGTCTATTGAAATATCATTTAAAAAATCAAGATAACTGAATTTACTCTTAGCTGCAGCTAGTATATGATAAAAGTAAAATCCAGACAGCATAGGGTTTATTTAGGGAAGATCCAACTGACCTACCAGAAGCACGAATGTTTTCACAGTTGGTGGAGATGGCCTGACTGTCTGACTCTGTGGCTCCTACTTAACAGAATATCTCGACAGTGCAGGTGTCTGATCTATAGGTAATAAATGAATTTGCCAGAGGGGAATTGGCTATATCAACTGGGTACACCTGCTGTATGACAGCTACTCCCTAGAAGTTTGTTATTAAATTCCATCACCTTTGATATGGGAAGTAAATACGGTCAGGTTCAGTTTGATCCTAAAAAGGATACTCAGAAATACATGGCAGCACATAAAACAACCTAGCTTTAAAGTGTTAAATTAAAATGTTTGGGACTCTTTACCTTAGATTGCAGAGACATGAGAAGAGACACTATTCAAACAGACAATGTAATACATGCTCTGGAGCACGCAGATCCATACATTTCCACTCTTTCTTGACCATGAGAGAACATTTAATAAAACCAAAAAGTGGAAAATTAAAGAATGATCAATTAAAAAAACACAGTTTCTCACAAGATATATAAAAAATTCGAAACTCCCTATCACAGAAGTTCTTGGAGGACAGGAAATTAATAGGATTAGAAAAGGATTAGACATTTATATGCATATCTGGAAGAGTCAGGGGTATAATTAAAGATAAAGCATTTTGGAAGGGCTATTAAGCCTTGCATTTAAACCTTACACTAGCCTCTATTAATGAAGGTATTTCTACACAGACTATCGCAGGTGGAGGTGGATGACTCTACTGGTACCCTGATGACAGTAGAAATAATAGAGTTTTCTCCACTTCAGCCCAGTTAGAACATCACAGAACTGAGCAAGGGAACTGGACAGAGCTCACAGCTTACAAAAATATGGCAAAACTTAGAGATCTGACATTTTGGACCACCTGAGAGTGGTACCAAGAGGCTAGGTGTGAATCACTGCTGTGACAGTGATGTTCCTGACTGCCAGTGTTCCCCTTGTCATTTGTATACTTTCACAGACGTCATTCCCAAGATATTTGGCTTTAGCATCTGTGCAATGCAGTGCAAAAGTAGAGCTATCCCACAATTTAAGAAAATACTCAACAGGCAAGTTTTGGAATTTCTTCTGTATTATATTTGTTTTTCTCTCTGAGTTTTAGAATATTTATTAATGCCTTTTTGTTTACTGCTGTAAAAGTCAAACAGCTGCTACACTTAGCACTGTATCTTCAAAAGCTTGTTTAAATTTCTTGAGAATCTCCTCAATATTTAGTTTCTTCTGTAATTTATTTTCATTGGGCTTTTCCAGGTGTATTTGATAGACAAGAAGGACCTTTTCTCTCTCCAAATTTTTACAGCCACTTGCCTGACAGAAAGGAGGAAATATATGACTACACAAGCATGAAAATAAGTAATGTATAGCTTGTTTTCCCGGTTTGACACTGTTTCCAGCAGACTATTATAACTGTATCCAGAGGATGGGGACAGGTTTTTTTATCTGTAAGTGGTGGGGAGTGATTATTTCTTTCTTTGCACCATCTGCATCTCATGACTGGGACTTGGCACAGGCAATGACTGATCTGGAACAAGGCTGAACTGTGATTTCTCCTGGAATCCTATTATGGCTGTGAAGGTAGAAGGAAAGAGGTTATTGTACTACCTGTTGACTGAAGATATTGGAGAAGAGTTACTGGTGGTTCCATTGTTGGGTTGGGAGTCTAAGCAAGATGATTGACTTTCAAATGCAGGAAGAGTGTTTCACCGTGCTATCTGATAAGCCCAGTATGCTATAGTGCCTAGAATATAGCTCTTGATAATATTTTCAGAAACAGTTGCAAAATGTGGGATCCTATCTTCCCTAGTCACCTCTGTGAATATCAAAGAATCATAAAATTGATAAGGTTGGAAAAGACTTTTAAGATCTTCAAGTCCAACCATATGCTCTAGGCTCCTACATGGTCTTGCTTCCTTTGCAAGAGGACCTGTTGTGATCCGCTTAGGGAAAATTCTCAGTGAACTGCAGAAAAAAGCTCAGATTTGAAAATTACCCTGTAATGAGATTAAAACTCAAATATGTTGCAACCAAAAAGTTCATATAATTTATTTAACAGTAAAAGAGAGATATAGAAAAAGAAGGAAAGGGAGAGAAAGAAATAGAAAAAGAGGTGGTGTTGCAGGGGGAAGAGTGACAGAGACAGAATTATATCACCCCTCCATAGGTCCCACTGGTGTCCCATTGGTCCTCTGCATCTGGTCTTCTTGGTGGTGACTGTCCCACTGAATTAAATGGATTAATATGTTTGGGCTAGGTGGGAAGGCCCAGGTACCTCCTCTGAGGGGATAGATTGGACACTGTCTCTTGCAAGACTCAGGATTGATAGCATCATCCTGCATCACGTGCAATGCTCTGGTGCAAGGCCTCAGGAATGAGTCTGGGGAGTGCTTTGGGAGTCTTTCATGAATATGGTGCCTCCTCTGCTGTCCCTTCCTGTGAACACACCATGGATCTGGCTTTCCTGGGGTGTGGGGCCGTTTTTCCAGCTGAGCCAGTTTGTGTGTGTGACAGAGGATGGGTGCTCACTGCCTCTGACCAGAGGTTTCGCCATGCACCCAAAACCCTCCTCCTCCTCCTCCCCCTTTGGTGGGGAGGGGGGAGTCCCTGCAAACCTGGCTTCAGCAGATAAACGCCATGGCCTACAGTTTCCCCAGCGCGAATCCAGCTGGGGATGGCTCTCAGGACAGCTGCTGGGCTTGATCCTCCTGTGGAAGCACTCATCTCCCCCAGCCAAGACCTGAGAATAGTGTCACTATAATCTTATCTGAACTCACAGTTCAGGGCCTCAGCCCAGGGTTCCCATTCAGGGTGTGGTGGCCTCCGGTGTAGCTCTGTTGGTGCAGTTTTGTTATACAGTTTCGTAAAAGTCCTTTATAACAGTGTTTGAGCCATAAATTATAGTATTTCAGTCTCTTACAGGACCTGAGCCACTGTGGGCCGTGTACTGTCACTAGATTAAATGAAATTATCTAATTCTGCAATACAGAAATTACAAAAGATACAGTGTGATCAACTAACAGTACAATGCCATGTGCAGTTAACACAGTGCAATAGAGCTAAGGCCAGAATAATATCCATTATATTTGTTTGCGTGAGTATGTCATAGTTGACTGGGGAGTTGAGCACACTGTTGCTTTCATAATTTCTGTTTTGCAGAATTAGATAATTTCATTTAATCATAGATATAATACATACGTGATGATAAAAGTGATATTTAAACATTATACCATAACTATGCATCAAGGTAGATGATGCATTTAACATCATCTTAATATGCAAAGTATATAATAAAACATAAGGGTTTCTTCAGAGAGAACTATTTTTGTAGATGATAAACCAGAAGTCACACTAATGAATTAATGTGATATATGGCATTTTGTCAGTTTACTCTGTGTTCAGATTAAGCTTCCAGCTTTAACCTGTCAGGGTTAGGATAGTCCAATGGTTAAAATACTAAAGTATTCCTTGGATTCAGTTCCTGGAACTGCTGCAATCTCTGTGATTAAACTGGAGCAAATATTTTAATTCTTCAGTGTTTAATCTTCCACCTAGAAGATAGGAGTAATAAAATCTTCTTACTTCACAATGCTGACCATATGAGCAAACATATATAAATGTCTGTGTGTCTTTTGAACACCATAGTAACAGGAATCAAACCAAATGCTGGAGACATATTTACTCAAATCTGTGGTAGCCATGGCAAAAGTGAAACAGTCAGCAAGGTCTGAATAACTCAATAAGAGAAACATCCCAGAAAAAGGGTTTTTTTTAGAACTGTTTTCACAGAGAATGCTAGCAGATGAAGACAAGGGACTTTCTCCCTGAAAACAAGTTAGTATTTAGATGAAATTCAGCAGAAGGCCAGAACTATTTTATTATGAGTTTGGGTAGTGTTGACCTGCTAATGGATCTTCGATGCCACCTGGATGATCTCAACTGTCAGAGTTACCAATGGTGAGACAGACCTTTCATGAACATTAACAGTTTTTATTTCCTTTTTCCCCAAACATGGGCAGATTTGGAACACTTGTTCAAGCAGTACCTCAGATATGGATGCAATTAAACACCTTGCTTGTATCCAAGACGTACTGGAGGAACATGTTCAAAACAAATATCCTCTCAGTTTTCTGTCAACTGCCAGACTTACTCATATTCAAGGATACCAATAGGGACAGATTAAAACATCTTGATTCTTTGTTGAAATTAACACAAACATAGGAAATGATGGTCTAAAATAAATTTTTACAGTGATCTCTGTAGCTTGGTAAACACAAAGAGGTGTTTAGAAGACCATGGAAGAAATTTGTTTCACATATATAAACATCCTACCTGGAAATAAATAACATTAACAATTTTCACTGTGCATTGATCACAGAAAAAAGCTTTATGACAAAGCCCATAATTTCCATCTATCTACTCCTTTCATATGTGTGCATAACTACTACAATTACCTGGGCAGGTAAGCCGCTTAAAGAGCAGTAAACACTGTCTAAAACAGTTGCAGCCAAGGCAGGCACGGTTGACAACAAGCAGGTAATGAACCCTTCATGACAATTACCTGTTGTGAGGCTCTAAGCTTCACTTTCTCCACTTTCTAGTGCCAAAATTAATAGGAGCTCCTTGAATATAGTGAGAGACAATCATTTTGGTATATAGGGAGGAGGATCCAGTTTGAAAGTGAAAGAGGACAGAAAAAAAAGAAAATCCTCAGTTTGCTTACAAAATCCATTTTCCCATTTTCAGAGTACTCATTGCTTTCTCACAGGTTGGTGTTTTTCTTCCTAATGATGCTATATGCTGATAATCTTTCTCTTGGTGCAGCCTGTGGAACTCACTCAACTGGTGAACTAACCCATGGATTTTTCCTTACACTAGATTATAGAAAATTGCCCAATTTATTCATATGTTTGGCCAAATATCACCACAGTAAAGCCAATATAAATCCCAAATAATACCCCTTATGTTGGCAAATATGGCACAGGATTTACGAAAGGATTTGAGTGACAACACAGAACTAAACTGAATTAGCTATTTTAAGACCATATTTGAAAATGAACTTGCTCTCTCTCGATATCTGTGTTTCTGTTGCCCTCTGTAGAATCAGTCATAAGTAACAGCAATGTTTCTTTACCTGTTTTTAATAAACATTCAATAAAGCCCATATTATAGCTTCAGTTCTGTGAACTTAAGTCTGGCAACAGGCAAAACTATGATATTAAATTACAACATAATAAAAAAAAGATATTGCTGATAATTTATATTTTGTTATTTATTTTCAGATGAAATACAAGCAAGAATTATTGCAGTTGTGTGGTCATAAGACTTTGTGCAGGCCAGTAGAGGGAAAGGCTGCAAGGGCCTGGTGTTTTAATGGGACTGGCAGATGTGTGTTCCTTGACTGGATGGGATAGAGATAAGGCACATCCAAGGTCCAGTAAAAATCGATGTCAGGTGTGAATGGATCATATTTAAGCAAAGACACCATTTTTCAAATGCAAAAGTATTCAGTTCCCTGTTTTGCACTGATCAAAATTTTCCTGATTTCTATCAGAGTAAGGCAGGGGATCTGACCTAAAGAAGCCCACATAAAAGTAAATCTAGCAGAGAGAACACATGTAATAAATGGCTGTTAGTTGAGTACAGTCCTCCAAAATGGATTAAGGGATCAGGTCACCCAGTTCCTCAGGACAGCTTCTAAAACCTGAAATACCCTGGTGTTCACTGTCTGTAAGTGTCCTGATGGAGGCTTCTTAAAAAATGTGAATCCTAATTGATCATTACCTCTGGAAAAGTACATAAAAGTCACAGAAACAGTAATAGAAGAATAGGTTATTTACAAGTCAGTCTTTGACCAAAGGCCAAATCTCTATCCGCTGATGTGTAGTGGCAGTTCTTTAAACCTTAGGCTAACATGTAAACTCCAAAGATTCAAGTAATTTTCCTTTGAAATGGGAAGTTAAAAATCCTTAGTAAAGCATGCATGTGCAGCCTTCACACTGAAATCCAAATCAAAAGTGCTTCCTCTGCAAATAATTTTGTATTGCACACCTGGGGCATAACATACACTAAAGGCTCTATATGATACACCTCACCTTCCCACATAACCTTGTATTTATTTAATCTTTTCGCTTAGCAAGAACAGAAAGATCACTTGTAAAGATAACAGGAGAAAAAAGACAGAATCCAGAAAATGGCATTTTTTGCTTTAGGAGTAAACAGGAGGTGGCTAAATCTGATATTTTATCTCCAATTTTATACCAGCTTTGCCGTGGGCTTGTTCACAGACCTTCTTTCCTGTCACTGGGATTAGCCAAAGAGTCTCCATTTGCACGAGCATATGTCCCAGTAACAAGTCCTAGGGGTTCCCCTTGCAAATAATGTCTCAGCCCCTGTAAATGGGGCTAAACAGCACAAATGACTGATGCAAACTGTGACAGGTAAGATGTTAAAAAGAGACATGGAGAATAGGATGGGCAGTTTACCATACAGACAGCTGCTATCCTTTTCCAACTTAGAGCTAATGCTTTCTAAATCTCAGAAAATCCTGTTGTACATTTCAGTTTGACTAGACAAGTACAATTTTATGTGGTTTATTCTTTGCCTTCAGTAGCAAATATTTTTGGCAACTAATTGATTGCTAATGCAAAAGTCACTTCCAGTCCAGTAACTATTTAGTAGAAAAATAACAGATTTTTTTTTTTCAATTGATGGGAAATATTGAAATATATCACCTTTTATCATTGGAAAAATAAGTTATCACCTATTTAAAAGGTAAGTGCACATTCTAGCTCATTCTTCATCTTCACTTCAAGTACAAACAGTAGTTTTACCCAGCCTATAGCTCTGCTATGATCACACCAAAAAGTTGGCAAGAGAAGGGACAGTTACAGTCCTGCTGCTACTGCACCCAATGCTGCTGAGCTGCTCTGTATTAGAACAACTTCAAGGCTGATTGTGCAACCGTGGCAAATAAATAAGTGAAGCCAGGACGTGATATCTCTATCCTGCATTTAATTCTGTTTCCAATTACAGAAGCCACCACATGGGCTCAGCTCTTATACAATATAATGTTGTACAAGCTGGTAAAGGTAGCTTTGAGGGTGTGATGTATGTGAGTGGGTGAATATCAGAAATTCAGAATGCTCTTGATTTCAGCCCAGGTTATTTCTCCTATTCCATCCTTTGCTACTGGTGCAGAAGTTGTCCTACTCTTGGCAGCACCAGAGTTGAGAATATTCCCTGTGCCTCATAAAGTTGCATGAAAAATTAAGGATTAAATAAAGAAAAAAGTCAGGAAAGGGGCTTTATACCCCTTGGCATTCCCTCCAATGGGCGACAAATTAGTTTAAAAAGAAGAGCCACGAGTAAAAAGATCAAAACCAGCGACAGACTGCAACTGACTGGAATTCAGCAAGGCTCAGGGGTAGGAATGAGATAGCTGTAAACTACCTTTGCTGCTCTCTTAATTTAGTGCTGATCTTGTTCCAGTTTAAATTGGAGAATCCTGACGGCTGCTCTGAGTTATAGGGTTTGCCAGCATTCTCAGGAGGTTTTCTTCTTTCTGCTGTTTGTGAAGTGAAAGTCACGCAAGGAAAGTACCTTGTGTCAATCACAGACTGGGATTTCTTTGATGCTGGCATTTACTGAAACTTCTATACTGTTTTAGTATTTCACAGCTAACTTTTGACAGCAGCAATAGCAATTAAATTAAAGCAAATAAACTGTTTTGCTTTAGATGTACCTTATCAATCCCAGTCCTTCCACACATCTCTTAACAATTTTGCCATTGAAATGTCAAAGACAGGATTAAAAAAATGTGGCTGCTAAAAGTCTTTATGTTGATGAATTTTATTCTGAGTGCTTTATTCCTACTCAGCACAAATGCTAAGCAATTAATTCTTAGCCATGACTTATGCCACTGGCAATTAAAACAGGGTCTGGCACAAGAATTTTTGAGAATAGAAAAATGCAATGTCTAGCAGTGTGTCACCACATTGTGCTGCTTTTGATCCAATAAAAATAGGAAATGTATAAAGGAAAGGAATGAAGAAGGGAAAGAATAACAGACATGAAGTTTAAGGTTGGTCATCACACTCTCTGGTGCCCTGTGTGTTATTTTTTCAGATGACATACAGTCTGCTCACTCGTTGGCCCGTTACCCATAGACTGCTAATTTGATCATCATTGGTACATGCAGACAAAATACAGTTTCCCTGTGCTGGTGCATTCCTGTGCCTCTTTTCAACAATGAAATCAGTTCATTATTCAGTTTCAGCTCTAATTAAAAAAATCATTTAAGGATACAGAAGGATCCTAAAATCTCTGTGGTTTTTGGTGTATTCAAAAGGCAGGGATTTTGGTGTGGTTTACAAATGCCGTTTAGTATGTTTCAATATCAAGGATAGTGTCAGGATTATGCCAGGGCCCAAATGTCATTGATTTGATGCTGCAGTTTGAGTAGCTATGCACCAGCATATTCTCTAGTCAGCTCTCAGTCCTAGCTTCTGGACTTCCGACAGCAACAAATCTGTGTTGTCAACTGCTGGCATAAAAATTGAATTAGAGAATTTACCTTTGATGCTATTGGTAATTCCCAGAACCGAAATTTTGGGTGACTTTTTTTTTCTTTTTCAAGATCTGATTTTGGTTAAATCACAGGAAACATTGTTTTTTATTTATTTCACAGGATTGTTTGTGGAGGCAGGATGATATGGGAATCACTTCCTTATTTGTGAGGTTGTTTTCTTTTAGAGCTTAAAAGAATATACTTAATTCATCAAACCTTGTGAAAGGCTCTAAGAGAGTCAATCTTCTGGAACTTCTACTTATGTTTCTTAAGGAAGTAATTATACTTTACACTTATATAACACCCTGTATATGAGGAAGTAAAAAAAGGCGAAGAAAAGCAGATTCCTGAGATTTTGACAGAAGAAACCAGAGGAATTCTCATGGGATTCTTAAGAGTTACTGAGCAGGGAGAGAAAATAAAAAGAGTGAGAAGATATTTTTTCAGGTTCTGCATCTTAGCAAAAATAGAAGTTCTCTGGGGGCCTTCTCTGAAACTTGTCACAAAACTGCAATCTAGCTATCCTAGGCTAATGAAGTCATCAATGAAAGTTGATTTTCTTTCAATTGGCAGGCTAAAAGTGTGGAAAGATATATTATTTTTTATTTTCAGGTTTTTGGTTTGCTGTTACCTGATGATGATAATTTTGCAGAAAGTATTCAATTGATGCTACAACAGAATTTGCAAGGGCAAAAAATCTGTCACAATTATGATAGTTTCAGGCAAAACTATGAGGCTGCATAAAGAAATAATAATAATTTTTAGATGATAAGGAAACTTATGTCTTCTTGAAGTTTCTACCTCTCTTTTGATCCCATTACAAATGCCATGTCTACACTGACATAATAGCATAAGAAAATATTTTCCCTTTCCTAAAATTTCTAAGGATAATTTCAGAACCCTGTTCATACCTCAGATTTTACAATAAAAATAATTCAAACAATAGGCATAGGAAAATTGGTACTGCATTATTTCAAAATGTTTCAGAGTTTATGTATGTTGAAAAGGGTTTCAGATTTTTTAAGCTTAGTGACTGTTATCGCATGTATAACAAATTTAATTTCCTTAATTAGCTATCACTTAAAAAAATTAATCATTCGTAGAACTATTTTATTTTAACACCACTCATTTTTAACAGCTTTCACAATTCAGAAAAGTTTGATAGATAAGCACAATGAGCAATTTAAAGCTGAACATTATTCTGAGCCACCTGGTTGCAAAGTAATATTTATGTACAAATGTGCATTTAATTTAAAAATATTGTCCTACACTCACATTTAGCATCATATACTAGTTAAATTAACACCCTAAGTTTTGTTTATGAGACAATTTTTAAATTTTGAAGTTAAAAGAAATTGGTACATTATTTCAGCTATACTACAACTTGCTGTATATAATACAAAACATATAATTCCTTAAACATCAAATAGGCTGCACCTGCAAAATACAAAATACAAACTACATACTGCTTGATTTTTTCAGGGTTAGCAGTGCCCTGGCTGAAGTGGAGCTAAAGGCAAGATGTGAAATCAGACTGTTATTTTGGGTTCAAAACCTTGCAAAAATGAGAAATTCTGTGTTTGGGATATCTGCATCCATAGCCAGTGTCACTGAGGAGGACTTTGGTCTGTCCTGTGTACCCAAGGTGGTGTAAATGCTCTCAAGTACACCACTTTTGGGGACCCTGATTTGCCAGGATAGGTGTAGTTCTCTGAAGAAGTAATCTTTTATATGCTTTGATGAATTATCTGCCTTTGTTTTTTTGTTTGTACAAAAAAGTATGTGAAACTTGAGTGGGAACCTCCAGGACATTGCCTTATCAGGTGTGTGCATCTTCATTCTACGACACTGGAACAAAGCACCCATGCAGACCTCCAGTTTGAGGTAAGGCATGCTCTCCTCAAAAGCACACTATTACTTTGCTGTCTTTTTTCATTTTTGCCACTTCAACAAACTGTCTCTCCTAATTCCTTTTTTCCTTTTCCTGATACCAAAGTCAACCATCAGCAAAAACAGATTATCAATCAGTCGAGGGAATTGGCTTTTGTCTCTGCTGAAGTGCCTAATCTTCTTCTCACTCATTTCTTATGGGGTTTTTTGGCCTCCGGAGGTGTGAGCTGTCGTGGGACGGAGAGGCTGACATGATCATAGGTTTTACCAACGGTCTGCTGGAGAGAACCAAGCAAGTTTTCACACGTGCTACACTGCGCTGATCTGTGTAAGAAATGGATGGTTATTTACCCCTCCACCACTGTTGTCTCTTTGTTTCTTTGCTGCTGTGTCCTACCCTTTCATGAGCTTAGATCCTCAACCTGCTTGCATGTTTGCCTTTGTTTCTTTCCATGTTTAACCTCATTGCATGTTGGCATGTTCCTAGAGTTGTGAAGAAAGTCATCCGTGTTGATGCACAGGTCACTACCACGCCACCAAAAAATGTAGATCTCAGCATGCCCATCGTGTTGCTTCATATATAAATGAACTAAAGTTTTGAGAACTACACAGAGCAAAATGGGTTTTGTTGATCTCTGACCTTTATCTTAATGCAGGGTATGTCCTGTTGAGTATGGAAAGCCAGATGAAATTCAGACGTGCCTGAGTACCTGGGACTCCAAATAGCAACAGTAGAAGAAGGAGCATCAGTACAAGTAGTAGTAGTAATTAGCAACAACAGTACAACAAAACTCACCTTCTTTTCATCATTTTTTTCTATTCCTTGGAGCACTGTAGGTGCACAAGTTTATCTACCAAATTGGCAGCAGCACAGTGTCCTTGCCTGGCTGTGATTTGGTTGTGAAAACTCAGGACAAACTACAGCCCTGACATCAGCAGCTCCCTGAGTCATAGTAGTTGAGGAGAACTTCCTGACACACACAAGGTGGAGAGAGGGACAAATGTGGTGAGGATAAAGAATTCAGGTGTGGAATCAATAGTGAGACACACTGAAGATCTTCAGATGCATACATCTCAAAGGAACCAGGAAAATAATTTTCCAATGTCATCTAGCAAATGTTCACCCAATGTCTTGCTGGGGTCTTAAAGCTGCACTACCCATGTCCTGACTTGTGACATCATTGACTCCAAAAGGATCCAAATCAGCCGCTGCCATCCCATTCTCCAGAACACACGAAGATCTCGTGTCTATAGTTTGACTTCCAGAGTCAGGAAGGAGATGTCAGATTTTCTGAAACTGACATTGGTTTTATAAACCGAACCAAGAGACTTGTGCAAACTCAAAATCCCATGGAGGTATTCCCTTCCTCAGTCACAGTCAACTGTTCAGGGTATGTTTAAAAGAACATTGTTTTTCCTCCCATCACAGGCGTAAGAGGTAACAAGCGTGTCCTGCAAGAGCTGAACCCGTTCTACCGTGCATTCACATACATGAGAGACCTTTGAAACAAATACTGCCTACTAGCAAGGGCCAACTAAAAAAAGCATTTCCCAGGCATCCGACCAAAGAGAATAAAAATATAACAGATCGCCTTCAAAATTTATCTGGAAATGTAACAAAAATTTTTTGTGAATAAAATACATATGAAATATCTACTGAGCCGAAAGATGAAATGAAATTTTTTCCATGCACTGAATAGAAGAAAAAGAGTAGATTTGCTAAAATTGATTAAAACAAAGAAAGAAAGAAGGAAAGAAAGAAAGAATTAATAAAATTACACCAAAATATCTTTCAAAACTCAGCTGAGTCCCTGACAAAAACCCCAAATTAATTAAAAGGAATAAACTGATTAAAAAATACAATGATGGTACTGCAAGGTTATCTGTTTACCAGATTTCAGTTGTAAGCTATCGTTCTCCTTATACCTCAGTAGATCCTTCCCAGTGTTTTAAACCATTTCTCTCAGCTAATAAGTCACCTTACTGGTTTTTTCCATAGCTCAGTATTTCTGCCATAACTTTTTAGAGCAACTCTCTGCAATTAGAACAGTGAGAGACAGAGAAACTGTTTCTTCCTTTGGAAATATACAAGTTCTTTTCTCATTTCTAGAACTTTTTTTAAAATACAAAATTTCAATGATTTCAGGTCAGCAGCAGTGAGTCTTTGAATGGCAAATTCAACAGCCAGACTTGTAAAAATGATGACTTTGACAAGGAAATCAATATATTGTTAAGTGTATATAGAGGTATTATTATTATTATTATTATTAATATATAATAATAATATAAATTATTAAGCACTGTGACATATATGTATCTGCATGACTGTTAATTGCTAGTTGCTTTTACACCATTGGCATGCTGGTTTTATCCACTTTGGAAAAACAGTCAGGAGTTATAAGAAGGCTCCAGCCCTGTCTGCCTGGTGGTTTGTACAGATGATGATGTGAGCACACCCTGCCAGAGAATCTAATGGGTTTTCTTCTTCTCCTTGGGGTGACCATTGTCTCCAGCAGGTTCTGTACAGAATGAGTCATTAATTAAACCTGGATTCTTCGCAGGTGGCCTGTTGCAGGGCTGTGATTTATTCTTGCTTGTTCTGCTCCCACAAACAATATTTTGAGGGATTTCAGGCGATGTTATTTTTGTGATTTCACATTTTCTTCACTTTTTATTCTGCCACAAGTATTCCTTTAAGAGACAGAAAGTGAAAGGCTCAGTTAAGAAAAACACAGCCACCTCCAAAGTGCTAAAACTGCAATAAACCCATCATCTCTAACAACAGCGGCATGAAAAGATAAAAACCAGGCTGCCAAGAATGTAGTAACCACTCATTCACTTTTAAATGCTCTCCACACTTCAATGCACAGACCTAATTACTTTTCTGCATTCCCAAATCCACTTTGCAGTGCTGCAATCAGAAACCTGGTGTTAAAATATTTTAGACTCTAAGGATCAAGACTAATTATGGGCCTAAGCCGCACCTTTTGGTTTCCTTATGAACCAGCCTGCTCCCCTCCCCCAGCCACTCCACCCCCTTCCCTTCTTTTGGGATGTTTTAAAGCATGCTCCACTAGAAGAAAGGCTGTCCAGTCTCAGCCGGGGGTGAAGTAAAGAGAGAATAAAACAAAAAGCTACTCAGTCCAATTCAGTAAGCTTCAATGAAGCTGGTATATTTAATGTGAGCCCAGGGTTCGCCTACAGAATTGTGACAGAATGCAATATTCTCAACAAAAAAAGATGTGTTTAAAGTCGGGCAAGGCCCCATAAGGCTGTTGTTGGTGTTTAAGCAGTACACTGAGGTATTTAGCTCCAAGGGTTTCTAAACATTCCAGCTGAGAATAAAACCACAGCTTTACAGTAGCTTCTTAAAGGTTTGGGGGGCTGGGAATGTTCCCTCCCCCTTGCATTGAAAAGTCAATAAACAGTAAGAAAGATCATGTCATAACAAGGATGAAGCCACCTATTACAGGGTATAGTGAAGGCTAATGGTGCTATCAGAAGGACTAATCCCATATATTAAATGCTGTAATTATTATAATAATGTTATGGTTATTATAACGTCCAGGTATGGGGCATTTTCCATTTTGTGCAGCATGAAACCGCTGCCGACCATCCACCCTCCTGTGGCTGGTGCTTGCTAAAATATGGAAATATTAGATAATGACATCAGTGTTACAGGTAGCAGCAAGCACTCCAAGCACATTTTCTGTTACGTATTTCTTATTTTTCATGGCATTTACCAAGATGCTTTAGGTCATTTTGTCTGGAGCTGCAGTCCTAAAAACTTTAATTCGTGATAAACCATTATCTGCGAAAGTTGACACACGTGTTTTTCCTCTGTGAGGAAGTTCTAGTTTCACATACTAAATAACAGTAATAACAACATCATCAATAACATCAACAAGAACAACAATATTAATAAGACCAGATTTTTAAATTATTGCAATACAGGTAGTGAGCCAC
Organism: Atrichornis clamosus; assembly: GCA_013400975.1. NCBI lineage: Eukaryota > Metazoa > Chordata > Aves > Passeriformes > Menuridae > Atrichornis > Atrichornis clamosus. The sequence continues at coordinate 93,543 of WBMZ01001215.1, read as the reverse complement.
TGTCTAATGAGAAAAAAGACTAAGAAAATATTTAGTTTTCTGATGTCTCTCGTACCTTTACACAGTTCAGGATAGGCTCAGATTATTGCAAATGACGTAGTTATGGGCACATAAATATTTTAAACCCTGGTCCAGTTTAGGATAATCAAAATTAAAAAGTCATCCTCAGCTACTGTTACAAGGGAAAGGGTTAAGAAAACAGGAAATTCTGAGGGGCAGTAGTTCACATGAAGGTTTAAGATAAATAATAAAGGAATTAGCAGAGACCATGCACATTGGCTTACAACTATCAATTAACCCTCCTTGTTAGGTAGGCAATTTAGTCCACTCAGTAGCATCAAATATAAGTGAAAAAGGTGGCCAAAACAATGATTATTTTCATGGAATTCAAAGGCTTAAAACCATAATTCCTAAGAAATAGAAACAGAGTCCTTTTCATAGTATATGCTTCATCTAAAGACTGCAATAAGAGCCAGGCCCTAGCTGTGACCCTTTACACTTCAAGGTGAAAAAGTAGGTTAAAGAAAGTAATGGCAATAATCACAGGGCTTTTCTACATAAAACAGCCTCTGAGTGGAGGTCAAAGATCAAACAGTTGGGGCACTACCTGCGTCACACGAAGATCTCTTCCACAATAGGAACGAAGTACAAGTCTGGGGGAAAACAGCAAGAAGACTAATCAATTCTAAAATTATTAGGGAAAAAGGAGACAAAAAAGAAACAAAAAAGCAGATTTTTGAAATGTCTAGATGAGATTAAAAAGAAGTGTGGCCATTGTCTCCTCAATTTTTTTGAAAAATAAGTCTGAGGATTTCCTGCACTTCACAGACAGTTTCTACCAGGAATGAATGTTAAATATTTCCATTTTATCTTCATTCTCACCTACCAGCTACATTCTTTTGCACTATCTGAAACGGTTCTTACATTTCTTTTTGTACGAGTTTGGGCACTTTTACAGAGAACTGAAGATGTCTATTCTCTCAGTACTATATTCTTACTTTTAGTTGTTGTTAAGACTTTGGATGATTTTTTAACGCCATAACAAGTAAGATCCCCATTCTGAACTTGTGTGAGTTATTGGAACAGACTTCACATTAAGAATCATCAGATGAAAAACGCTTCTCCTGCCCTCCTCCACTTTGACTGTTTAAGAGTTCAAAGGTAGATAGATACCCACAATTGCATTGAAGAGCTCTCTGGACATGCTGCATATCCTGGGGGCATTTTATCAAGGATTTCACAAAAAAGGTGTTCCTTATTTTTTACTTGAGAAGGTTAAGGCATGCTTCCAGAAGCCCAATTAAAAGAATTCTTTATTTTACAATCAGTTTTAAGGCTACATTTTAACATATGAACACCACCCTGTTGACTTTACCAGTCAGGTAAAGGCTTTCTGCCTTTCTTAAAGCTGGGCATATAAAGGTTTTGCAGGAATCAGAACAAACTGCTCAGCAGTGAGCAGGATTCAGTGCCAGCAAAGCAGAGGGAACTGCTGCATGAATGCACTACACACATGTACAATGACCAGCTTACATTTTTCCCTTTGGTCTTTGAGTTACAGTTGTCTTGAGACAGAATGGAGAGGTTTATCTGCTTTACAAGCTGGTTGGTGGACCCCTACTTCATCCTGAACTTTTGCTATGAGACATAAAACTTATGTGTAAAGAAGTTCAGAATAGTGTGCTTAAGTAGAGAGAACTGGACATCAGCAAGATGTGTGTTCTTGCTGAAAAGGTTGCCACGAGCAACACACTTAAGACAAAACAATGATAAATACAAAGAACATGTAGTGTTAATTGACCTGACTTCTCAATAGATAGCAGAATGTAAAATTTAAAAAGTAAAAATTAATTATTGTTAATTAATAAGACTTTAACATAAACATTTATCAAGAATTTATTATTATTAATTTATTTAATTAATAATAATTACCAATAATAAATTATTAATAATATCTGACACCAGAGTGTGGCGCTATTTTATGGGAAACTTTAAAAGACATGTATAACTAATATTTCCTATTCTCTAAAATGAAAAAAAATAATAGGTGTATATGGTACAACACCACCTTTTTTCTTTTTTTCTTTTCTTCAGTGGTAGCAATCACACAAGACCTCTCATTCTTTGCTGCTGCTATGGAGCAGCCAAGAACTCCTTGGATGTCTGAACATTTTATATCATATAATCTAATAATCTATAGCATCAGGTCACAGAATGCTGATTCATCTCTCTTACGCGTTCAGCTATCCCTAAGATACACGCTAACCCTTATGTCCATACTCTACAGAGCACATTCTGTAAAAACTGAAGGAAAATATTACTTGACTTTGTTTCTTCTAGTGGATCAGAGAGGTTGCAGGGCAGGCAGAAATATAGATGCATTGTTCATTTAACATTTATTATGTCGAGTGCTGAACTACCTCCCTGAGTTTTTAATACAGATCAAGAGGATCTGAGACATGAAAATGTGTTCATTTACTTTGTAATTTTGGAATATTTCTGTCTCAGTTTTCTTCATATACAGGTCTTAAAGCACACTGTAATGAATTCCTGATTTTTATATTGCCTTTAATATGTTTATGCCTAATATTTTTGTTCATTGTCAGATATCAGAATTCACTTTCTTGTGATGTAGTTTCAATTAACAATTATTGTCTGATGCCTCTGTTGAAAAAATTGGCCTTTATAGTCACTGTGCTAGAAGGTATAATGATGGCTACATTGGCCTATTGTTTGAGATCTTGACCAACTAGCAGAAGGTCACTGAGCCTCATACTATTGATGTGATGTGACTGAGCATGAAGGTAAAATTATAGTTGCACAATGACTGTGGTGTTTTGATTTGCAATGTTTGCAATTAGCCACAATGTGACCTTCATGTTTCATCCCTTAAAAGAGAAGTTATATTATTGATTATTATTCCTGGCATTGCTGTAGTTTATTAGTTTTGTCAGATTTATTTTATATTTAGTTATTTGTCACATGAGGATTATGTGGCAAGTCATGGAGTATGTGCACATATTTTTTATTACAGCAGATGTTCCTGAAATAGATGTAAGCATCGCTGCAAAAAAGCAGCTCCTCTGTGCCAAATTCCAGCTTGTGAGAACCCAGTAGGATAAGAGAAAAAGTATAAAGAACCTTTATCCATTGCTGCTGCAACAACAACTTCAGAGTTTTGAAAATGCACTACAGATTGCAGTGTGTTGTAAAGAGAACAGGGGGGATCGAGGCCAAATCTAGGGTTTGCCCCTCTCTCTGCCTTGCTGTACTCCAGAGCACAACAGGTGTCACTTACTAGTGCAATGAAATCTCTTTCTGAATGTAACACAGAACATTTTGTTAAAATTAAAAAATATATTGTATAAAGTACTTTTGTCAAGCGTGCATAAACTTCAACAAGTGAACACATTTTTTCCCCAAACTGACTCTTGGGATGTGTTGAAAGTACCCAACTCTGGGAACTCATATCTTCTCCTACAATATTTCATCTTGTTATTCTACTGCAGCCTGCAAGGTCATGCAAATCTTCCAAAATTATCTCTTGATTTCCCTCTGTATTTAAGATGCCAACAAAACATCTGTAATCAACACACAGCAATTTTTTCTTCTGAACTTAAATGAGAGATTTAGGTATGTTTGCTTCTGAGATAGAACCTTGAGAAACTTCAGTAACAACTTTCCCCCAAATTAATAATTCACTTTAAACAGTTTTGGTATCTGAATTTGACAGAGTTCAGTTTTTCTAACACCAGCCCCTGCCTCTCCAACTTCACCAATGATTTTTACATGCCACACTATCAGGTACTTTGCTGAAGCCTAGTTAGTTGTGATTTGTCTCATTTCTTTAGTTCAAGTGAGTCAGTTGTCTTTTCTCAAAGATTTGTCCGGCATGAGCTTCTTTTGGTTACTCAAATTGCACACTTTTTCATATGATATGCACCTGTTTTTCATGTGATAGATGATTAATCATGTGACTGGCCTCTACAATCTGTTCTGATATTTATGTAAAAACAAAAAAAGTCTACTTGATGAAGCAGTACTTTAGGACTGACCAAGGATAACCTGGTTTGCTGGTAGGACTAGTAGATCTGGTGTGTCTAGTTGAACTGATAGGACTAGTAGTCTAGTAAGCTTTGCTGAGACCATTTCTTATTGGGGAGGTGGAAAGAGAAGTTTGAACTTCAAGGGAAACTCTAGGGATGAAATTGAACTTGTGATCCCAAGCATAGAATTTTTTTGTCCCCACATCCTTTAAGTGTGAGCAGAAACGTAAACTTTTCTAATTTTACATTCAGCTGTGCTTCCAAGTTCTTCAAATTCTGCTACTTTGGTGAATACTGGGTTTCTGGCAGGTTTTCAACATCTTCTGGGAAATGCTTCTTTTCCCACAATAATGTGAAAGTACTGTCCAATAGGATATGTTGCTAATTTTAAGATATTTCTAGCTGCAGAACACTTGGGAAATTCAGATTCAGACCAGCACTGTAATTTTCTTGCCCTCTCTGGAAATGCCGAGAATCCCAAATCAAAACCACCAGTGTCACTAACTCAAGGTGAGGTACGGAAAGGTCAGGAGACCAACAGCAGATTTAAACTCCCACACACCATCCACATTTAAGCTTTTATGAGAATCAGAGCTGATGTTGGACAAGTTTTGATTTCATGGAGATCCAAACAGGGTAAAAAGGGACGTGATTGTAAAATGTGAAGTAAGAGGGGTAAACAGAGCATGACATTATAGTGGATAATTGTGGGATAAGAGGTCTCACCAAGAGTTGGGGAGTGGGTCAGAAGGGTTTTTTGTAATGAATTACTTCTGCAGAGCATTTGTTAGTTTTAACAACTTTTAAATAGGTAAATTAGAGCTGGAGAAGCAATGACAGCCTGTGTGTATGTACAGCAGACTCCTTAACAGTCAACAATAAACCTTCTTCAAAAAGAGAGTATTTCTACCAGAGACCTCACAAATTGCACTTGCAGGATTAGTAATCTCAGCAACAGGGGAAGATATCTTTAGGGTAGAAATTCTGCCAGTAAGGCTCACGAGGTAATGAGGTAATAGGCCATGTGTTTTGTGGCAAACAAGCACAGGTTGGAAAGCAGCAGTGACACAACCCTCTTTGGCAACATGGGAGGCAAAGAAATTACATTCTCCTGTTGTCATTAAGCATTTGCATTACTTTACTTGTGTTTGCCAGGATATACACAAACCTATGCCAATTAAGATGAATAGGTGTTTTCTAAATGGAATGGTAGCATTTTAGAATGAATTTATTAAGGATTTAAATCAAGTTCTTCAGCTATTGCTTAAGAGTACAGTGCATTTCTTTATTGACTGCTAAATTAGTCATGTTCAAGTGCACTTCCCACATCTCTTTCTGGCTCATGATAATTTTCTTTTGTCTTTGTAGCAACAAGTTCCAGGCAGATGCTCCAGGTATATGTGCATATCATTTTGCACAGATTTGGTATTGCCACACACAAAGAGCCACCCTTGCAAATGCCTTCCCACTGCAACTTCTGTGAGAGAAAAGTTTCAAACTACCTTCAGTCAAATAATGAAATTAACCTTGTTTTTCTCATTTGGACACTTTTGTATGTTTGGATTTAATATTAGTTGCAGTTGCTCAGAAGCTATGAAGAAGCAGGTAAATTATGAAGCATTGAATTATTGGAATTATACAAGCTCCAAAGAGATGCGTGTAGATAGTTTGTGGAGCCAGCTGTAAAATAATTGTTATAATGAAACCTTAAATAAAAAGGGCTATTGTGTTATACAAAACAAAGACAGCAGATTGAAAAAAACCTCCTCTGGTACACAGTGCTCCATAAAAGTTACTACATCTGCTGTTGTTGTTGTTTTCCTGATTAGTTATTCATGTCTGATAGTGCACAGGACAAAGAGCACTGGCCTCAGTTTTTATCTGATGGTTTGTAAAGGAAAGGATGGCACAAGAGGGATACCCTCGTGTAGGGACACGGCATTCAAACATAGGCGGGCAGCCATGTTCACAGAGACCTCAGCAGCCTTTTCATTTGCAGCAATTTTTCAGCTGATTTTCAAGGAGGGTAAATATCACACATGTTGATTCATAGTCTCATGTTTGGGTTTTAAAATAAACTCGCTTACCTGCACACAGGGGCCATTTGCAGAACAAGCACCCATTTCATATACTTCATGTGCAACCTTGAGGGCTTCCAGCAAGGCAATTCTCATGCTGGGATGAGCTATCTAGCATAAGATGCTACACCTACTTCATTCTGCTAACAAATTGGCCTCTACCTGCTGAAGACTGCCTGACTAGACTTATTATACCTTCCCCATCAGCAAAAAGACTCATATCATCAGTGGGCCAAAGGTGAATTGCCTGGAGACAAAGTTAGAATGAATTTCTTGCAGTCCCATTTCACCAGGCATTCAAAACACTTTGTCCTGAGGAGAGAATGCCTTTAACAGTTGTATGTATATATGTATGTATATATGCTTAGAAGGACTGACCAGGTTCTCCCTGAAAATCTGCTCCAGGTGTATGTATCAAATCAGGTAAACCATGTAAACCAGTTTTGTCTCTCCTACCTTTTGTTCAATGATGCAATCACCCAGATGAAGAAGAGCTATGGAACGCCACTGAGGTGGTCCGTAGCTGATGCTCCCCACGACTATTAGCATCTATGGAGTTAAATATGCATAGCATGCTGCAATGCTAAAGCATGCAGATATTCAAATACACATACAGCAATAGGTTATGCGGGAAGAGAAAGAACGGGAAGTAAGGGATTGTATACTTGTAGGTGGCTTCTGGTCCAGAAAAACATCAAGATGTTTCCAGTCAATGTCAATTTTCATTTGAAGAGTTGCTTTGTATTTATAGTTTTCTTAATCCCTAAAGCAAAAGAGTCTAATATTAATTTAAAACCAAATAACAGTTAAAATCCCCAATTACAATTAAAATCTACAATGAGCAACTTCTCTAGCTTTGTTTATTGCACACATAAATAATCATATTTCAATTAACATGTTAGTGTCTATGATCTCTTCCCAGATTAAGGTTGCCTCGAGACTGCTTGGTTTGGCTACTGTAAATATGACATGAATTCCTCTCAGGAAAATGTGTCTTACACGCTGTTTTTAAAGTAAATTATTTTCTTCTAATATACCTACACAACTGTCACAGGGAATTGCACTGCAGATTTAGTGATGTTAAGTGTCAATTGTAATTTGGTGACAACCATTTTATTGGCTATGCATATTGCTCTGCAAGGACCTACTTCTCAGTATGGAGGCCACCGTATCATTAAAACCCACTGATCCTTCACTGATGACATAATTTGACTGGCAGAGAGAGGAACAGTGAGGGGCTTGTTTCTACCTGCATGGAATCTGCTGTGTGTCAGAGATGAATTTGCCTTCAAATTAGAAACAGCACAGCAGACTGGTGGCTGTGATTTTGCTTGATTTCTTTTAAGGAGTTTTACTGGAATGGTTACTGAGCAGCTCATAGAAGTCTGTTTAAATGTGTCAAACATGTATACTGTGTTGCCTGTAAACAATTCAAATATTTTTAGCTACCGAGTTATCAGTGAAATACTTTCAGCCTAACTGAGCCACAAGCTTTTTCTCTCCCCCACCCCTCCTTTTGTGCTCTCATCCATCCATCCTTTGGTCTGCAAATCTGCCTCTGCAGTAGGCTCAGAGTATTAAATTTTTCTGTTAAAAAAGGGGAAAAAATGTGTTAATGTAAAACCAGTGTTTCAACAGATAAAATAAGTCATACAAGCTGTGTAAAAATTTAGAGTAAGAACAGAACCATAATCATACATTCTGAAAATTTTATAAACTGACAATTCAAGTTATGTGTTTTATGCTAATATACATAGTGGTAACTTCTAACAAACTGTGATTCACACATAAAGAGTAGAAAAGTTGAAGGTATTATATATGTAATATCTATTTTTCATATAGATATATCTTTATGTATGCATTATGTACTTATTCTGAGAAAGAGGAAATAGATTCCGAGACTTCCTTAGCAAATTTAAATCAATATAGCTGCCTTTCCATTTCCAGTATTTAATTTTTTTCCTTCTTTTTCCCCCTGCATGGCGCTGCAAGGAACAAAGCAAAGTATCTTAAAAGAAAGTGTATCCATAGTAATTTCACCTCATTTCACACCTATTTGGCAGCTTTTCTTAGCCATAGGTTTCTTTGAAAATGCTGATAATGTTCATGTATTAGAATTGTCCATATGGTAAGCTGTGCTTTCCCATTTAGATTCACTTTATTAACTTTAAACATTGAAAATAACTCTGGTTTGGTTTTTTTTTAAGACAACCAACTTTCCTCAAGTGTATTTTTTTCTATCTCCCATTTTCCCACACTTTATTCTACTTTTTTTTGGAAAAATCATTACTGATCAGTAAACAGCATAAATTATTCAGTCAATTTCGGTCCAGTGGCATAAATAATACTCTAGCAGACACAATATTAATGACAAATGCTTTGTGTAAGAGAAAAATAGCACTGAAGGTTTAATCAGAAGCTCTAAACATTTCAGACTTGCTCAATTTTATCCTTGGAAAGAATCACTGTGCTTTGCTGTATCTTCCAAAGCTTTGGGGGAATGTTCATTTTACCCATGAGAATAGGGAGGCCATTTTTACCCAATCCAGGAAGGAGGAAGGTGTTAGTAAAAGAGCACCTTCCTTAAGAATAATTCAAGCAGCGTTGACAAAATTTCTTGCTCTTGAAAGCTTACCTTATAGGAATAATTGAATATTTTAAATGCTTCCTATGTGATGAAGCATTGAGTCTTGTACACTTTTGTCCCATTTGAAAGCATAAACATCATGAATGAAAACATAATCTTTTATGGGATAAAAGTTATTCTAAGAATTTGAAAAAAAATATACAAAAGAAAACCCCCACCCTCAACTATCACCCTCCTGTTTTGCTGTACTATTAAAATAAATCCTTTTAATGATTGGCCACAATTGTCCTTCATCTGAGTTATAATCATGGTTTTATATAGCTGTGAGAGTTGAGTAACTGCTTTATCGAGAACCAAACTCTGGCTTTAAGTATTAAATGGAAATTCCCATTGGTTCTGAGGAATTTTTAGCTTTGTTTCTAGCTATTCTGAAAATTACTTTTTGAAGAATATCTGCTTTGCTGTTAGGACTGTCTTTTTCATATCACTGTGGTAGAAGCCTGGAGCCTTATGAAATAGATATATCATAGCCATTGTATTCCCAAAATTAGTATTTATATTCTAATATGATGTCTTGCATTGGGGGTTTATTTCAGCATCATCTAAAATATTGTCTGAGGTCCTGGAATAAGGCACTGCTTCCTAGATGGCTATCTGTTGCATAGCCAAGAAAAGTACTGTTGAATCAAATTTATATAAAAGCAGCTACCTGAAAAAATGACCTAGGGTCATCAGGACAGTGCAGAGCTTATGTACAGTTGTGTGAACACAACACAAATTATTAATAGTTTTCAGCTAAAGAGCAGAACATTTAAAACATGTCGGCATCTGTCTTAGGTTGGCCCTGTCTGGATGCCAGGCTCCCACGAGAGATAAGGGACCAGGAGAGATCACAGGCAAAACAGGCTCAAGCTTAAAGATATGAAAGTGAATTTATTACACTAACAGATACAGAACAGGATAATGAGAAGTAAAATGAACTCTTAGTAAACACCTTCTACCCCTCCACTCCCTCCTCTCAGTTCTACCTCCTACCCCAACGGCGCAGGGAGACGGGGAATGGGGGTTTTGTTCAGTCCATCATCTGTGGCTTCTTCCACTGCTCAGGAGAGGAGTCATTTTCCCCTGCTGTACTGTGGGGTCCTTCCCCATGGGAGACAGTTCTTCAGGAACTTCTCTGACGTGAGTCCATCTCACGAGCAACAACCCTCTCCAATCTGCTGCAACGTGAGTCCATCCCCACGGGCAGCAGCACCCCTCAGACTGCTGTGGCATGGGTCACTCCTCCATGGGGTGCAGTCTCCTTCCAGGTATCCAACTGCTCCAGCATGGGCTCCTCCACAGGCTGCAGGTGGATCTCTGCACACCCATGGTCCTCTATGGGCTGCAGGGTCACAGCTGCTTCACCATGGCCTTCACTGTGGCCTTCACCACGGGCCGCAGAGGAATCTTGGCTCCAGCTCGTAGAGCACCTCCTCCCCCTCCTTCTTCACTGACCTTGGTGTCTCCATGGTTGTTTTCTGCTCACATCTATTCACTGTCCCCTTCTTCTCTGTCTGGACTTAAAATTGTGCCACCAGTATTGTTTTGATTTTCTTCTTAAATCTGTTATCACAGAGGCATTACCACTACTACTAACTGGCACAGCCTTGGCCTGTGGCACGTCCATCTTTGCAGCCAGCCAGAGATTGGCCCTGCTGGACATGATGGTGGGAGCTTCTGGCAGCTCCTCACAGAAGCCACCCCTGTAGCCTGCCTCCGTTACCAAAAACCAGGTCTTGCAAATCCAACACAGCATCTGCCATACAAAACCAATCTGAAAGGTAACTGTATTTAGAGGTAAAACAACTAACTTGTCCTTTAAAAAGAAGGTTTTGTTATTTTTATGTTCTGGCTGAAATGAAAACATCTGAAGAGCGAAGGATCAGATGCAGAATGCTTATGCCAGTTTATGTTATTCTTGGTCATTCTAGTCAGCACCAAGTGAAAGGGGAGATAAGTATTGGCATCCTAAATCAGAGCTTAGTGTCATAGATTCTTTGGCATAAGAAGAAGATATGCCATTAAACACAGTACTGTGTTTCATATAAGCATCTGTTACATATTAGTGCTTCTTTGTGCTACCTGAAAGTAGGGATTTTTATAAAAACTTGAGTTTGAGACGGTGTATTAATTCAACAAACATCTTTGGATTATATATATTTGGATTACTAGAAGTATTTTTTGTATGTACCCAGTATGTCCTTTGTGAGTCTTGCAAGATGCTTGGTCTCAGAGGTATCATTCATTGAAGCGTCAAAGCAGCATCACAGAGAAAGAGTTTCTCTTTATAAGTTCATCCTACCAATAATGCAATAAAGAAATTCAAAAGTAGCACAAAATTCCCATTTTAAACCTACTGTCAGACACAAAACCAAAAACATGCCTCTCTGCTGAAATGAACCTTATATAATTAAAAAACAAACAAGGAGCAAATGAAAAATCCAGGAGACAAAGAGATTCTGTGACACATTTTCCTTCTCAACGAATGCTGCAGCAGGGTTAAAGCACGATCCTCTAACACTAAAAGAGTGTAAGGAAAGACTGATGTTCCCTCTAGCTTGCTTAGTTGGTCATGCCAAGACTTATAGTCTTTCTCCGTGAAGAGTTTTGACTAGACCCATATCCTTTCCTAGTCCTGCAAAAATCAATACTGGAGCAAAGTGCTGCATGAGGGTTTAAATGTGGATGCAGCTGAGTGAAGAGCCAGAAGTCTGGATCATGCCATCTCTACTTTGCAAAACATCCTTTGCACAAAATATTTAAATCCCTCAAGAGCAAGCAAGAGTGCACATCTCCAGCCAAGCACTGCTCATTCATTTAAATGCAATATCCCCTCAGCTAAATGGCCAGTATAGGGAGGGAACCACTAAGGTTTCAAAATACTAAGATTTGTAACCTGAACATTCTGGAATGTTTTTTTGTATTTTTACCTGATAGGAAGGGAGGCAGCCATTTATCCTTCTCAGAGTGGTGTAACTTGGTCTTAGGTGTAAAGGATTAAGAAAAATAACTTTTTCCTCTTTTTTTCCTTCTTGTTAACAATGAAGAATACATAGAACACCTAGAATAACAAAGAATAACCTAGAAGATTATTGAAGTTGTTGGTTGGTCTGATACATTAAACTAAAAAGGACCAAATCCAAAGTGTAAAATAAGAGCCAAAGATTTTGGGTATGGCCTTCAGATCTGTTAATAGTGTTCAATTGCATTTTAATTAATGGCAATCTCAGAGATGGTGCTCTAAGTTCAAAACCAACATATATAGAGAGGCCACAAATTATGTGAAAGGAGTAAATCCTGGTTTATTTAATATATTATGTGTAGATTTTCACGCATATATATGGATTGGTAGTTGTGAGGTGTTTGAAGTGAAGAAGGACACTACCTAAATTAAAGAGAATACTTAATAAAGTGAAATTTTCTTGACTATTTTTTAATGTTTTCCTGTCTGTTCTTTTGAAATGCTTTGGAAATCTCTTCCAAGAAGACGAGTTTGTGAAAGCCTAACAACTGTAAACATTAGGAAAGGCCAGGACATAGGAAGACATATAGTGTAGATTGCATGACATCAAACTATCTGTAGAGTTAAAGCAAGTTCAAGCAATGTTACACCTTTCTCCTGAAAAGGCTTTAAAAAAAACCCCACCCCACACCATGCTACCACAAACCGTCACAAAATCCATATCAATCCATTGTGTGTAATGAAAGCATCAATTCACAGTCTGAGATTCCTTGTAGCTTTCTGCTAAAACCTGAAACTGAATCCATAAAACCAGCTGCTGAGTTGGCATGACAGTTTGGGAAGAGCCAGAAGACCGCAATCAAGTATTAGTTCCTCTTTTCACAAATTTGTTCCAAATAAATAATTTATTTTAATGGCTGAATCATGACTTTAGAAAATATTTTTTTGTGCTTTTTCTCTTTTCTCTCTTTTTTTTCTTTTTTCTTTTCTCCTTTTTTCTTTTCTCCTTTTTCCTTTTCTCCTTTTTTTTTTCTCTTTTTTTTTTTTTCTTTTTTGTTTTTCCTAGAGTCTTGCCTACGAAATGAGAAACCCAGGACTGGCCCAGACCTGTGCAATCTGTGAAAAATCATATTTGAATGTTTTCTGCAATAGTCCATTTTCTGGAATGGCTTAAATCCTAATTTTTTTCTAGGCAGCCTTCACTTTTATTTTCTGGGTTATAAGTGGGGACAAAGTTCATAACAGTCACTAGAAGGGCGCTTTTGTGCACTAACACCAATTTTCTTCTTGCTTCACCTTCCGTTGATATGTTAACACACAATTCTGTTGGTATGAGGCACAATCCATGACAGACTGTTCACACTGGCAAGCAAACCACTTCTCTTCTTGCAAATCCCCCATTTGCCTCATTTTTCAGTGTTTTCTCAATTACAGCACCTCTCATCCTAGCAGATCCTAAAGCACTTGTCAGATTATCACCCCTTGATGTACAAAAGACTACATTTCTCTTAAAAGCGGCATGAAGTTTTAACCCACTCTCATAGCAACCTTGACAAAGGCAACTTTGTTTTTTAGCTAATGTCTTTAATTGGGCATATACTAGTTGTTTGGGTAAGATTAATTGTGAGCATATAAACATTTATTTATTTACTGTTTTCTCTTCCCCAAACAGAGAGTATCTGATGCCTTTGCTATGAAAAAATTCACATGAAAGTGTGGCAATTATCTTGAATTTATAAAGACCTAAGAACCATTAAAGAGGGATTACTTTTCAACAGTGTCTCTTTCAATTTGTGCAAGTAGTGTACATCAGAAACCAGTAAGTTTTTATGCTAACTGTGCTAGATGTGCTAAAATGTGTTATAGGAGTTAAGTTTCATGAAAGGGAAGGACAACCTCCTGAAACTGAAGGTTGACCTCTTGTTAAAGGTATGCCTGAAATGAGCCTTTTCATTACTGAGGAGACTTGTCTCTCAAAGCTTCTATACTCACTTAAGTGCCATAAGATAGATCTGTAGGACAGCAGTTCTACACCAGCAAGAGAAGACCAATGTGAGACCTAGGTGTCTGAGCTATGATGAGCAAATGGAATACTAAAGTACCCCATCTAGCTGTATTTTGCAAATGTATTCTTCACAGACTCCCATTATTGGACTGAAGTCATCCAGGAAGAATCAGTACCAAAAATGCTGGTACTAGTAATAGTGTTTGGTATGAAGCAATGGCCAAAGACGGGATGGATGAGGGAGTTGTTGATAGGACTGGTGATCAGAAAAACTCATAATCCTTAATTGACAGTGTAAACAGAGATAAGAAAGGAGCTGTGAGACAAGGAGGACATCTGTGTTGCCATTTGAAGATTGACAGTGATAACTTTGCAAAGCAGTTGGAGATTCCCAATCTATATATTAGTATTCTTTCACTGGAAGATGGCATTCTCTACTGTACAGGTAGGGGTGAATGCTCCTGATTTGCTTCCGCATCGGGTCAGTGGTGTCAGCTTAAACTCCTTTTTAAGGAGAATTAGGAGGTGCTGTAGTGAATCAGGATTAGTTCATCTGTCCTAAATTTCTGTCTGACACTGGGTGAACTGTTTCAAGTCTCCAGATAACAACAACCACATAAGTGGAGTGACTCTTGTAGCTGCACAAACATCTATCCATGTCTTGGCTCTCATCGCATGTAAACCATGAAAAATTTCAATCCATGATATCCTGTAGAAATAATCTTAACTATGATGTAAGTGTTAAGCAAAGAGTGCTTTAACTATGCTTAGAAGATATTCCAGTATTTAGTCATAATCAAATAACAACATTTTCTAATTAATGTGCCAAAACAGTCATATGTGTTTTGCAAATTTGTTCATATTAACTTGTTCATTAGCATCCCCTAGACCAGAACACGTGATCCTAGGCCAGGAATATGGGTTATAAAAACACAGAAGTCCTGGGATGGAAGATCCTCCAGGAAAAAGCTGTAGGTCTTTCAGTAAAACCCTTCCTCGGCTTCCATCTTCAGAGAGAAAGAGGATTTGTGGGGCAAGTTTCAAAAACACTTAGCAGTAGGCTAGAAATCCTACTAAATTCTTGAGAAACAAAACTAATTTATTTTAAGAATGAAGTTATTAAACATGCCAATGAATCAAGGCTGCTGAGACTCTCCAGCACATCTCTTTCCTAATTTTACATTATACCCTATAGTGAAAGAGTGGACTGATGTAAAACTTGTAAACCCCAAAAGGAATGACTTCTGCCAGAATACCATAGACATACATACCTTGGCCTGAAACAACGGGCAAAATCTCCGATTTTTTTTGGTTGCTATTTCCCAGTGTATCCCGTGTGTATCCTGTCCTAAAATTGAATACTCAACAATTACGTAAAACTAACATTTCCCTTTAAAATCCCTTGACCAAAATAAAGACTATTTCAACAGCTACATGCATGTAAGTACATTTAATAAAGTAATTAAAATTGCTTGGTATTAATAGAACAAAATACTTAAGCTTTCAGGGGAATTAGGTTGGCATTTTTTATATTTTCTTAAATAAAGGATTTATGTGCGGTTATTTCACTAAAGGTAGTTTTGGATATGTTCCTTGTATTTTAACAGTCATTCACTTTGCATCAGGTGTGATGTGCTCTTTTCAGATTAAACTTGGAAGTTTTCGCTTGAAAAATGATGTGTCTTATAAGTAACATGAACTGAGCAATTTTAGCTATGGCAGAGTAATAAAACCATTCTTACTGTGGATTCATTGAAGATGCAAGAATACTAAAATTGGTAGGTCTATTATAGCACTTATTTTAAAAAAAAAAAAAAGAAGAATAAAGGAAGAAAAGGGATTCATTTTTGAATTATCTCTATGTCTTCATATGAGGAAGAAAATTTAAAAACCTACATGGATAAAGGAGTAGGATGCTATTAATGCATTTAGAAGTATTTTAAAAACAAAATATGGAACTAAATAAGAGTTTGCACAATTTCCAAAACCTTTAAACTCATTTTTAGTCATAAAAAGGCATATATTGTATATAAATATTTAAGACAAGATTCACTCGTTCTGCTAATTTGCTAATGATTCAAAAATTAGCAATTAATAACACTGATTTAAAAAAAAAAAGAATATAAAAGACTTGTTCTCATATATGCAGTAGAAACATAATTGACTATATCAAATGTAATACATGAAGTCTTTGCCTGTCTATAAAAATGATATAAATGCAAATCCTGTTCACTGTAAGCAAACAAGAAACCTATTGAAACTGAAGGGACTATTCCCAGAAGAAACCCAAAAAGGATTTGGCCCAGGCACATAATTTAAAAATTACCTGAATCCTGCCTATGCAGGTGCAAAAGGCAAATAGGTACACTCAAATATAGACATCCAGTCTACACTTCACACCTCTTCCATGCAATATTGGAATTATTATTTACTATTTAATTTTTTTTGGGGGGTGGCAGGGTGAGAAAGAATTTAATAAATATTTTCACATTGAGATGGGGAACCTGACCATCCTGTCAGTGAATAGAAGCTGTAAAGTTCCCATGCTTGCAGGTTCCCATCCCCATTTCTCAATTGCTAAAAATCTATGGATTACAGTTTTAGATCCGCTTTCTTCAGCCTGGACTTCTAGTTGATCCCAATTTTAGAACCAATGTGCAGTATTTAGAACCTGGCACAAAGCCAGTGATGTCATAAATCCTTCCTGCTAGCTCTAGTTTCAGGCTGGGAGCTGTCTTCAAGTTAGCACAACTAAATGCTCACAAGGTGGAAAAAAGGAAAATAAATGAATTAATTGGGAATAGGTTTGATAATCAAAGACTAAGAGATTTTATTAAAACAAGAACTTAATAAAACAAGATCTTGTCATCAACTAAAGACCTTTAGTCTTTATGTAAATGCTAAACAGAGAAATGATGCTGTTTCTAGTCCTTCCTGAAATGCATGGAGGCCATCGTGATGAGTATGCTAAGCCTTCTGTCCTGCTCTGTGTGGGAGGACACACCTGCCTAAACAGGAGCCATCCACTCCCACCTGGGGGATCTCAGCATCTGATTTCAGCATATGTTCCCTACCTCAAACTCCAGTTTGACAGCAGGAAAATAACCCACCCCCAAATTTGGTCCTGCTTTTCCATTCACCTGGAGACAATGAACAGAAACAAACATCATTTTTAAAAGAACAGTAGAATTATTTATCATCAAGACATCATATTTATCATCAAGACACTAATTCAGATATCTTCTCTTGCTCAGAGCTTATTTTCTTAGTGTGAATTAAGTGCACTACGTTAATTGGATAAATTTTACATTTTTAGGGGGAAAAATAATAAGATGCTGTTTATTTGCTGCATTTTCTATGCATATGTTATTGAAAATATAGCAACTAATGGGCTAGTTTATCACTTCACATATGAAATTCACAGACGGCACTGAGTTATGGGTTTCTGAGGAAATATTTTCAGGTCACCATAATGCTAAACAGTATTACATTTTCATAGATAATTTCTGAAAAGTGCTTACTTTTGAAAAAGAAAACCTGAAAGGAAAAAATCTTGGCAACAGTTCTGGTGAAAAAAAATATTTATATTTATATAAAGCCCCTCATCTAGATTCTAAGACCCATCACTGCTTAAAATGCAGTCACCTGACAAAAACAGTTCTAATTATTACCCCCTTGGGCTAACATTTTTCAGAGTGCCTGGCTAAAGTGCACTCCAGCTCATAATTTTTATCTCTGACAGTGGAAGACATAACCTAGTTTCCTCTAATGCAAAAGTCTCTAATCTAGAGGGCAAGACCCTTTTCTGTATAACACTGAAGGGAGAAAATGCAATTTGAGCACAGGGAAATTGCCCACATAGTTTGATAGTTCTACTGTTCTCATTTTTTTCCCCAGGATTAAATGTCTTGTTTTATTTTATGCTAAATTATGACCTAGCTTGGACGTGTATGTATTCTTCATCATATACTGGGAATTTTATACTGTAAAAACAAAGGGACCTAGAAATGTGGTCTAGTTTTCTTATTCACACTTTAACCCTTAAAATTTCCAGATTTCCTCATGGTGCTAAGGATATTTTTTACTTAATAGATAGACCTTGCTTCTGCAAGTGGCACTTGCAAACAATAAACTTCATTCACCTTTGGGTTAATCCAGTTCTGTATCAGCACAACGTGATTGATTTCAAATTGGTGTAATGCAGTAGTGAATCAGGCTCCAAGGTTTGAAAACAGAGCACTACATTAAAATCTACATTTGTATCCTGACACACTGGGGAGCAGACTTTCAGATGGGCTTTATCCCAATGTTGTTTCCTTGCAGTACATTCTTCACCACCAAATATAAAATAATAACAAAAAATAAATCCACAATTTTGTGCTCCTGAACACCACAGGGAACAAAAATTAGAAAGTCTCTTGGATAGCGAACTCCCTGAATTATACATGTACCTACCTGAATTATACATGCAATTGAGTAGTTAGAAGCTTAACTACTAATATTTGCAATAGAGGGTACCTGTCAAAATCTGGGCCTCTGTGTGCAAACTCAACTGCTAACAGCTTCTCATCTGAGATGAGCAGATTTACTGGTGTGCACAGAGGGGGCTGCCTCACTCCAATTAGCACCACCCAAACGGTGCAGCCTTCCCTTCCCCCTGACATCAGGGACATTACTGCATCTGTCCCTGTCTCAGCCTGACCAGAAGGATTCATGACAATATAAGGAGAAATGAATTAACATTTTTTTTTTAGGTTCAGTTCACATAGGCAGTGGCTGAATTATAAATTACCCTCAATCTTATAAAGCCAAAAATGCTGAAGAGTTTCAAAGAAGTGAGTAAGGAATTCTGGGAGAGATGCTTTTTGCTCTGTGTTTTTATTAACTATTTTATTTCTCCCAGCCTAAGAACCACCTTCTCCTTTGTATCTTGACAGCTGCTGCTTAACACCTTTTTTCCAGCTGGCAAGGCAGCAGGGTGAGCATGGTTGTGGTTAGTATGCATTGCTTTTGTGAGCAGTGGAGGCACCAGTTCCCTTCTGAAAATGCATGTCACCCTCACAACTCGTATATCTTCCATCACTTTGAGGACTACCTAGAAATACCAGTGGTAAAATAAAGTCCAAGTAAAGGAGAATGAAAGCCCCATTGCTGCAATGTTTATGTTACTCCACATTCTTCTTTGAGTGGACTCAATTTTTTTTTTTAATACCAGTACTCAACAGAGTTTTCAGTGCATTATAGTACTTTGTGCTGGTGAGTCAGGGCTGGAAAAATGGTCTCCTTTACCATTTTTAAGGACAGAGAATGAGTGAATGTGAGCAGGGCAAAGAGGGGCCTGAGGCCATAATAACCAGAAAGCCTAAATCCATGAAAATTACTTGGGTTCAGATTGTGGGCAGAGAACATTTATTTTTTTAGTACACATTCTTTTCTGTGTATGCACATCTATTTGCAGGATTTCATCCTGTACTTGCATGGAAGATCACAGATAACAGTATTTTTTAACATCCATGCTGCAGGCTGAAATTGTGAAGGGAACAATTGCTCTGGAGGTAACTTTGGGTGCCTGGCTAGGGTTTCATAGGACATGGTGCATGGTATACTAGTTACTGCATGAGACCATAAAATTAGGATATTTGGTGGTAGATTCTTGCTGCTTGATACTTGGGTGAGATGTTGAGTACTGAAAAGTTTAGCTGAGCTGTACAATAACAGTAAAATGGCATCTCCCAGGAATTACACATTATGAGAAGGTTTCGTTGTATTTGTGTAGTTAGTGAAGCAAGCAGGGAAATACAAACTATTTATTTTCTACTGTCAAGTATTACAACATTAGAAATTAATATCTAAATCACCCTGTTTTCTACATTTTTTTTTCCCTGCCTGTGAGAACTTGAGCTCGTAAAACATAGAAGAATCCTAAAGGATTGTCAAGAAAACATCTATTCTGAAACAAACCCATCAATATTAAACATATCTTATATTACTACAGTCAGGCATATCAATGACCCTTACCCCTGGCCATGGAGGATCCCTGCAAAGGTCAAAGGGTTTTCGATGTCTGAACCATCAGCCCTTAGGTGTCCTGCTCAGACAACTGCATGTCAGCCTGCCCAGTGACAGAAGCTCAGTTTCTCTCAGATACTGTAGGAGACACGTGATGAATAGCTTTTAGTCAATCGTGGTGAGTGGGATTATGGTCAATGAGAAAGGTTTAACACCCATTCACCCAGACATCTGTCCTCTGTTAGCTAGGTTTTATAATGGTCTACCCTTTGATATAGATTAACTGATGGCTTGTCCTTCAATGTGGCACAGCATAAATACTGAAAGATCCTTCATAGCACTGATGTTTAAATTCAGACTGACAAATGAGCTGTAACCACTACCTGAGGGAATAATCGTAGAGCAGCTCTTATGCAGCCGATGAATTGGCAAGGCAGGAGCTTCCTGTGGGCAGGTCACTCAAATAACCTCTGCTGAAACACAAGCTCTGAGCAGCAAAGGGCTGGAACAAGCCCAGACTCCTGAGTAGAGCCACCTCAGAGGCCAAAGAATAATGCAAATTCTGCAATGCATAACACGGTGTAGAACACATCAAGGAATGCACATAAAGAGCAGGAGATCCATAACCAGCAAACAATACTTGAGGGTATTTCTGGTGGTGCTTGGAAAGGACAGTGAAGAGCATTTGAACCTTCTTGAAGTGAATCCCACTCCTTTACAAAGAACGCCTACAAGAGACTCTCCTCAATCACCAGTTCCATGTGAGAGGTGTTTTTCTTTCTGAAGACCTGCTATTTGAAGGCTGTTGCTTCTCTGATATGATGATTCCCTTGTGAAGGAGGACAATTGAACAGTACAGACCTCAGCTTCATGTAAATAATTTGTTAGAACAGAAAGATTTTGGCAAGTATCCAGTATTTTATTAAAAAAAAAGCTCATTTATTAGGACAGTGAAAAAACTGCAGTCCTTTTTTCTTTTTGTTTTTGCCAGAGCTTTGTACACCAGAAAGGGAGAAACCTTTTTCATCATTTGGGCTACAAGTAGTCTGATAGAGTAGCTGGGATGATGAAATATTTTTGAACCAAGCCTTAATGATATGCTGTTTAATGATTGCAGGCGGGAAAAATGGGGAAAGGCGAATAAGCTGAAGTCAGTGGGTGATCTGCAGTGCACTTCACCAAAGCCAGGATTTCATTCCAAATCTGCTGCTGACAGCAATGTTGATGAACATCTAACAAACATTGTAGAATTATGTCATTGCTTAGTTAGGAATGGAGTATGTCTGTGCCTCAGGAATAATTAACTATATAACGTAAACAATTTAATAATCTAGGTTTTCCATGTGTATTGGCAAGACGCAGACCAAGATATTTGAAAAGGAAAAACAATCTTAATACATTTGAACACGTGTTAGAGGATACAGAATTCCTGTATTTTCCTCGAGAATTCTGCATTTTAGCTGCATTGTTTCTGAACTGTAGGACAGGCTTAGTAATTTTCAACCTGCTACATAATGAATTTCACTGTAACAAATTTTCATATTCAGGAATAGAAAAGTGTAAGGAACTGAAAGAGGAAAGCAGTAACACTTTATAGGCACAGGACTGTAAAATGATCATATTTCTGTAGTAGAGTTACTGATTTGATTGCTCTTATTTTAAAAACTTACCTACTTTCCTTAAATATAAATTATATGTATGAAGAAAATAGCTCCCTATATGTTTCATTTAGGTATTTGCTGCCCATATTCTCATGAAGGGACTGGAAATGTTCAGGAAGACAGAGCACAAACATATGCATTAAGTCTGACTCCTTCCAAAAATAAGCAGAAGTAAAACATGGAGAAGACTCATGCCTAGTTAAGAAGAATATGATATAAACTTTTACTCACCTACATAATCCTTATTTAGGAGTGCAGTATAAATAACATCACACTTGTTCGCTTGCATGCAGACTGCATGAAATACTTCTGAGTAGCTTTGCAGAACAATATTGTGGACTGCAATTTTTTTGAACAGTCCAAACTTCCCCATTAAACAAACCCAAACAGGATTCAGAAAATGCAGGGTTCCAGCACATTCCTCCAGGATCAGAGGACTGCTGAGCATTCTCGTTCAATTTAAACAAAATAAATGGCAGCTAGGATACCCTCCCCTAATGGGCACCCCCACTGGGGACATTGTTCCAGCACCACCGCGGACACGTCCCAAGTGCAGCTGGATATGTAAACAAGGACATAATCCGTCTGAAAGAATACTCACACTTTGGCAGAGCTCTCTGTGTTGTTAATGTATTGTGCCAAAGCAATAACAAAGCCATCATTTTAAAGTTTATTTGCAAGATTTTATTAATCAAGAAACTTTCCACTAATTACTTCAGAAGGAAGGACTTTGCAGAAAGTCACTTTTTGGGGAAGGTTTCCAGATGACTCTTTTCCCTTATCTGTAGCCTGTCTCTCAGAATAAATCTCAGTTTAGTCCAAGTTCAGTTGAGCCAGAAGACACAATGCTGTTATACAATGTAAGGGAGCCTTCTGGGTTCTTGTTTGGAATTATCTCCATTTCTTGCAAGACCAATCAGGCTTTGGGTTATGGTCCTTCATTAGGCTGGAGGTAGTTGATGTGCTGTACCTTGGCTTATTAGCAATGAAGTCAAAACATCAGTAGTTATAAATTCTCCACATAGTCACCCTGTGCATGCACAAGCCAATATTTCCAAATTAGGTACTCCAAGGAAAGAAAGTAGTTTGGCATTTTTTTTCAGTTTTATTAGTAGTCTAGATTTTCAAAGCTTTTCTAGCAATTTTGGGACAGTCATAAAAACGGCAGAATAAAGTGGCAGAAAAAGATGACATTTTGAAAATCAGAATTCCATAGGCTTTCAGTCTGACAGAATCAATGGTCTGAGGTAAAACTGTACCCAGAAATACTAGCAAGTTTTGTTATGGATATAACTAATCAAAAACAAATGCTAAACCTGTTTTTTTTTTATAATAAAGATCTTAGAAATTATGGAGGAAAGTTTTCTAGGTGTATTTCATAAGAAGGAAGGCCAGAACAAAACAGAGAAAATGATGGTGGGATAATTTTATCATTATATATCTTCGTTATAATCAATATTCACAGCACTTAGAAGAAGACATATTTTTTAATACTCAGTTAGGGTTACAATAATTTTTTGTGGGTTTTTTTTCTTCTTTTTCTTTCTTTTCCAGTTACACCATATGCTCAGTATATTTTGGTGATTCCAAAAAGAATTATATACAAGTTGTTTATGTGCCTCTGTTCAGCTCCACTTAAAAATCATTGTTAGCCCTGCATTTGTGGGTAAACTTTTGGCTATTTGCAATGCAGCAACACTGGAACTTGCTACAGACATTTCACCAGGATATTGGATCCCTGGATATCCCAGCTAAATTGTTACCATGCATGCACAGAGTAGATGTGAGTACACAGAAAAACTCAGTATGATCCTTTCTGCATGCAGGCCATTGACTTGTCCTGTTCCACGAAGAACTTACCACATAGATTTGGTTCAACTGAGCGTGTTTGGTGGGCCCCATGGCTCTACATTGCTATACATGTGCACTCCAGTTGCAACATTTCCATTTATCGTTTTGATACCTGTTGAGCTCAATAGGTATAATGTTTAAGCTGTTTTTCAAGAAAAGTGTGACTGAAAACCCTTATCTGCCATCTCAACTTAATCAGAACTAAGAATTGATTAAAAAAAAAGTGTATTTTGGTCTAGATTGATCCTGTTTCCTTTGTTGGAGCAGTCGAGGTCCTGCCAATACCTCTGCATATTTACCATTCCATTCTGTTTTCTATAGATCTGTGTTAGGCAAACGACTCCTGCACAAGGTTTAATTTACTTTAAAAGCCTCTTACACCTGAAACACTGCAGTTGCTGACTATGCTGATATTTTCAGAGGAAAGTTCAAAATTCACTGCAGCCCATGCTTTCAGACCTGTCGAGGAAGGGCTTTCAGTGTTACATCCTGTGGTCTGGCAAAGTAAAACCAGAGCGAAACCTTTAACTTGTCAGAGGTGATAGCACTTTCTTTGTGCTAAGGTGCACACTATAGCTGGGGACAGTGAGCCTCAAGTTAGGTGTGTAGATGGGCTTGATTTTTACGACTGTCAAACCTGTGATTTGACTGGCTGCAGGCTGACCTTCTTTGTTCTGGATCAAACCCAAATAACCAGGTAAAAGAATTCTCTTCTGTCTAGCATATTGGCTTTATTTTTGAGGCCTATGGATTAAAAATACTGCTATCACTGACCAAAAAATATGGATGTTCTTATGTCACAGCCATTTTCATTCGGTCGTGACTGTGAGAGGTTTATTACAGAATATTTGTGACATATGTCCTTTATGTGATATTCAACTCAAGGAGAAGGCACTGGCTTAACACCAAATACAAACATCTGTGTCATTTCAGATGTTGATGGCTTTGAGTAATAATAATAACAATAATAATAATAAAGAACAATAATAACAACAACAACAATAATAAAATAATATTATATTTAAAATTACTGATCTTTTAATTTCAAACCAAAGAGCATATTATTTTTCACATCCCTGATAGTTTTTGTTCTACTTCTTCTGTGATCATGGTTCCTCTACTACCATGTAAAGCCACCTTTGTAACATCACAAACCCCTAACACATTGGTATAATTTTTATTTATCTCAATGCTGAAAAATGCTTCCATTTTGGTCAAAGAATTGAAAATATTCTTTCCTTCTGCTTACTGCAGCTACCTGCAAGCACAGGCCAGTATCTTTGAATCCTTGCATCAGTCAAACTGACCCTCCTCTGGTTTTGAGTGGGCAAACATGATGTCACAAAGTTAATAGGGAAAAAAAGAAAAAATATGGAGAAAATGCATGTTTAATAGGTTTATATTTTAATGCTTTCCACCTGGAAAAGCCAGAACTTAGTAAAGACAGAAAGATTTAAACTGAAAATATGTCTTTTTTTTTCCCCTTGGAAAATAATTGGTGAACCATGAATTAATGCTTTTTATCACTAGGTATTACAGAAACCAAAGAAAAATAGATTCCCTATTTCTACGGCTACTCTTCTTCACCAGTGTCAGTTGTTGATGCATGAGATGAGGATTGTGGTCTGTCTCACTTGGATCTTTGAAGCAGACTTCTGGAAGATACTACATGTAAGACTGCATTTACTATTAAGTTAATATGCACATGTTCTTTTATCCCCCCCAAAAATTACATGCAGGAAACAACGATTTAAAACTTGTCTTTCTGTTTTCTGTGAAAGCAGTGGAAGTGTCACAGATAAGCATTAGAAGTATACCAAATTTCCAAAAGAATAGATGCCTTTTGTTGAAGTTTGCTTTATGTTGGTACCACAGAAGCTAAATGGTTAACTAATTTTGCCTTCTGTTGAAACAATATATAACCTCTTCATTATTATACATAGCTTCTATGCATACTATTAGAGGATATAGTGATTTATCCAGCTGGTTGCTTATATAATCTTGAGGTATAAATTTATATAGTAGGAGTTTTAGTGTATTTATGATGCATAGTAAAATGTATTTAAAAAGTAACTTGTGCAGTATATTATACAGTCTTGCTCAACACATACACAGAAACTTAAGAAGTGATCCAGATTTTCTGTTCTGAACTTCAAAAAATAACTGAAAATCTAAGACATTGCCAGAATCCCTAATTTCCTCTTGAGATGACTTAGATTGTGAAACATTTTAGTTCTCTATGAAAAAAAGACTTTTGGGGGACCACACTAGCTGATATTAGTGCTAAAATCTAAGAACGTCTATGCAGTGATTATATGTGAAAAAGGAAATAGTACAGGAGATCAACTTGGTTTCTATGGATTAAAACTAAAGGACTCTTAATCTAGGTGCCGCATTATTGTCTTAGTTGGTCTCTTTGACTATCAACCCTTTCTCTAAAATTCTCTGGAAAAGCCTTGCATGTGTTTTGGTATCTTCTGATGTAACGATGGCCAGTTGTTAGGTGATCTACATTTCCAGAAGTACTACTTTAGAAATCTGGATTATTTTACAGCAATACCGTGAAATAATTTAAAAGTATTGTATTGCTGTACCTTACACATACTATTCCTCTGTATGCTCCTAATCTGTAAAAATCTCTACAGTACCATTTTACACACATGTAACATTCTCCAAATCACTAAAGACTTCCAAGAGTATAAACTCTTACATTTGGACTATATGTAAAGCTCAAAGATATCTAGCTCCAGAGATGCCTAAAGGTTTTGTTCATTATGAAGCATAAGGTAAACTTAATCTTAACTGAGGTATTCCCTTGTCTGCCTTCTGAATAGAGAGGAGAAAAAGAAGTAACATGGACTACCCAAGTGTTAAACTATCTACATGAAAGTAGGGTTTTCAGAATAAACAATCAACTCCTTCCAGGGCAGATGATTTTGCTCTGCTAATGACTTATTAATAACTGAGCACTAAGGTAATGAAGAAGCATTGAAACCTGTCATGCATAGACTCTTGGTCAGATGCATGGAATTTACCTAAAGCACAAAGACTGAAGGTAAAAATTTGGCAGATTGCTTAGGAGCAACAGATCTGATACCCTGCTTTTGCAGCAGTGCAGCTCTTTGAAACTAGGAAGGCTTCATGGTATAGTCTAGAACAGCACAAAGCAAAACAAAATTCAGCCTAAAATTGTGCATACTTTTCAGCCAAAGGCTTATCTAATAAATTTCAGTAATGGATGTGAGAAAAAGAAAGAAATAAGCCCTTCATATTTAAATTCAAGATATAAAGATACTGAGAAAGTGAAAATGCTGTTATTAAACTGCTGATGTGTCATACCTGCTGATGCAAAAACCTGCCGGTATGTTGAGAAATCCTTACGTAGGGCGAACTAAGGTTTCTATCACACTTCACTGAAGTCCAGGTTAGACATCTGTGACTTTCACCTCTGAGCAGAGATGTCTGTGAGGGTGTGGAGTGGTAATTTTTGCTATTTGCTGAAAAGCGAGTGAAAGAGCAGAACCTGCAGGTCCTAAAGAATCTATTCAGTGCTCTGAAAGCCCCGTTCAGCAGCCTCAGTAAAGGCGAAGGTTGGAGTAGTGCTTGAAAAATCTGTGACAAATCATCTATAATCCTCTGAAGTAACTTGTGCAAGTTACATTGGTTTCATTTTGGAAACTGTTAAAAGTAATTAACAGTACAGTCAGGGTAGGACTTTGGAGGGCCTTAATTTTGGGTGGGATGAGCAGCCAAAGAGAACTGGACACAGTTCAATGTCTTTCCTGGAGCCTTTAAAACATAAAGAATGGGAACAAAAACTAGATTCTTTTATGTGGTGTTTTAGCCCTCCTAAAGCCTCCATCCCATGCTTTTCCTGCGCTATCTCAACGCATCAAAAGCTAGGTCTCTTCCTGATTAATTTCATGAAAAATCAAACTTAGTTCAAAGATCATCCTACCTTGTCTGAAAAAACCCCTGTGAATAAGAGCAAAACCCTCATCTGGTGTACAAAGCTCTTTGGAATCACACATATGCTTCATTCTTTCTTTCTGTAGATTATAGAGCTGTTTTATTTCAAGGCCTACTTGGGAATTAGTGGATCTGCAACTTTGTTTTCAGTTCCAGTTTGGGCAGACACAGTCCTATTTGGATAAATATATCATCTTGATCAAAAGGACCAAAAAATATCCCTAGTTTGTTAAAAGGCTAATGATTCTTAGGGTTCAGAAAACAGATGGTCACATTTCACCCCAACATCTTTTTTTAACCACTTTAAAAATTTTTGAAATTGGAGATAAAAAATCTAGTATCTCAATTAATAATAATTTAAAGTACTGAAACAGAAGGTTGGAAAGCAACAAGGTAGGTAAACTGTGCTGTCACATCCCCATCAGAAAGAATTTACTGGGCGTCTTTTATTCCTTCTGAATAAATCTTGCTGACCAATTCTCCTGAAATATAAATAAACAAACAAATGCAAAAAGAGAGCATCCATCATCCTGGTCTCATGCTGAATGATGGCTCAACTCTATCAGCAGCTGTAGCTGGCCAAAAATCCCATTTAATTGCACAGGGCCATATTTGCCAGGATGACAAATAAATAAATATAGACTCTTACTCAGTGGACATGTGTTGGGAAATTTCTAGAGCTTTCATTTTCATGCTTTTTTTTCATGTCTAGTGGGGTCAATTAGTTTTGTGAGTTTTCTTCCTTCCCCATCTGTGCCCCTCACCAAGGGATCATAGTGAGTGCTACTTATACAAGCCTGTTACTTTTTTAAAATAGCTAAATTGGTACCGACATGTTTAGTTGCCAACCTCATCTCAAGCACCATTCCAAATTTTGCTTGGATTAAAGTTCATAGCTTAAGACACCTGCTAAACAAAAGCTGTGTAAATGTTCAAAATTTTAGGAAACTTGGACTTTGTATCTCTGTGACCCACTTTATTGCTTGTTTAGCCACACAAAAGCTGGCATTCTCACTAGGCACATTATTTTTTCTCTAGACTGGAAGGGAGAGGAACTCAGCAGGGTATTGAAGGTTTAATATTTTTCTAATTTCTTGTGAGATGCTTTCCATTATAGTTATAGGGCCAGTTTAAATACCTAGGACAGCATGGCAGAAAGACAAAATGAAGTAGCCTTCAATAGGGATTCAGTAGGGATTAAAAAACAATAATAAAAAGCCCATATGATCTTTTACTAACTCAGAAGAATTCTTGTGAGAGAATGAGGTAACAGCTTGTGATGAAGGCTGGTTGTTCATCTGATGGAGAGGTGGAGACCAAGACACCTGAGACCTACTGTCATTTTTTTCTTTATTTTCTTTTTTTCCATTCCTTCCTTCCATTCCTTCCTTCCTTCCATCCTTCCTTCTCTTTCTCCCATTCTCACTCTCTTTCTCCCTTTCTCTCTTTCTTTCTTTGTGTATCCTATAAAATATATTCAGTGCATTTTGCGAAGTTACTACCCCAGCTTAATTTCTTCCATTTGTATGTATTGTTTTTTCAGCTGGCATCATTCATTTTAACTCTTCCCTCTAATTTTAGACTATTGCAGGGTCAACAATTCCTGCAAACATTTGAGTCAAGCTGGTGTGAGTCTGGCAGTTAACTGCCTGTCAACTCTCACCAAACATGGGAACTCTAATGCATGCTTTCAAACTGTGCAGACCTGGCAAACAAATTCTGCAAATCCTAGTCAAAAGACAGAAAATATCACACACTTAGAAAGAATTACTACTTCATTCTCTTGAAAGTCTCCTAGAGAATGCTTTAGTTTTGGTTCCTCAAGATCAAAAAAGTGCTACTTATCGTCAAAAGTGCATTCTAGAAACTTAGGTGTCTTTAGGCTAGAATTTTTATACTTGTAACCACCTCATTAAAATCATTCATCAGTTTTTTAAACACAAACATGTACAAGTTGTAATAAAATGTTTAAAGAGAGGTCTAAGAAGCAGCTTACTCATATGCAATGAATACGTAGAGAAAAAAAAAGAATGATAAATCCAAAGAAATTATTTAGTCACAGATACTGGTATTTATCTGAAAAGACAAGCCAAAAAAAAAAAATAGTAAGGCTGTTCTGTCTCCTCTGTAGGCTAATGTCATGGCATGTGATGGATTACAGTTTAAAGACAACAAACAAGTTTTATAGTGTTTAGGGACATACCCAGTTGCTCTCTATTTTCGTGTACAATGCCTGGCATGTAAGGACTCTACTGCTGCAATTCTCTTATGGAGAAAGTGGAGGATGATAACAACTACAATTGGCTGTATTATTGATATGTGCTGTGTGAACACTAGATGTAAAATAACAGAAAACCTAGCAGACGGGAATAAGGAGAATTCATAATTTGCACTTTTTAGGTTAGAGGTTTATGTGCTGAAGGTATGTGGGTGAAAACAAACTTGACAGTTTAAGTATCCATTTTTTTCTGACTTTTTATCCCAAAACAATAGCCTATAGCCTTAACCTCTGATATCTGATATAGAAAAAAGTTGGGAGCTTCGCCCTTCCAAAATGCACTAATTTAAATTTCTTTCACAAACCCACCATTCATGCTTCCCCATCAAAGTGTTTTAGGGCTGCTATCATGCTGCTGCTTTAGAATTTATCAGTATTATGGGTGTTTCTTTGTAAAATATTTTTTTCCTTTTACTATCTCTGTATTTTCTAAAATGGAATCTCTATTTATACTTTTCTCTGAAAACTGAAGAACATATTCCTCTCGTAGCTACCATCCCAAATATTACAGTTTATACTGCACTAGACTTATATTGCTAAAAGTATTGGTAAAAGTAAAAGCTTTTTATAATAAATATTTAATAGATTAAAAAACTATCATTCACTTTTGTTTGGAGTTATAAAATTGACTTCACAGAAGTCAAATCAAATACAGCCACAAATACACACCCTGGAATAGATTTCCAATACTTGAACAGCATCATCATATAGAGAAATATCCTGATACCCAGGATATTTCCTAGTAAAGAGAAGAATGAAGAAAATACAGGAAAAAAGCAAAGGAAGAAATAATATATGGAGAGGTAATTAAATTGTTGGGTTTTTATTTTAGCTAAACAATCTACAATACTGTGGTTTGTTTCATTCTTTCCTTCAGATTTTTTATCTGAATCCATGCACCTGATTTAAAATAAAATTATGCAGTTCTACTAAAAACACCATCAGTGTCCACCTAAAACTTCTCCGTTTTGTCTCTGCTAATTCCTCCCTCTCCTCTCTCCTTACCTATGAAGGTTATTGTAATATTTCCACATGAAGTTGTAGCAGGGAAGCAAGAATTTTATGTTAAATTGTGAGAAATACAAATAAAATCTGCAAGAAATTACTTTACACTGCAACAGTTGAAACAGTGTTAGTCAAAGAAGGAAGTTTTATGGAGCCTCTCCTGTAAGATAGATATCTTTATTTGTACTATTTCTATGTCCCGTTTGGACTGCATTTTTTACTGTGTATATATTGATTTTATCTGGGTATGTAAGTGTCAAGGGAACCAAAACATTTGCTGCAAGTCCAGAACCTTTCACAGTTGCTCAAGTGCAATTTTGTTGAATTTGTTAATTATTGTAAATGAGGCCATGGCACTAGCTCTTTTTTTTCCCTGAACCTGCTGTATTTTAATGTAATTGCTGCGCATCCAAGTCTACCATTCAGGCATTAGCATTATTCTCATGTGGAAGGTGACAATGAGGCACAGGCCTCCTCTTGATTTTATATGCATTATAGATGAAGAATGTGTCAAACCTTCTCAGTCTCAATTTTCTCTGTATTTGAGAGATAGCACAACATCTGAGAGAGTACACAACAACTTCTCCAAGGACTTTCCCATCCTCCTTGATAGCACATATTTTCAGAAAAAAAAACCAAAACAAAAAGAAGAAAAATCCCCAATTCTGCCTGGCAAACAAAGACTGTGGTGGCTAACGGGTGGCAATTATACTTTAGTGGAGTGTGTTCATTTCCCATCTTCCTTTAAGACTCACTAATCAGTCTCAAATAAAAATACTCCATCTGAAAACCTACACATCTTGTAATTATCAGCTGATTGATACTTCTGCCTATATCAAAAAACGTTAACTCAAAGAATTTTCAGCCTCTGCATCATATCAGCAACACCTTGCCCAAAGGATTTAAAAGAAATCTTCAAGAGACTTTTCTATTTAAGTTAGTTATTAATTGAATTCCTGTTAAAAGGTAACCCAGATCTATTTCTCTTGCACTTAATGTCCTCTCCACTTATGATAAATTCCATCTGTATAAACACACCTGTGTGAGAGAAACAGCATGCAGAGGTTTACAGATGTTAAATAAAGTGTAAAAGGAAATGTTTCAGGTGGGCTTTATCTTGATGATCTTAACAGCTATATTGCTCTCTCAAGATAGATGCAGAATGCCAGCTGAATGCTTCATGACTGAACATTGTTTCTGTAAGAGACGTCTTTTTCTAGTCAGTTTTTGTTGTATATACATACCCCCACATTATTTATTTGACCTTTTGTTAAATTGTTGACACCGTGCAGTTTCAAGATTTTTTTTTTTTCAGAGGAAGGCTTTTCCTTTTTTGCTGTGTAAGCTTCATGTGTCTGATTCTGCTTCATGTCTCAATCAGGAAGAAAGTCTCAAACTCCCCGTCTTTGCACAAATAAGCTCCAGAAGTGTTGTAAAACACCTGATCAACACAGAAAAATATTTGATAAGGACTCTTGGTCACCATAACCAAAATAAATCCTGATTAAACCAAGCTGTCTGGCTCACAGATAGGCCGGGCATGCATGTAGATGCTGTAGCGGAGTAGTTGAGTGTTAAGACCAATGGGTGAATCTCATGCTCAGAGTATGAGAGTTGACAAGGACGCAGCTTACTTTAAGAGGTTTCTGGTGTTGACTATAATTTGAATTTTGTGTCAAGGCACTTTATATTTTAATTCTATATCTATCTTGCTTTTTTACTTCTAACTTCAGGATCATTTCTGGATTGCCTGTCTTCAGGATTTTATTAAAAAATTTGCAATATAGCAGAAATTTTTCTTGCTAGTAAAGCTCGAGTAGTGAATGCTGTATCTTTCTACTAATGTACAGAAAAATAAGCAGTTAACTTAAAAATCTCACAGGTATGGAAGGACAGTTCTGCCATTCTTAGTCCTTGAGAATCTTAATTTGTATTATGAATAATGTATAATATATTGAGTATAATTTTATTATGAATCATGACAACTTCTCTTGAAACACTGCACTGCCATTGATAATGTAAAGAATTGTTTTTAAGAAATTCCGTTCCTGCCTAAGCCTAGGCAAATGCGCATAGAAAATAGCAAAATTTTGTAAAAAACAGAATAAGAAGTAAACAAAAATCAGGGTACCAAGGGAGAACTTTTTCTTTCATAGTGTAATTTTTAGATATAACTGCGTATCTGACATGACATAGCAACCAAAAAAAAAAAAAAATCAGTGTAAAATCTATTTTGTAGAAATAATTTTTCATAAATGGCATTTAGGAACAATCGTTCACTTAGAAGTAAGACCTGGAACCAGATTTATTGTGGAAAATTCATTTGGAGTGAATTAATATAATTTGGGGGTTTGAGTTTTCATAAATTTTTATTAATTATTGGTCTCAGACTTTAAGTAAAAGTGAATAACTCTAGGAAAAATTGTATTCAGCTTTTCTCTGAGTAGTTTCATATCCAGAAATGCAAGATTCTCCAGTGAATATTGACAAAAATTAACTATAAGATCAAACTTTCCAATTGTCTATGAAACCACGAAATTAGAAGTTTTGCAATAGACATATTCAGTGCATTTTTTTTGCAATTAACTATGCAAATATTCTCTACAAACTTTCCTGTAAAGTGCTATACACCAAAAAGCAAATCAAAAGTAATTCTGAGGAAGAACAGGCCAAGGTATTTAAGCACATTAGACAGCTGATATTTCCTCAAAAATCTGAGTAATGGAGGTTCATTATTCATCTCCAGTTCCCATGTTTACCATCATTATGCTATTTACATGAAAAAGGTAAAAATAGAAAGCTTAACCTTGCTTACTTCTCTAACATGACCTTCTTGTACATCTTTTTCCTATTTATCTGTCTTATAAATATCGAAGTCCACGGGTGGACATAGATGTTAAGCAAATGTTAACGTTTCTCTTATCATTAACTATCTTATTTTTGACAATGATTCTGAAATCCTGTTGCCACATAAAGAATCACCAAACCAGGACAAGGGCAGATTTCTTGCACCACATTTTCATACAGGAAAAATACAAGAAAAGGGTGGGAAGAGAAATTTTCTGAATGTTGCATGTGAGACCATGATTTGAACATTTTATGATGATGAAAATGGCACTTCATTGTCAGTAAAAACATTTACTTTTTCAGAGTTGTTGAATACTCAGATTTTTTAACCAATCTCAGTAGGAGCTGAAAGAATCCAGGCCCTTTCAAAGTCAATACCATAAGAGTACAATACCCTCTAGAGGAATGGAAAGCAACATGCATAACTACAGTATCCTTGTGTATTTTGTGTCTAGCACCACTTTTGTTCTGAATACATATTCCTTTTCTTACATTTCTGAACTAAAATAATAACTAATAGTGATCCAAATACATTATATCACACTCAATACCTTACCCACCCCACGTTTTCTTCTTCATTTGCTAAAAATGACAGTTTCTTTTGCACTGGAAATACCAGATGGTGAGTTTCTAAACTACCCATGACTCCTTTATTCTCCCGGCATTTAGTTCATTCGTTTTTGATGGGCTTAGCTCTCTTGTTACTACTCAAAGTCTCTATATGATCAGCTTGGACTTCTAAGATTGGTATCCTGCTCTCCTGTGAAAAGAAATAACCTACATTTCAGAATTGCAGCTTTTTACCTCCAAACTCCATTACTTTTCCCACTGATATTTTTCTTAACCTCAAGAGTGATTTCTCTTGAGACATGTGAAACTGCACAATCACAGCCAACATAAAACCAGCGGCACACTTCTTCCAAAAAAATACTGTCTGATTTTTTCAATCTTCTCCATCTTTCCATATGGCCTATTTTTCCTGCCATGTAATTCTTGTACTTTACATGTATTGCAGAACACTTAAATATTTTCTACACAGCTGAGTGTGAATTATTCTTGTCCAGAAAGAGAGATTTTCCCACAGACCTGTGCTCCTGCACAGATATTAACAGGAATTTCATTAAGGCTATAGGATCTTTCGCGTTTTCTACAATACCATTAACTTGTTCTTGACACAGGTTCTGTCCCTGGCAGCAGCAGACTTACCTGGCTGAGGATTACCTTCTAAAGGATGATTTTAAAGGTGCAATACTTATAAAACACCTGTGAAAATACGTGTGGAGCTTGAACTCTACACTCTGGAGATGCAGCTCTTCTGCATCTCTTCTGTACCTCCTTTCACAGGCTTGTTATCTCCTCAGACACAGTGTAGTATAGTGTCTGAATTAATTTATTGTTTAGAGTACATAAATAAAATATAGTCTAATATTCTCTGGTATTGAGTCGGCTAAGGAAAAACTTTACTAGCTATATCCCTGCAATATTTACCAATACGTTTAACACTAAACAGAGAAAAAATTATGTGAATCCACATTTGTCAGACTAGGCTGGCATTTAAAAAGTGGAAAAGAGAAAGTCCAAGGGTCTGGTGAGGCAGAGCACTATTATTAATATTATTTGTATAGGGTTGAATATGAATATCCTACATGAAGAATGTTATGCTTCTATGAGAGTAGTTGTTCACCTTTATTAAAAAAATAAAAAGAGTAAAAGAAAGGAGTGCCATGAAAGACCAATGCACAGATTCAGAAATAATTTATTTTTCATAAGGAAACATATCACATTTTCTGCCTTTACATTATTTGTCAGATTTCTTTCATCTAATTTGCTAAATGTTGAGGTGTATAAGGAAAACATTTATTCAGTTGGTGACTACAAGTACCATTGACACTCTAACATAGTGTTTGTAATTTATTTTTTACAATAAACAGAAGCAAAGGAAGTATGGTAAGCAATGTTTAGGAGAGAAAAGGACCGATGTCATGGTCATAGGATACATGAAAACCAGTGTTTATTGTCTTGGGATGCTTTGTCCAATTTGTGATTGTGTTGATGTTGTATATTTGATTATATCATAACTCTTGAGTTATTTTTGAGGTTTCTTGGCAGTTCAGGGTAATGGAGACACCATCAATTTCCTCAGAATTAAAAAACTATGTCTTCTGCAACAAATAGTGCATGAAAATACTGGTTTTGATTTTAACTCCTACATCCTGAGTGCCAAAAATTGATGCTAATGAAAGAACCATTTCAGTTTGTGCAGTTTCTTAAACTTCAGTAGTATCAAATGCATAAGAAAAATATCATTCAACTCTCTTTCTTCTTGAGTGCAAATTAATAATTTTTAGAATTTCATCCTTGAGATGTAGCAAAATACTGATGAGTTTTGGGCAAGGTTTTGTTCCTGAAACACACCAACCTCAGGAAGAGTAAATGGCAGACAGCAATAATGTACTGAAAATGTTTTTCCAGATCAACTGAGGTACAATTAATGTTAGTCCCATTTTTGTTTTTCCTCTTGTCCAGAGAAAGGAAAGAAGGGACAAAAGTCTGACTCCTCAGTCTTTCCCTCCACTGTTACCACCATATTTTCAACAAGTGTGTTGGGAAAAGTTCAGCTCATATTTAATTGCAGTTCACGTTTAGTTAACTACCATTAGCTAACTAACTAATAACAAACAATTGACAACAAAATGAAGCAGATATTAGAGGTTTCCTGCTTCACCTCGGTGGCCCAGATGGTACCTCTCTGGTGGAACAGGAGAATCTCTGGCTGCCCACTTGTAGCCTGATATGTGGATTTTATCATGTCTTTTTCAGTGTCTAGGAGTGCTTCAGAATTTCAGGATTATGATGGGCTAAACAGATCTGAGTCAATACCTTTATTAAAGATAGCTGACAATTAATCTCAAGAGCATTTGTGCATACCAAAGGCTGATTTTTTTACCTCTCCCATTCCAATGAGCCAGAGGGAAGTTGGTCAAGGCAACTTCAAGAATCTCAGTCTGGAGTTCTTATGGTGACAAGTGTGGAAAAAGTTGGCATTTCTACTGGGATGACCTTCCTCTTCCAATGCAGAAAGGCCATGGTAACCACTGGGAAGTGCAGGTAAAGAAAATTTCTGCTTTCTCGTGGTGCATTCAGTAAAGGCAATTTAAATTCAAAAGGTACTCTTGTTATGGTGCCTGTGTTGCAGATGTCTGTATGTGCACCCATTTTAGTTTAGAATAGAAGTCACAGTTTCCTAACAAAGATTTGGATAAATTAAAACCAGAAGCTAGATATTGATTCATATTTTGTCATGTAATATTTTCCATATGATAGAGATTTGAAGTTTTCATCTTAAGTCCTTACAGGAGTTAAACTCATGCCCTAAGTTTCAGCTCAGTGCAAAGAGCAAGTAAATGCTGAAAATCAGGATTTGTAATGGCTAACCCAAGCTAGCCTTACCTACCTACACCTCTATAATGTCCTATACTGGCTATGCATCTGTAGAAATAGACTTAAAGAAGTAATCTGTTCTTTTAGCTAATAACATCAAAATGAGACCTTTTTCTTCACTTTGCCTGGACCTCTAACCTTTAAAGGTGAGTTAGACAGCTGCACAAAACCTGATCTCATTTTCTGCCCCTGGCAAGATTTTTTCAAGTTCATCTTCTTTTTTTTCCCCTTCTCTCAAAATCTGATGAAAAATGAAATGTCATGAAAACAGGTTCTGAGGCTAAAAACCCTCTGTCTGTCTCTGTGACAGATGTCAGTTTGAAAGGTTTCAGGTCACCTGTCAGAACTATGTCAGTAAGATCCATACAAACATGTACTCAACCTCTAACACTAACATTGAGTTCTGCTTTTTAAAATACCCCTTGAAAAAGAATCAAATGATTTCAAGTCACTGCCTTTTCCCCTTTCTTTTAACTCTGATTAATGAGCCAAACTCTCAGGCAAGAAAAAAAAAAAAGAAAAAGGGGTGGGGGGAAAGGAAAAAAGAGCCTTTAAAAAAGGACAGTTTGACCTTTTTATGCCCCTGGCAGTGAACCAATCAGCATTCTCATAATCCAAACACAGATGCCTGAAGCTAAACAAATCCTATACTTGTGAACAAGAATTCAGTTTGATGTCAAAATCTAATGATGAGCAGCAAAGTGCTGCTCTTAAGAAAAATATCCTGAAATAAATTAAAATATTTTTCATTAATAAGGGGACTAACGTGAGTAACATCATATATCACTAATAGCATCATTTGGAAACAAGTATGTCGAGATATTTATTTATATTTATTCTACATGTATATATTTAAACTACAGTACCTCATCTCTACGTAAGACATAATACCATAATATTTTATGACACCAGAAACTGTGCTCATCTAATGGTGCAATTCAGCATTTTGTAATGATTAATTAATAGGCTTGCATGTTTTTTTGTTCCTTGCTTCGTGTCATAATGTTTGCATTATTTCTCATATGCGTGATCTGCCCTTTTAAAGTTTAAGCTTCTGTTTTGTTAAAAGAAATAATTGCAGTATTAAAGAGAAGATCCCAGCTGCATGACAGTTTTCATCGGTGTGTTGTTTTAATAGTTTACCAAATAGATGTAATTAGAGCTTTCTGCCAATTTCTATTCTCAAATGTCCCACATAGATCCTATCATGTAGGTTTTTGATGTTGATGGGGATTTTTTTGGATGTTTCTTAAAAATCTGTAATGTCAATTTTAGGGTCCAATATAACAGTTGGGAAGAAAGATCTGGACATCACACTGATACAGCACAGATGCACCAGGTCCAAATTTAAAAGTAATCACAAAGATATGCAGTACTATCATTTTTTTCAGGGCTAAATATATAATTTAATTAATGCATTAAACTGATGAGAAAGAATAGGTGGTCCTTTTATACTGTGTTACTGTGGAACACTCTCCTCACATGTAAAATCATCTTTTAAACATTTTTCCAATAAATATTTGTACCCTGTTGCTCACTAAATGTCCGTAATCTTTCCTTTTCTCATATGGGCCTATAGCAATTATAGAAACAAACTGCATCTGATTTCAGTTCCTTTTTTTTTCATTTAAATACTTAATGGTGACACTATGCCACTCACCAGGAGTTAATGTCATTAATATTAAAACAGAGTCATATGACAAGAAAACAGATAACTTGGTATCAAAGCATTACAGCTCTCACAAAACAAGTATCAGCTTCATTGTGTGCCATCCTAAAGAGACTTGGGAACTCTTGGAGACAGAATCATCCATAGAAAACTATCAGTATTGTTTACATGAAGATAGCCACAAACATCCTGAGATACTTAACTGTATCTAATCTCTTAGTGACTCATGTTTGCACTTTTTACTTTAATGTCAATTTCTACCT
This sequence comes from Atrichornis clamosus, assembly GCA_013400975.1. Taxonomy (NCBI): domain Eukaryota; kingdom Metazoa; phylum Chordata; class Aves; order Passeriformes; family Menuridae; genus Atrichornis; species Atrichornis clamosus. Next base: position 54,830 of record WBMZ01001215.1, on the reverse strand, counting down.
TTTTTATTTTTTAATCTTCCAGTGGAACACTATTGTTTAATGCAATCATAGAGTGGAAATAAAGAAGTTTACATGTCATATAAGACTGCAAGGTGGATAGTATGATTATTTCAAAGCTCTGATGGGAATGAAAAAGCCTCCAACTTCACAATTTTTCTGGTTACAGTGGACATGATGAATACTGAACCAGGACTGAACATCTTCTCAAGCACTTTTTGTTACAACTCCAACTCCACCTTGCAAACGAGGGTAAACCACTACAAAAAGCAATATTCCTTGTGTCTGCGGAATAGTATTCAGTAATTACAGATATTTCCTTTCCAGTGTTCTCATAACATCAAGGTTTGCAAATAAATCTGCAAGACAAAATTTTTTTCTTGTGCCAAAAACTTATTAATACTATGGGTTGAATACTAAGAATGTTTAAACAGATGAGAAATTGTTTAACATAACTTCCTTGCCTTCAGTTATTTTCAGCACTTAGTTTGTGACTCTGTTCCTCAGAATAAAGCTGAACTACAAGGTATCCTTATCACAGAGTAAACCCTTTTAGAACCTAATAAATTAATTACATCTCTAAAGAAGCCTTTCACTTGCTTCCCTGACAACTACATCTGTCCAGTCAGCCTGATATTAAGAGGGAATTATTGCAGATAACAATCAGAAATGTCGAAGAAGTTATTGGTGTCACAATGGAATAACATATTAACATTGCCACACTTTGCCTTTTAAGAATAGTTCCGTGATGTTCAAACCCCTAGTAAGAATATTAGGAAAAATACAAAACAATAATAGCAACAACATAATCCAAAAAAACAATAAAAAACCATAAAGGAGGGTAAAAACAGCAATGATTGTGAAGATAGATTTCCCAGCTGAAATTAATAATTCTGAGCACCACTAAAACTAATTACTCTGTAGTTGTAAGCAGGCAGAGGATTTATGGTAAATGACAGAATGTTTGCAAATTTTCCTGACTACTTGATTAGAAAACGCACCAAGTACAGGCATCAGTCGAGTATGCATTATTTAAGTGGTTGGTGTCTGGTGACACTCTGGAAGCTGCAATCATTGTGGTTGCCTATAGGAAAATTCGCACTTTCTGGGAGAAATTCTTTCACCTTTGTGTGCCCACAGCACAGATCTCTCTTCATGGCAGCTTAGGACACACTGGAACTTTGTGACCTGGAAAATGTGGGACAACTGACACAAGGTGACCTCCTGAATGCTGGGGTAGGCCCAATTAATTTAAAATTTTGCCTGGCCTTGTCTCTTCCAATTTTCTAAATCCTCTGGAAAAATGATTAATGCGTACACTGCCAAAGCGAAAATATTTTTGACCCTATTAAAGTCGACCAAGGGTAAACCAAGTGTAGGCTGGCATTGTATCAAACTAGCTTTATTAAATTTGATTTGAGGTTTGTATGAGGAAGGGACAGACAAGGACATTATTTTGCACAGCAATTCCCTTTTAAATGAAAATACTGGGAGGAATACAAACTACTGGTGTACTTTCATACAGAGCTGTATTTAACCTCGCAGAATTTTGCTAAAAAAGTGATTATTTTAAAGAAAACTTAGTATTTCCTCACTGTGAAAGCATATTGGCACTGAAATTTATTCATTATATGATGAGTATTGTTTCCCCTGAAGGGAAAAGAGGTTCAGACCTTGCCTCACTTCTTGCCTTTTTAGAATTTTATTCCCTAAATTATTCTTTTCTTGCCAACTCCAGCAGCTGGGAGAAGGGTTTGAGGAGATGATGTACAGCAGATGTAGGCACCTCAGACATAGAAAGTGCTATTTTCAACACTTATCCCACTTTCTACAGCACTCCTTTTTGTTGTTTTTGTCAGTGAAGTGCTCCAAAGTTCTGCATAAACTGAAAATCACTATGTTTCTCAATATTTATCCTGGTACTTTAAAGATCTTTAAATACAAGACCCTATTCTCACCTCCCAGAAATCTTTTAAGGCTGCAAAAGAATAATGTCCGGATGCGATCTCTCACTACAATTACTGTAGCTAAAAAAAAATTTTAAAAAATAAAGAGCCAGAAGTAACATGACTTTGCAATTTTCTGAATTGAAAAGAGTCATAGCTGCTCTATTTTTCAGCCCCCTAAAACCTGATAGAGGATTTCATATGCCAACCTGTCCGCCTTGATTCTTCTTGGCCTGTTTATGTATCCAGTTGACAAGTTTGGCTAGTTTAACACAACTGGTCATAAGTTTGTCAGCTCCCAGTCCACCCTTGCCTAACTCCAGCTTGGAAACTGCAACTCCATTAATTTAATTTGGTGTGACTTGTTTGAAGGGAAGGCCTTGCCAGCTCTGATGCAGGATTTCCAAACTGACTCTTGCTTGCCCAGCAGCAGTAGTGACATATGTGCAGGAGACACTGGACACCTTGGGGTGCTGGTTATGGGGTGCAGATTTAAGGCTAAGATAACATATTAAACAGTCACAGGATTTTGCTGCTTTGTGTCAGTCGACAATATATCACAAACAAAATCACTTTAAATGTAGTGGTACAGCTAATACAAAGAATATTCAAAGCTTTTAGAGCTTTTGAGTGATATAAAGCTCATAATTACAAAATGTGCTGTTCTGACAGCATGAAATAATTCTTCAGCCACTAAAGAAAGATCTAAAGCAGAAACTGCACAGCGGAGACAGCCTTACTTATAGTGAAACTACAACTACAATGAAAAAATAACCAAACCACCATCTCTGAGGAGAGGGACAGAATAATGCCCATATACTACAGCTTATTTTAGAAAGATATGAGCCCAAGACAACCAACAAGATGTCAGCAGCTAAGCATTAAATGATTTTGATGAAATGACTGAAATTCTGCTTGCAGTAAGGTTGATACACTAAAATGAAGAAGCCCCTGAACAGCCTTATCGAACTTCCTCCAAATGCACATTTGGCATCCTTAAGCATTCCATCATATCTACATGTACTGTGAATATAAATATGTACATATACACATAGAGTTTTTAATTTAAACAAATTATTTTTGTCTACGTTAGTTTTAACCTGCTTATCTGGAGTCTGAGAGACTTCTCTTCCTCCAGGCCTGTAATATGTCAGTAAAAGATAGGTAAAAACCAGGCATGATATCCAAAGCTTGGATCTAACCATGAAACATGATTTTTTCCAAAAATCAAAACTTGTATACAGGTCTAATGCATTTATAGCTAAAGGATAATTAATATAAGCATGTCTCTGAATGTCTACTTACTGACCTATGTTTGGATTGGGTGGAACTAAGGACAGTGTAAGCCTGATGTGAAAGAACTTAGATTTAGGCATGTGAAAGAGAAACATGATGGTAGCTCATTCCAGTCTAATAAATGACACGGTTACAAGGATCGTTGAAATGAAAAATACATGTATAGGAGTGCACCAGTGCTATACTTGAACTGTGAGTAGACTTGGTAGCTTCTCCAGTAAGCTAGTTTTTCTGGCACATAGTGGACTGCCTACAGCATTTTTGAGAACAGCATGAGATCCAAGAATGAAAAAAAAGATTTGCATGATTCTGAGCTAGTTTTAATACTTCAACTTCAAAGATGAGTTTGCCAAAGGGTGAGAGGACTCATGAAGTCAGCAAGTCTGATTTGTTGAAGGGATGCAGACAGTTTTAAAAATTACTAAACAAATTGCAATTATTTTCTTCAGTTCTGCTTTACCTCCATGCTTTATATATTTATAAGACATCTATCATTTTGTACTTAACTGTGAAGTATTTTGAGTCAAGTTTACATTAAATTTCTCCCTTCGTAACTAGAACGAGAAACACAGAGATTCCTGCAAACTGGTTCAACCAAAAAATTTACTCATCTGTAATATCAACTTCTGATCAGAGGACAATATCTGTGTTTGATGTTTTGGAAACACTATCCTGTAAATACATCAAAAACATCTTTTGTTAGGTTCTTTGGATTGTTTCCAGAGCTCCCACTCCTGTGGCCTTTGCCACCCCCTTGCTATTTTACTTTTCCTTTCAGCCTCTCCTGGAGTAGTCAGCCTTTTGGTGACAATTATCCATACAAACAAGAACTGCACTTTCCTGCCAGGCTGTTTGGGTGTTATTGAAGTACATGCTTCATAATTACCTGTCCATTTTCAGAGACTGTGGGATAAATTAGTAATGGAAAGATCTAATACCCTGTAGTGGGAATACGAGCAATATCTGTGTACAGAGCAGGATACTTATTTTCATTTGAAAGCAATGTATTGTTGAACATCAGAGAGGGAGGCTTCATGTTTGACCAACAAAACACCATAGGAACTGCAAACATAATAAGCTGGTGTAAATGAAAAATGAAGGATCAGGACTGAGATTAGTTATAGTACTGAATCTACTTGTCTTACAGGTTCAATTCCAGTATGCTGATAACTACAGCCATCATGTCATTATCCTTAGGGAGAAAATGCACATATGCTTTGTCAAAGTCACTTCGGTGTCCAGTTTGTGGTAGGACTACTTATGATTTATGTGGATTCAAGGGTCACAAAGTAAGTACATGTTGACTCTGGCTTAGGTGTCATTTTGTTGATTTACTTCATCAAACAGAAGAGATGATCAGGCATGAATAAGATGAATGCATCCAAAATATGCAGCATCATGAGTTCTTTTGCTCTACATTTCTTCACAAAATTCACTGGAGCTGGTACTCAAGATGCTTTGATTTCAAGGCTTCTTTAAGCTTCTGTTTTCTGTTTTTAGTCTCTTTTCATTGGTCTCAAATTTTTGGGCTAGGCATCTCTAATTCTTGAGTGCATAAATTTTCTTTTTCTGAACCAAAATCCAGGAGATTCCTATTTCCCTCAGGATGAGAACCAGGATCCTCTCACTTGTCAAGATAATTATCTTCCTATGTAGCCTTATGAGAACTGTGTCTATCAAAACACCCCTATCAGACCAGACCTGTACCAGTAATAGTTCTCTATGCTCCTGCAAGGACCATAACTTCTGGGGGAATTTGAACTGGCTCCACTTTGTGCTGTGTTAAGTGCAAGCACTAGACTGGCAGTTTTTTGAAGACTATAGAAAGTAGGGTGAGGAGCACAGCTGGATATCAGTTTACAGAATAAACAGAGTAATTTTAATGGAAAAATGTAGTAACGGCTCATCTGAGCACCTGTCTGAATGCAGAGGCTTAAGTTCCTGGGTAAGATATTAGGGATGGGTATGTTAACGGATAGCTAACCCTATTCATTGCCAAAGTGGGAATGCATTCACTGTTCCTGCTGACAGCTGCTGTGGGGCGAGGTGAGAGCTACAGGAGACATGATGAGGAGTATATTGATAGTGCCTCTGTATTGAAAGTCCTGAAAAAGACCAGTGCAATCTTGAATTCAGTTCATCTTAGCTATTTTCAATGAGGACCAGGCATGGAGTTTTCTGAGAAAATCATGTCTATAGGGTAGATGAGTGGAATAACTGTAGGTAATTTTCTCATTTATGGCTAAAGACACTTATATGTTCTGTATTAACTAGCACAGCAGTACTGTAGCTAGAAAGGTAGATTTTGTGTTTTGTCCTGTGTAATGTTGAACAGTTTTCTAGCAAAGGATTCTGCAGAGGCAAAACCTGCACAAACAGGTGCACAATTAATATCATAATTCCCATATTTCCAAAATTAAGTATAAAGGTTGAAGTGATTAGTAGTTATTTCCTGTACTAGACACAGCAGAAATTAAGTCTTTCATAATACCACAGCTCCTAAGTGATTGAGGGTTACCTTTTATGCAACATTGCACCCCAGGTCTTACTGTGCTATGTGTGTGAAGTTGCATGGTTCAGTCAAGACTGATTAGATTCTCTGCATCCCAGAGATCCAATTGGAATTACAGTATCTTTGTAAGTCTCACCATGGTAATGTAGCTGATTTGTTCTGGTTCAGTACAAGTTACTGAGGGAAACACGATCTAGGATAGGAAGTTATTTAAGACAAGGATCTACTCCACAGCTTAGCTCTGATGGAAGCAATCTGGTTGGAGTACTTTCTCTTTCTATATTTCTCTGTTTAAGTATCACAACCCTACCAATTTAGTAATTTTTGTATTGTGTGGGCAATCAGGTACTCTGATCATTATTAAAGTGTACTGTAATTATTAAAATTTTTTCTTGGTGTTTTCAGTTCACAACAGAATTGTGACAACTTTAGGATCAACAGCTTTTCACCCTCAGCAATTGCTTAAGGCCTTTCCAGCAAACTATTATCTACTCATTTTAATCATACAAAGGTAACTTAAAAGATCAGTAGAATTCAACTTTCTAAAACTTTGTATTTATTTTTGAGGTACTGCACCACATCAGCACACTTCTATTATGTCACATTTTGTTACACAAACTTACAGTGAGAAGAAATTTAACAGGAAGTGACATGGTTTAAGTGATGCACTGACATGTATAATTTAAAGACTATAATCTCATTGGAAGCAGACGCCTACAATTAATTCAAATATTGGGAATTCAGAATGAAACTGCTTCAAGCCAGAAGGAACTTAGGATGCACATTAAGCTCGGGAACTGGTGAATTTTTCTGTTTATCTACAAGTACCGCACAATCACATCTACTAAATTTCTTCCAAGAACTCCTCTGTGGAGCACTGTTGTTCTTGCTTTGATGAGTCTATAAAAAACCCAGAAATTAATGTTTCTTCAGGTCGTATCCTATCCATGAAGACAGAGCTTGATTTGAAAGTTTTAAAAGGAGATATTGCTGTTTTTCTTGATTAATATTTTCTATTAAACCAGTATCCAAATTGATGACTAAATTAATGTAGAAAATGACAGTTACTTTCTATGGCATTGTGTTTATGGGTGTATTGGATACCAAGCAGAGATACAGTTTCATGTTTATGTCCAGAAGTCATAATTCTCTATGAGTAATTTTGCAAACATATGATGTTAAATCATAAAAATACTTCATAGACCATTTTAATACAACAAAACATACAGGCCTTGATGTATGCCTACCCATTATTTAGATTTTTTCTGTAGTTTACATTAGGTAATTATACATAATTTTAATCTGAAATTCAGTATTTTGATCATCTCTGATAGTGGGAAAATACTGCTTTGCTTAGTTCTGCCCTACTGTGAAAACCCTAAGTGAGCCAGCAGCATGAGTCCTGCATATGAATAGTAATGCATACAGTGGTTGTAAGATTGAAGAAATGTTTAATTTCTGTCTACTGAAATGATTTAACACATGGAAGATATAGATATCTTTGCATCTATTTGCTTAAAAGAAAGCAAGAAAGGGTACTGGAACAGCTTTGAAATATACATAATGTGAAAAACATAAAATAAGGGCAGCAGCAGCAGCAGAATTCATACTATTATGACACTAATAGTTTCCACTGTAAGTTTATATTTACTAATTTTATGGATAGTTCATCACCAATTAAATGCCTATATTTGTTTATAGTTTGTGTATTATTTCCCACTGGATTACAGACAGTTAACCAAAAAGAGTCTATTGACAGGCTCTCTGGTCAGTCAGAGATTAGGATCTTTATTTAAAACCAATCATAACCCAACACTCAGGGTTCTGTAAAAAGTTTTGGCTTTTTCCTATAAGTGTAAACCCTTATTTTCCTGAGAGTATGGATATTGACAGAAAAAAAGTAAGAAAACTAAAGCTTGAGGTGTGCCCTGACAAATAGAGATTACTCTAGCATCAAGTTCTTGCATGCATTAAGGAAGCTCAACAATTAAATAATAGTATGGATATACAAAATGCATAGCAAATTCTGGAATATCCCAGGTGGACTGAATGCGTCACGAACCCAAATCCAGGTAATCATTGTACTGCAAAACGGAAGTACCATTGCCAAGATCCACCCTTCCAAGCTGAGGCAGACTTACTTACAAAACCAGTGGAAAACACCTTTCCCTGGCATTAGAAATAAATATATTTTTATTTCTAAGAAAGCATTTAACCATAGGCAATCTGTCTGATGCTCTCCAATTTGACGATTATACATTTTTCTGCATCCTGTCATTTCTGGGACTGTTTGGTTAGGCAAACCTTTTTTTGGTTTTTTTCTGGTTAGGCTACTGCTATCAGCCAGTAAATGGGGTTTGAATTGTGAGGCTGGCCAACCCACTACAACATACTTGCTTAATTTTCCCTGAAGAGTTTGGCAGTCCTGAAAGACATGCTCAGTGTAAACGAATAACTGAGAATGTAATTAAGAGGCATGTTAAACTATAAAAAAGGGGTAGTAACCACAGTATGCTTTCATCAATTAAAGCACTTTCTAATATCAGCCAATTACATCAACCTCCTCTGGCCCTTATATTTCTTAGGCTTTGTGTAACCGCTCCCTTTATCTCTAATGGGATCCTTTTAATGCTGACCATGTGGCTTTAGAACAACACCAAAATGCTAATCTAATCCCCAGTGTTGCCCAAAGGCATTACATGGGCCCTGACATGGATCCAAGATTGGTGGCACCCTAATTCAAATAAAAGCAAGAATTAGGGTTGATCAGGTGTCTCAGTGACAACAGTACAATGAGCGGCTGGGGGAAGGTGGGGGCAGGTCGGGAGGGGGAGATGGCAGCAGCAAACGATCAGGCACATTTCAAAAGTAATTGGTCTCCAGGGAGGGTGCGGGTTGCTTCCTAGACCACTTCTACAGAGCCCTTTGCACCTTGCCAGCTGGAGGGAAAGTGCAGCCACTTCCAGAGAATAGGAGCGGGGCTAATGGAATTGCACATAAGTGTGAAAATGAAGAGCCGGCAGACTGAAACCAAAGGAGTCGATTAAAATGAGGCTTGCTTCCAGATTTTTCTTTTTCTTCTTATTTTTATTTTTTTTAAATTTAAATTTGTTCTTGTCGTTATGCTGATGTCACAGAGAGCTAGATTAAATGCAGAAACTTAGGATCCCTAAAAGAACTAGTTTAAAATAACGGAGGTACACTCCCATCCCTGTCTTGCTCATATGTGGCATGAAATGAAATTAAAATTCACAGCAAAGATTTTCAGTATTTTTTGTGTGATTTTTTTTTTCATGTAACCTTGACATTTGTGAAGAACTTTTGTGCTGTAGATTTTGAGGCATTCTCCAGTTGTATGATGGCATCATCAACCCTACTTTGCACGGAGGAGAAAGTTGCCAAGATCTGGTGTTTTCTGCTCAAAGACACTGGATGCAACCTCCAAAAATGACATCTTATGTGCTCATCCCACTAGATTTTATCTAAACCTAAATAAATAAATGAAATTTTTTGCTGCAGGTCTAAATGGAGAAAATGAACATGCAGTGGAATAAGAAACCAAATAATCCAGGAAATATTTCAGCTACTTTTAGCTGTTAGAAACTCCCCAGCAATTCTCTTTATCAGACCTGCCCTAGCTTCTTGCTCTGCCAGTCAGGTATCTGACCTGGAAGTCTCTAACTTTAGCCTGTGGCTACTATTCAGGCATCACTAAGCTTTTCCAATATGACTAAAACACAGCATTTAGTTGGTAGAGTTAAATACATTCTTTCTCTGTCTCTCTGTTTCTGTGTCCCAGGTAGCTTGAGTGATCCAATCTGAGCTTTTGGGATTAGGGCAGAAAATTTTCATATCTTTTTGGGAAGGCAACTGTAAAATTTTCCTTCAGAAAACTGTAAGAGGACCCCAAATATTTATTATTTCATCCTGTATCTTTTTATGGCTTTGCAAGTGACAGGAACACATGCAACAGGTGATTAAGTGCTGAATTTTTGTTTTCATTGCCAGAAAGTTGTAGAAGGATATAACAGTGCATCAGAAGAAAGGGCTTGTTCATAGACTAGATCAGCTGCTACAAAGTCTTTTCTGAGTGGGTAGCAGAAGTACATTTACATAGTTAATTATTGCCATTAAACTTCTTTTTTTAATTCTTTAACATTAAAAGTCTTTGGTTATTTCACTTCAACTTTTCCACATAAGAATATACAGCTTGGTATTGTATTAATTCACCTGGAAATCTACATCGTAATGCAAAAAAATTTCTAGAAACAGACAGACTGTGGGTTTTGTGTGTTCTCATTTACAATCCACCCTCTGCAAAAACAACTTATTAGAGCAACACTGTTTTGTGGCCCAGAAACACCATCTGACTCTTACCAAAATATTTCAGCCTTAAAGTCCAATTTACTGAATACTCATCTTTGTGTCCCATGGTATCCTGATAAAGATTTAAATCAAAAGTTGGCTACCTTAACCTGTATCTCCTTGCTGAAAGAAAGCTGGATTATGACTGCCACCAGGTTGTACCTTTTTTAACCCTGATGATAGGGCAGGTTAAATCCATACACATTGTCACTATGACAGGAACAATGAAGACAGAGAGACTTTGGATCAAAGGAACAAATTTATGGTGAGAGATCATTCCAAAGTGGTTTCCTGCTCTTATATGAGTCAACAGAATATCCTTTTGAGCAGGGCAGAACCTCAGGCTACCACATTGTTTTTTTCCAGCCTTTCTCAGGAGATGGTATTCAAAACAGAGGCACACCAGAAAATCAGACACTTCCTCTCCTTGCAAAGAATGCCTCTCCTTTTGCATGAACAGTTTAAGTGGAGCATTACTGTGCACATCCTGCTGTTTTGCTTTAGTCGTCTGCTAAATGCACTTGCCTGTTGTTGTTGGAAATACATTCTCTTAATTCTGGAGAGTGTAACTACTTTGATTATATTTTTAACTGCTTTATGGATCACACAGAAGACTATAATATGTGTTCTGAAAAAGACAACTAATTTTCATTTTCAATCAGCTTCTCCACAAGAGTTTTCACATAGCCTACCTTCACACCATTAATTTCATTTTAGACCTGCAATCATATCACACATCCCTTTGCCTGCTGTGCTAACATGTTTTCACATGCTTATCCTTTTTTTAATATCGCAAGAGAGGCAACAGCTATCACTCCCATGTTTTGCAAAAGGTTTGAGGCAGGACACTGGTTCCACATAAAAAAATGTAGAGAGTGAAAGGGTTTAAGGCAATATGATCAGAAAAGAAAACAATTCAATTAAGAGCAAATACAAGCACACTTGAGGTGACTTTAGCAGCACTTGGCTATTGAGAAGAGGAACCTGGCACTGCAAATCTTCAAAATACTCTATGTAAATAGGTTTTCAAACAGGGGAATTTTTTAGTTGATGTTCATGCAATTTGAGTTCAGTGCAGGCAAGATTCCCTTCAGGGAATCCATCAGGGTTTTCATCTGAGCTGTTCTGTAGGACTGTATGGAGGCAGCTTTCCACATTCCAGGTGCAGTGGATGGTACTTGCCCTAGTTTTGTGGCCACTGTGCCTGTGCAGTGAGAATGGCTGGTGGAGGGAAAGAGTTATGCAGTCAGGCAGCTTTTTCCCACAGATGTAAGCTGCAATAGTCACTAAAGAAAGGAGACTCTGTACTCCCTTTTTTTCCAAAATGGCAAAGCCAAGGCTTTTGTGTCTTATGGGAATTGATAGTGCTGTGGTGCTGTCCTAAGGTATCTCCCTTCTCTTAGCAGAGACACCAGAGTTAACTTTTAAATATGTTCCTGGTTTTCCATTTGTGAGAATGGAAGAAGCAAAGGGAGCACTAGGAGATCAAAGGACCCTTGTGCAGAGCAAGTGGCTTCCACACCAGTGTAGTACTCCTGCTGCCACACTGAATGCATCATCACCAGCTCTGCACTCACCAGCTCTTGGTCTGTCACTCTAACAAGCTATTATTTCACATCCACTCTAATTAACCTTGTGCCAGTAGCAGTGAAACCTCTGCTGATGGCCACTGTATCTGTTATGCACCTTGCTGAAATGTCTGTCTTGTTCTTTTGCTTGCAAGTGTCTCCGAGCAATTGAAAACAGAGCATGATATTGGGCTACTGGAGTAAGATAAAGATACAAAACATATTGTGCACATGAAAAGAATCGATCAACTGTTTTTGCAGGTTCATTGAGATTAACTCAACTGAAGGCCCTCTTCTGCCCCTTGTCTTGAATCGGAAAAACCTCCTGTGTGTCATCACTTTTCTCAGCTGAAACAAAATTAATCCAGTAAGAGAAGTGGGAATGAGAAGATTTTTTTTTCTCCAAGTTTTATTGTTAATTAAAAAAACAATTAACATAAATTTCTAATTACTTTATAAGTACAATTTAGCCCATACAAGTTTCTCAGCAAATTAGAGAGAAAATACCTGAAACATCTTATTAAGTAGAATTACTCTTCCTCCACATCCATTCACACTTCTGCTTAATAGTCTTTCTAAGCAACACCTCTGGGAAACATTATATGTCTTTTAACGTGCTTTACAGCAATTGATATTGTTCAACAGTCTCCATGTTTTCCGTGTTAAAAATGCAATAAAGTGGCAAGAGTGGGTTAAGGGACAGTGTTGGAAAGACCTTCAAATATGCACATTATAACACATGGCACAAGAAAAGTGACTGCACAACATGTTGAGCAGCCTTAGCAACTTCAGAAATTAAATAGATAGCCTTGAGAGACAAACACCAAACACCATGGATGCAGAGAGGAGAGAATGGGTGAAAACTTGACACAGTCTTTGCAAGGAAGTTAGAGTGTGGTACAATGAACAGAAAATCACCCAGGAATTAACTAGGAGAAAAAGCAGCAAAGGATTGGTGATTTTGGGCAGCAAATACATAAGCATCAGGTTTTTGTCTCTGATTGTGCTGAATTTTTTGCAGAAATACTTGGAATTCATTCCAAGCAATCAGAAGCAAACAGAAAATTGTGAACTTATTAGAGAACTCAGCAACAAAATACCAAAACAATAGAGGTGATTTTCAGTGACTAACATGGAGTTCAGGAAAAAAAATTTTGATAACTGTTCTGAAATATTTCAAAGATATGAACAGAGAATATTTGCCAAAGCAAACTTTAATGCGACCTTAAGAAGCCATATTGCTATTTAGACATATTTTAAAATAAAAAAGGGAAAAAAACCCCCCAAAACCAAACAGAACAAACTTCCTTACCAAGGTGTTTTAGAATCTGGAGTGCTTTTCAAAGAGAAGCAGTAGAGTCCCATTGATTTAGGTACTGGACTTTAGCTAAAGGGCAAAGCAATAGCTAGTAAAGCATATAGGCCACCCTGCTCAGGACTTGTAATGATCATATATTCTTTCTCAAATGTCAGTGGTGTAATTCTTTGTTTCATAGCCTGAAATCCTTGGACTACTCTCAACTATAATGAAGGCAACTGAAGTGAAATAGAAAATAAGTAAGAAAATTTCATATTGGTATTGGGGTGGGAGTGGGGTTATTACCATTTTCAACTCAGCTTAACGCATTTTAAGGGCTGTTTTCTTTTTTTCTGTCTAATTAATTGGTCACTTCCTGACATACACAGATTCTGTAAACATTAATTAGTTGATGTAGAATTTTAGCTTTTCCCCACTCCCTACGTACAAGTGCAGAAGCAAGAATTTTCTACATTTGGAACAACAAGCTCAGGGGCTTTACATTTTGCTTTTAAAGAAAACTTTCACATTTGAAATACAGTTTTTAAAATTTAAATTCTACTTTTTTTTTAGCATTGTTTGATGTTGAAACCTTGGTTGAATCTTAGTTTGAATATTCAATTGTTATTTAGTTATTACTTACTGTCAGTATCTTTATTTTATATTTTATATATGGCAATGTGAAAATGTAACATCTATTTTACAAAGCAGCAAATGCTTTTTAAAAACCCAAAACACCAGAGGGTAAAAAAAAGCTCCCTTACCTTGGAATACCTAGAATTGCAAATTTTCTCACCTGAATTCTTAGTTAACATATTGTTCAAGACTCTAAATTATGTGCTATGTATTTTTTCTGAGCATTTAAAACGACTTTTATATTTCTGTGGTTCCCCGCCTCCCATACAGATTTCCATACACTTTGGGAGCAGAAAGAGTCTTTGAAAACGGAAAGGTCAACCTTAGCTTGTAAAACATATAGTTTCATTCCCCCAATTTGCTTTTTGATTATGAATTTCTTTTAACCATTTGTACTGTGTATTGCTTTGTATTTACATTCAGCACATGGAAACACTTATTCTACTTATGTAAAATACAACTGTAAAATTTTCCTGAAATAACCAGTTAGTCTTAGACTTTCTGTACAATTTCTCTCTTGAGTAAGTAAGAAGAACAAAATCACATATTGAATGATATTCTTAGAAAAGTATGTTTTAATTGGTTCCTGTGCACCATCACGTTTTCCAAGATGGCAGTACCATGAAACAACATTAGAATCTATTCAAAGCAAAGCAGATCACAGCTGGCAGGTAGATTTTATTAGAGAAGAAGTAAATTAAGCCACAAGGGATAAAACTGAATAGGTTGAAGGCTGACTGAACCCTGAATGTTATCCACCTTCCTATGTTAAATTTGTCTGGCTTGCAACTTAACTAGGTTGTCCTTGAAAACAGCAAAAATAGGCACTGTGTTTATTGTGGAGGACCTCTCTTCCAGAAGGCATTAATGGCTCTAGGATTCATCCGGGCTCTGTATTTCTGCAAGGATCCCACACCACTGATTTGCCTTTCTGTGTTGCAAGGAAAGTGGAGAGTTTTCGTCCCAGTAATATTACCATAGTAGAAATTAACTCCTTAAAATTGACAGGTCTACGTTGACTGTATGTGTACCTCAAATCTTTTCTTTTACCTACTCTATGAACTTGCTTAATAAAGACATGGCTTTTCCCTAAAAACCCTTCTCCACCTTGCAGTGAATGTAGGGACTGAAGTTGGGTCATCAAAATTTAGTTTAAATCATTATTGATGAGAAAGTATTATCATCTGATAAACAGTGGTCTGTGGGTTTTGCTAAAAAGGAATAATTTTTAGCCTATGAGATGCAACAAAGCTCTGATGGCACATATGTTTTAAGAAGGATCCAGTTTCCTTCTGTGCCAGTACTGCATTGAGATGCCCCTGGTCATATTCTATGCTAAGCAGAAACCAGAAAAAGGACCTGAGTCAGAAGGAAGCTTCATCTCCTGTAGATTCTGATTAATTTGCTCATAGAGACTTCTGCATGCTCCTCTCTTTCTGAGGCTACCCTCCCCAGCAACCCTAGGAAGGAAAAAAAATTTAGTGGTGCAACTGCTTGTGATTTGATGAAAATGAAACATTTTTTGTCAAAGTGCATGGATTTAATTGATATTTTTCAAGGAAGCCGACATCCTTCCAGACCAGTCTTTTGTTTAATCTTATGTTAGAATTAAAAAAAGAATTGATTTAATGCATAGTTAGGTAACAAATATAAGATCTGTGATCTCTACCAGTGATGCTGCAGTTATTTTCATTTTTTGCTTGGCCCTGCTGAGTGCATATACCTAAGAGTAGTGTGAAACTTGGAAAGTTTAAAATCTTGATTTAATTTCAATTCCTACAGATAAGCATTGAAAGCTGCTTCTGTACAAGTGAAAGAAAAAGCACAATACTGTAGAAATAAACATTTTTTTTAACACCTTTTTTTGGTCTTTTTCACGTGTTTTTGCAAATCCAACTTGAATACAAATAGAATTATGGGATGCAAATCTTTCTTCTTGTTTATTTTAATTTTATTGTGGCATAACATCACTCAATTGCAAAACTTAGACAAAGATCATGGAATACTTGCATCTAAAAAGAAGTATATGTTAAAATATTTAATAACATATTTTTGAAGTAAATTCCTGAGATTATCATAATGAGGATTATTAAATTATGTCTATTTACATTTTCATTTTCTTTAACCTGAAAGCACTTTGTTTGCATTTCATTACTTCCCTGCAGATAGAAAGTTCATTTGAAAAATTCATCTTCTAGTTGTGCAGGTCTTCCACAATGCAGAAGAGGAGAGAGACACATTTATCATAAAAGAATAAATGTATATAAAGGAGTGGAAATTGGTGGACAGTTTAAGGGACAGATCTGATTTCTTTTACAACATTTCAATTAATCTTTGCAATTGACTGCATTTAAAGTTTTCACTGTCCCCTTAACTTTCAGGTCTTTGTGAGGACAGAAGTGCTTTATGTAGAAGCTGACCTATTTTATTTCATTTTTCATGCATATTTTAGCACAGGAAAGTTACAGGCATCCTAATATATTACATACTGTAATTATGATGTGGTTGTATTTTTGTAGTTTCAATGCAGATAAACTTTTTTTCATGTTCTGCTTGAACCAGTTGCCATCAATAAGAACTGAAGTGACCTCTTTCTTTCAGAAACTATTTAATACAGTTACAAGACCTACATATTCTATTTCCATATGCACTGCTCTTAGGTATTGAAATATGCCGGCAGCAGGCTCTTTTCCTTTAGCTGAGGTAATAGCCAAATACAAAACCTAGCACCACTATAAATCTATTGAATCAGCAAACAAGCTTTAATAAAACTGGACAATAAAGGTGTACATTGACTTAAAGCTATGGAAGAAACCCTTGAAGGTGTAATAGCGTTCTAGATGTAGTGCTATAAGAATATAAAGAAATCAAGTGAGAAGCATAAGGCAAAGAGAAGTGATTTTTAAAAATCCAAATGATAAAAGTTGGAACAAACATTTCTGAAGGGATTGTGGCTTCCAAAACTTGTTCATTTTTGATGCCCATCTGCCTGACATGTCTAGCTTTCCATGACTGAAAGTTTCCTTATGTTGTACAAGTGTATGATTTGTCCTGAGAAGAAATATTTTGTCTCTTTCCAAACTTTTCCTTTTTTGGACTAATACCTGAAATCAAAAGAAAAACTTTCCAAACAATATTAGAAGGGTAACATAAAGAGCAGTCCTTTAACGAAAGCTTTCTGGTGCATAGTCTATGCCAAGAGGCGCCAACATGGTATCAAATTCTTACAGTTTCTATAAGTTTAGCTATTAAGCATATCTAGAAAGTACATCCAATAAAAGAACGGTTGCCCTGGTAACCTACCCCTGGACCTGTTCCATAGGAACCTTTTCCAAGCATTTCTGCCGTATATCCTCTTATGTTTACAAAGTCTTAGTGCAAAACAGAATATTTTTTCTAGAAGTTGCTTTCTTTAGATATAAGACCAAACAATATGTGGCAAAAATATGAGAAAATTTATGTATTGTTCTAAAATATGACAGAGGTAAGAAATAAGTGAGAAAGTGCTAGAAAAAATACACACACATATATATATATGTATATATGTATATATAAATCTACAAAGTTACAAATATAAAAAAAGATAAAAATCTTTAGGCATAAGGACTTTTAAAAAGTTTAGAAGAGTGAATGCAAAATTATGTAAATGAAGGTGATATTGCTAATATAAGCCTGAAAAGCAGTCTGTGAGTTTATTACCTGTCTCAGGTTCTCAGCTTTTATTTCCCATAAAACTAATACACCAGTTTCTGCCCAAACTGAATCTTGGCTTCAGGTATCATTCTGGAGATGATTATCTAATCTTTTTAGATTAGATATTAGGAAGAAAATCTTCCCCATGAGGGTAGTAAGCGGCGCAAGTTACACAGAGCATCTCTGGATGCCCCATCTCTGAAAGTGTTCAAGGCCAGGTTGGATGGGGCTCTCAGCAATCTGATCTAACTAAACATGTCCCTGTTCATGGCAAAGGGGCTGGAACTGGGTGATCTTTGAGGTCCCTTTCAATTCAATCATTCTACAATTCTGTGTCAGATCTTTCCCATTCTGCATGTGTCTGAAGCACTAAAACCTGAGAAATTATTCAACTTGTCTAAATTAAAAATGCTCACTATTTAGCTAACTCTTGTGTCAATCCTCTTTTCTTTCTGTTATGCCATTTCCATGTTGCACTAAGGAGATATTGACAGAGGTTCTAGAAAAGCAACCAAGATAGAAAAAATGTCTTGATTGGATTAAAAAACCAAAATTCTGTAAGAATATTTTCCCTGTAATATGGGTTTGGCAATAGCATTTTTCTTCACTAAAATCTTCTGTACAATCTCATCAGATGTATGCAACAGTTTGCTGGGGTTTAAAATTGGTTTGGCTAACATAATCTGTGTTTCATTGATGTGAAACTCAAAATAAATCATTAGGTTATCAAAGCTGTCTCCTTCACAGAATTCGGTGCTACCCTTCTAAGTATCTGACTGTTTTGAGGATTGAATATGGTTGTATTTGGTCTGCAATGTCTTACTGTAGAAATTATGCCCATATCACGTCACTAGGAGAAAGGTGTCCATGGCACACTGCCTGACTTGATAGAAGCTCTTCTGTGTCCCAGAAACCTGGGCTACTTGTGAGGAGACTGAGGAGGTGTTTCCTCTAAATTTCGCTTAAATGTTTGCAGAACTGGTCTGGAAAAGGTACAAAGCCAAGTTTGTAACATATAGAGGTGCTAAAAATCTAAGTACTGCCTCACTACTTTTCCCCTTGCAAATTCATCCTATTGTTACTGAAATATTAGCACTGTAAGGAAAATTTTGGTTTGAGCACAGAGAAAAGCTGAGCAAAAGAAGTTACTTGTTGTCGTGTTGGATTGCACCTGGCCAGGGAAAGTGTGAAGGATATACAATTTTTTGTGGTATTATTTTGCATTTTCTAGATCTGATATTTGCAATATTCTCCAAGATTGGATATGAGCAGTGGCCACCCCTGGCTGGTCTTTCAATATCTCTTGGTCATAACTTTCTCCTTTGAGTTTTCCAAGCTTTATATCTGCACCAGCAACCTCCTTGTTTGGCTGAAGAAGATGGTTAGATGAAGAAAAATGTCCTGTGACAGGATTAGAACTGGACCAGGTGTAATGGGAAGAAGAACCATGCACAGAAGTGATCTTGCAGAATGACACACAATGTGGTAGGTTTACAGGACTAGTAAGGACAGCTAAGCAAATATTGTAAATTATTTTTCATGAAATTAAAATTATGAGTGCTTTTGCTTCAGTTAGAAGAATAGGAAGATACTACCCTTAGTCTCTTCTTAAGAAACCTTGAGAAATTCTGTGGCATATAGGCATATGCCTAACACAGGTAACTCTTTTATCTGCACTATTTTAAAACAATTTTCAAACATTCTGTTCTTCTAGACTTTGTAGATGTTTCTACTGTATGTTGAAAGGCTAGCCATTTATTACCTGCGCAAATAACGCAATAAAATTATTTAGAATATTCTCAGAATCTCAAAAAAAAGGTAAATAAAATATTTCTATAGCGTTACACTGAATTCACTAGCCTTTCAAAAATTTCAATAATTTACATTTTTATAAATGGAAAATTTGTTCTAAATGTAGAAGTGAGAAAATGGAAAGTTATATGATACTGCTAATATCTGGTACAAATATATTCAGCTTTATTTTTCCTCTGAAACCAAGATTTATAAAAAAATCAACTGTACTGAGATATGGATTTTGTAGGTGATTATATATTCTTATTATCTGGAAGTCGGAGTACAATAATGATTTTCCCAGTGGGTCTGTCTCCTCAAACTGTGGCTCTTGCAACCTTCTAAAGTGTTTTTTGACATAAATATGATAACTCTATAAAGTGATCTGTGCTATTTGCCATGTGTGCTTTTGGTTGTATATGAACTTTGAAATTTTATGGGCCTCATGTTGCTTTTACAGTTGTAATCCTCTCATAGAAGGGAGAACTTGCCCAAAAAACTCTGATTTCTCATCTTAGTTTGTTCAAATAGAATGCTCAGCAGAGCAAAGCAATTGGGAAGGAGAATCAATATTGGAAAGGTGGTGCTTATTTCATGCACGTGTAATAGAGTTTGTTGCTATTTGTAAGGATTTTTGGTACTTCTAATTAAATAAAATAGTATAAAAGTAGAAAAAAATCAATTAAATAGACAGAGGAATTGAAAAAATATAGAGAATTACAAAAACCATGAAACCAATGCCCAAAATATACGAGGGCCCCCTGAAGTAAAAACATTTACTCTCTACACTGTGTTATTACTTTCTTTCCCAGGTCTTTCTGGAGCATGTGTACCTATAAGAAAAGCAATAGGCACAGATAATAATCATGTTGCCAGTAAGCTGAGGTATCGCACCTAAGATTAGCTGAGGCTTAGCAGAAGGACAAGGTCATTGCCAGGGTCCTCCAATTACTACTAGTATCACTGCCTTTTCTAACGTGTCAAATGACGACAAGCTTTTGAAGGCTAAATCCAACAACACCAGCTTCTAGATGGGGTAGTGGAAAATGAGTGACACCGAGTCTGAGAGTCTGACATTTTTTGGTGTGATAAGTTCACAATGAAGATGACTTTCATTTCCAATATAAGCTATTTATTATTAGGATTGCACCTATAATGTGTGCTATGAAATGCCTGACTCTGATGAGAGAGGGACTTTAAATAAAGTTAATGACAAATTCCCAGATGGATAATTAATAATTGCTATTATGCCACATTTTCAGCAGCTTTTGTTTCATTTTTAGACTCATAGCTAAATTTAGTGTTCCTTTAATTAACAGGAATTTGAGATGCTAATCTGTCAAAGGGCTGTATGGTTTGGTTCCTAGCAATGAGATGCAGTGGGTGGAGAGAAACCCTGTAACTAGACGGCTCACAAAATGAATGTAATTTGTTTACTCTTTAGCATCATTTGATTCCTGCTTCCCTGATAAACAAAGCCAAACCTGATAATTCTCTCCGTTTTGGGGGCAGGGAAGGTGGAACAGGAGGAAAAGGAGAGTTTGCATGCAATATTGTAGTTTCAAAAGTAAAATTCACAGGATTCTCTAGGATTTGGCTCAAAATGCTCAAGGTGTCTTCAGAGTATTCTACCAGTAAGTCATAGAACAATTAGTTACTTCAGGAAATTTTATTTATTCCCTGTTCATTAAACTGATGTATTACTTGTTCTTACCTACCCTTAATTTTTAGGATCTGGGAAGAAGTTGATGCAATCCATCGTTTTCTCACTTTAACCTGGTTGCGAAATCTGTGGTAGGGCATGTTACATGGGTGAGATGTCTCAATCAGTGTGGGATGCTACTGGGCTGTAGTAATTACTAGGAAGTGCAGGCTTGGAGACTAAGTTCACTTTTTTAGTGGTAACGTCTGAAAATTTTGAAGGAATCTTTCCTTCAGGAAGTTTTCTGAAGGAAATGCAAGACTGCAACTCTGGGGATTTGACAGTGTCATGGTTTAGGAATGGTACTCCCCAGTTTATTTTTCCCACTGAAACATCCCAGACCACGTGCTCTTTGCTTACTTTACCCCCTCTCCTCTCGTCGGGATGGAGAGAAGAATTGAAGGAACAAAAAGGTAAAGTTCATGTGTTGAGATAAGAACAGTTTACTGGCGTCCCGGTTTGAGACAATATAAGGAGGAAAATGCCCTCCTGGGGTAGGATAGACTATTAATAGTCCCTCCACCACCAGGTCCAGAAAAAACAATTCCATGGAGGGAAAATGAAAAAACCTATTTATTTACAAGGACACACTCACAGTGCCTGCAGGCACAGAGAAGAAATTAACAATATTAAATGATAATCCACTTGCAATGGAGAAACCTGTGTAAAGTACAGAGTCCTTGGCGTGGCCCCCCGCTGACGGGCCAAGGCAGGGCCCCTCTCCCGGAGATGCCGGCAATCGGATGACCTGGTCTGGTGTCCTGGACCGGAGCTCAGTTGAAAAGCAGTTTCAAGGAAAAATTAAAAAAAGTCCCAAGGAAAACTCCCTTGTCTCAGCTAGCTAAAAAGGGAAAAATATTTTTTTTGCTTTCCATCTCTCTCCCTTGAGAAACAGAGCTGAAAAGCTGACCAAAAGAGAAAAAATTCTCTCTCTTCCCTGCTGCTTGCAGCAGAGTCGAGAGCAAAAGAAAAGAAAAAACCCAAAAAACCTGCCTGAGTCCCAGGGCAGGAGTGTCTGTGTTTGTCCTTGAAAGTTCCTGGATTCAAATCAGAGGCACCGAATTCATGTTTAGTATAAAGCAGGCGGTATGAGGTAAAACGGTGTCATACAGTCACCCCAAGACAACTGGAAAGAGCAATAAGACAAGAAAAATTGACAGTAACAACAACAGTAATGAAAGAGTGTGCAAGATAAGCAAATGATTCATAAGCAATTTCTCACTATGTGGAAGCCAATCGCACACTCCAACAAACCGGAAAAAGCCCCTGTTGCCCTGTGTGTGGTGTGTTGTGGTATAGAACAACCCCAGGGTCTGACTGTGTCCCTCCTGGCTCCTGCAAAATTTAACCCTGTCCTGGCCAGAACCACGAAAGGCTGCA
This sequence comes from Atrichornis clamosus, assembly GCA_013400975.1. Lineage (NCBI taxonomy): Eukaryota > Metazoa > Chordata > Aves > Passeriformes > Menuridae > Atrichornis > Atrichornis clamosus. Next base: position 32,647 of record WBMZ01001215.1, on the reverse strand, counting down.
AATTTGGCAAGCCTTGACTTGTAAATTGCAAATTCTTGAGGAAAAATATACAGCAAACTCCCAGCATTTGAAGCTGCTCTCTATAAAGCAAACTGAAGATTATGAAAGCAATATAAAGAATTTTTATCTCCCAAAAATTGTAAAGTGAGGTCATTTCCTTTCAATCCTTCTGGAAAAACACCTCAATGCTGATCCCCATTCTTATTCTCAATCCATTGCCTTTCTGCAGTGAATACAGTAATTTGTCTTAAAAACCCCTGTCATTAACCAAATGTCAGGCTGCATTTCTTGCAGAGATTTAAGCTGAAGGGTGAAACAGCATTCTCATCTTCTGCTTAGTCCTTTGGTGCAAATAGCTTTAGATAATATGTTACCTGGTTTTTCTTATTTCTCGTGCGAATAATTTTCTTATAAAAAAGGTCCAATGTGAATACAACATTATAGAAGGTGTATGGAGAATATCAAGAAATAAGACTGTTTTCAAACAAGAACTGACTTGTTTAATAGGATTTGTTGTTCGTGATTTGGATTTTAAAAAATCCACTCACTCAACCCACCAAAATGCTGACGTGTTTCTATTCTCTTTCAGAAGTTGATTTTACAAGCAAATAATTTTGTGTCCTATAAAACAAGGCCTTTTGAAGACAAGTCTTGATGCTGAAGTTGATGGAAGTCTCACCTTGGTATTTCTAAGACTGAACAAGAGAAAGACCCAATTTTCATCAAGAAAGGTTAACATGCCAGTTCTATTAATTATAGTTTTAAGTTAGACACAGTGACTCAGAAGAAGTAGCTAAAGCTAGTTTTATGTACTAGGACTACAACCTGGCACCAGAAAATTAGCATCTCAGGTGGGGCAGGGGTTTTCATACTCTCATGTAATACTTAAATGTTGTACCAGTAACTGTCTATTGTAGAAGTCCAATGTGGAAAATGGAAATTGTGTTTTGCTATGGTGTTCAATATCCCTGTTATCAAAAATTAAACTAGAGATTGGGGTTTTACATAGCTTTTCACTTGAACAATTTTGGTGAAAGACTCAACACTCAAGCCTGGACAAAAACATACAGAAAAACTGAAGAAAAAGCCCCAAACCCAGAGTTTTAGTCTGAGTTTCTGCTCTCTTGACACGGATCCTGTGTGATTCGGGTTCCTTTTGTTTTTGGCAACTCACTGTTGTTCTCCTTTCAGGGGAATTTGTATAGCCATGAAGCTGGGCTGAGAAGTAGCTGAGAGCAACAATATTTCTTAAGCACAGACACAGAGAGAGAGGAAAATGTGTGTTGGTTTGGTTGCATTTTTTGTCTCTCTACTTTCTGGCGGTTTACTAATCAAATGTATTGTAAATTTACTGTGTGGTTAGCAGATTCTTTGCAGGATTGTGTTTTGTTTCTCATCATCTAAGTTATTTCTTTTCTACAACACAAAGTTGGGTCTTTATGTCTTTCTTCAAGGAGAGTGTGCTTTACATGCTTTGCATTTTTTTTTTTTCTTTCTCATAAGAACTCCCACGAGCTCTAAAATTAAGGCAGTCCTGACTGAAGCGGTACTAGGTCTATGCTCATCTCAAACCAAACAAGATTGTGTTTGCAGGAGCCTGGTGACCTGGAAGCACTCAGTTTGAAAACAGCTGCTTTTTGCCTCTCTTGGAGATATTCTTACCCTCAGGCAACTTTTTTCCAGGATGTATACTATTACATTATTGATTTAATTCTAACTTGTCATGAAAATAGATATCTGATCCATAAAATTTCAGAAAATTCATCTGCCCCCTCAGTTCTCCCTAGTTTTTACAGTTTTTATATTTCCTTTGAACACATACAGATTGTGTATGCTTTGTTGTACAGTTCATTAGATTTGATCCCCTAATATCAGGTGCCACTCCTCCAGGAACCTGCATGTCAATGTATGTTGAACTTTGCACAACAAATGAGTAACTAGCAAACTAGATGAGATTATCATACATCCATCTGAAAAATATCAACAGATTCTGAATACTTGTCCTGAATATCAGTAGCTTTCAACCTCACCTAGCAATGACACTGGTGTTTACTTAATGTCCCTTCAAGTACTCAAACTAATAGTGTGCTAGGTGAAAGCTGCAATAGGTTGACATCTAACTGAAATTCAACAATGCATTTAATTGATTGAAATGTCTATATTAACTCCACTGTGCTTAAGTACCTTTTAAAGTGTCTTTATAGGATTTATGAGCAGCTTCTCTGTTGTGCAGGTTGGAAAAATATCCACTTCCCACTGCGGTGTGATCATTAGCTTAACAGTCCATTGACCACTGCTGCTTCCGTAAAACCTGATCTGCTGTCCTCCTTTGTACATTAAACAATAAACAGATTTCGCTGTCAATCTTCATCAAGGTGAAAATGGATCACCATGTTGCAAAGCTCAAACTAACCTCTTAGCAGTGTCATAAGAGTTTTGACCAGGAATAAGCAAGTTCTTGGTTTTCCAGCTTTGGGTGCAAGCTGAGATTTTAAAGGTCAAATTTAATCCAAAGCCACCTTGAATGAGTTTTTTATGAGTTTCTGCACCTTTTTTTTCTTTTTAATAACTTGGACATTACACTGCTGCAATTATTGAATGATGAGGGGGAATCGAATAGCACCGGAGACAGGGAAATTAGATTCTCCTAATTCAAACTGTGCTTTGAAGCTGAAAGCCAATTTTAAAGTAGTTTGAATTAACAAGACAGAACTTGCAGAGGACAGGTACTTATCTATCCAAAGTGTGTAACCACCACATTATGAAAAGCCAGGTTGGGTCATATACTGGTGTGAAATAATACCGGTGTAATACATAAACTTTTTTTAAGTTTTTTTTTAATTTTGAATGTGTTTTTGTTTTGTTACACTTTTCTTTTAAATGGTTTTAGAGCAGATAGATTCTGTCCTTGTGGAAAGGGCACAATTTTCTCATCTTTTCTCATTTGGGTTTATGTAAGCTGACATTTGCCATGCCATTTGTCTCACTCTTAGCTATTTAGAGGCGTTTGCCCAAAGAATCCTTTTGGGAACTGGCTTTCTAGACTCAGGGCTTATGTTGCTTTCTGGGTGAAACCTTCCAAGCTCTTCAAAGAAAAGACAGATTTGACCCCAAAGCCCTTATTTATAACAACCAGTCACAAGGTGACCATCCTGCATGACCTGTGGAATATACCACATGCTATTTTTAGACAGCACAGAATGCACTCAAGGTCAAGTGACACAGCCCATGATTAACAAAGAATTCTTGCAGAATTATTATTCCGTATTATGTCACATAAATGGTCCCAAAGAAAATAAAATCAAAAGAAGGTCGATAAAGGTTTAACTAGTATCTGTGCTCTTCTTGGCCATCTTGAGTTAGTGATTTTTCACTTTAAAAAGAAAAAAACCCAATTATAATTTAAAGGTTAAATGAAATGTCCTAAATTTATGCTTGTAAACATGTGTGCATATACGTATAAACTTATATATTCTATCTTGTAATATTGTAATTGTATGGAAATACAAATATGCTTTTTCAATTTTTAATTTTCCACAGAAAATGCTCATTCATATCCATGAGCTGAATACTAACATGATTTAAGTAAGAAAATACACACCACAAAACAGTGGTCTAAATGTAAATTGAGAACAAATGTATAAATAAATGCACATTGAAGAGAAAGAATGAAAAAAAAAAGATTTAATTTGCCACATAGAGTTTGAAAAGAGTCTCTGTAAAAAGTTCGCAAGAACACATGTGTAACAGAAAAAAAGACTGAGGGGTCTGTGAACAGGACAGGGAATCTGAAACAATTTCATTATTTAAACAAGGCCTGGTCCTGAGTTTAGAAAATCACTTAATCAAATTTAAATACCTTAATAATTGAATAATTGTTAAATAACAGTTGCAGAAGAACTTAAGTGTATAAAGTGGTTTAGGAAACTTTTTTTTCACTGAGATTTTAAAAATGGCAATATATATTTAACAACTAGGTGTATTAAGAAGTAATGTGATGATCAAATGTAGTGCTGCATGGTTATCTCTTCCAACAAAGAGAAACTCTAGTCATTAATTTAACTTCTTTTTTTTATGGTGAATTATTACAATAGAACTTGAAAATTTCACACTGTTATACACAGTGGTTGATAATTTATACAGCTCTCCAGTTGAGTTTTTCTACTTTGATAAACTCACTATGCCTTTTCATAGTCTTGTGAAACCAGACAATTTTTTTTTTTAATCTGACTTTTAGACTTTTGTTTATATCTGGAGAAAATCTGAGATGCTGGGTAGGCAGGTATATACTTTCGTCATGAAGAAATATACCATTTTAGGTTCATTTGAGAGTTTTAATATTTCCATTTTAAACATCAACCTTCTGGAATTTAAATTTAGTAATAGAATGTATTAATTTTACTGAAATTTGGCATCAACATCCCAAACAAAGAAACTTTTTTTCTTTTTATTTAAGGAGATACATATACTCTATACAAATTATACATGATATACACATAATGTCATAGGTAAGAAGTGTTATTTTTAAGCAGAAGAAGTGCCCCAAAATAAAGCCACACTTTAGAGATCTACCTAAAAGTTTTAAAAGTAATTCTTTTCAAATATCTCTCTCTGCACACATACTTTCAATTTGTGGCTATTATTAGTTATTCTTGCTTCAGCTGTAAAGGTTTCTTCCAGAAATTTTCAATCATATTGTGCTATGTTTTCAGCAGATCTCACCAGTTGAATATGGTCAGCTCTGCTCTTTCTACAGCTAAGCAAAAAATAATGGTGCCAATTCAGATTTCTTCTGAATCAATATTAAGCTTGGTGCTGTGCTAGAAGTGAAGCTATTCTTTTTAAGGACGTCAGACACGATCCTGATTGCCCCTGACTTCAGAAATCCTTGACACATTTTGAAAGTTGAAGACTGACTCAAAGACAGATTAAAATTCCGAGATAGATTTCTGTTGCTTTAAGTTATCCTTATATCAATTAGCCCCGATGCTCTGTCCTAAATCTTTGATAATGCAGCCATGTATTCATATGAATGTTATGATTCACCCTTAGGGAAATCTTCAAAGCTATGTTTTGTTACTTACAACACTAGAGTTTTTTGTGTTTTGTTCATTTGTTTGGTTTTGGGGTTTTGTTGTTTTTCTTTTCGAATTGTGACATCGTCAAAGATAACTAAGTACCATCTTAAAAATGTAAACGAAGGGGTGCTATAGTCACATTTTTAGAAGGTATGTTTTCTTTAGCAGTTTCAGCTCTTACAAATTTAATCCCCTTATATGGGTAACCTTCCAGAAAATAGGTATCTTTGAAAAGCTGACAATATCTAGAGATACTGAGATTTAATAAATAGAATTCCATATTCAATATTTTTTCATAGTTTCCAAACAGCTGTTTAATTCTTGCCACCGCAAACTAGTCCACACCTCAGTGATACAATATGATTAGAAGTGTCATGCATGGTCTCAAAAAATGAATAACAATGACAAAACCTTCGTGCAAGAGATGAGAAAACATAGAAGAGTTCAGAAAAGCTTAGTGACGATAACTCAAATTTTAATTATTTGTTTAAAGGGAAGGTAACTTGGGATTTTTTGTTTCTCTCTGTGTGCAAGGAAACATAGCAGCAGTCAGCGAAATTAACAAGATTTGAAGCAAACCACTTAATGGAGTAAAAATCCATGTAAGCATCAAAAATGACCAAAACAATAATTGAAAACCTGAAGATATTTTAGGAAATCTGGCATTTTTCACACTCAAGTCAGGGACCAGCATGAAAGGTGAGTGTTTCTCTGTAGCTAAATTCTTGCCTCTTCTTCACTTATATTGTTCAATGATTGATATCACTCTGAGAGACAGAAAACAGGGTTAAATAAACCTCTTGTGTAATCTGGCATGACAACATCTACGTTCTCTTAGAGGAAGTTCTGTGTCGTGATAAACAGGGTTTTCCAAAATTATGTTTTATTCTAATGGCTTCCTTGGGGTAATAGGAGTAGGTCAAACATCATTTGAAGCCAGAACTTTGCTTTACATGATGGATACATATAAACTCAATAAAAATCTGTTCTCCATTATAATTTCAGTTGCCATTATATATTAGCATTTTTTACTGTGGGCTCTTGTGGATTGAAATAGCCCACAACACTTCTTGAAACATAGTAGTGAGCCAGAAGATTCCCTTCCAGACTTATATGAATATACCCCAGAAATAGTTGAACAGTTCTGTTTACATTCAGGAGCAGGAGTGGCAGATATTTCATCAAAGAGATTAATTTTGGCAAATTATTTTGTTCACTATTTTTGTAGGGATGAGGGATAAGAAAGTTTCATAACAGATAATTCTAAATGCACAAAGTGAAAATAGAAATATCCCTATTTTATGTAAAAGATGCTCTAAATTTCTTGGAAAATAGTTGATTTATACAAAAATATGCCCCGTGGAAGAGGGCCAATGTTTTGGTGCTCTGTGCTTCTTGGTAGCACCTGCTGTGAAGCTAAGCTGAAAAATGAAAGTTTTAACATATTGATTTCCCCTATCCAATCTGGGAAGAAGAAAGGGCTGTTATGTGTATAGGGACAGTACTGTCATATGCACTCTTAGATTAATTCAAAGAGAAATGAAATCCTACCTTAGGACAAACTATGCATTTATTTGTGCATAACACTGAGCTGCTCATTTTGTAATTTCGTTGAGTTAATGTTACTTAATATCTTACAAGCCTCAATTTCTTGAAGGACTGGACTCTGAGTCGTGAAAACTAATCTTTACAAGCACTTCTTACAACATATCTTGTGGTGACAATGAAGTAAATAAAAAACCAAAGCAAAAAACCTCAAATTTTAAAAAAAAGAACACAGGCAGAAATTTTATTTTGCATATGATTCAAAGGACATGCTAATGAGCTGCACAATTTATCAGAAGAAGAAGAAGAAGGAAAAGGAGAAGAAAAATAAAATTGGCTTACGAAACATCTTTGGCAAGTTCTTAAAACCATTTTTGAAAAATGCAGGGAAAGGTTAAATGCCTGAAAATTTTGGACATTTGCCCTTTTATCCCTTGGAAAATTTTCCAACAGTTTTTTTCCTCAGGTGTCAAACACAGAACGGAAGAAATGCCATGTGATGAACTTGAGATATGGCAAAGTCTTAGTAACTGGAGAATGCATTATTTTTAGAAAATTGTGTGGACTCGGAACCCTGTGCTGTGGTTTTCGGCTATAAGTTGGTTGTGTTTTCTTTAAGTGCGATTTCATCGAGGTCTGTGTTCTGTCTGGGGTGATATATCTCAGTGCAAACAGCTCACTGTTAGCCATTATGTACCTATTAGCACTGATTGCTTTCTGATAGCGCTTCACCAGTTGGTTTCACTCACTTTGACAGGTTTGGTGCCTTGTTTAACCTTTAAACTAGTGGGGCAATAACATTGCTGACAGAATTGGAGAAATAATTAAGGATAACTTAGTCAAGGCATAAGAAAACAACTGTAACAAGGCAGATCTTTCTGGTGGGTTTGAGCAGTTGTCAGCTGATATGCAGGAAACAATGGGGCAGCCATATGGCCAGAGCACAGTATAGCATAATTATAGCTATTTCCCATATAATCTTCAAGAATCTAGTTTAAAGAGGTTATTACTACTTTATTAATTTTATTTTTTCTCTCTTTACATACATACTGTTTTAGGCCAGCAAACAATTTTTGTTTCTGTGTTTTTTGCAGAATGTATAACAGCAGTGGGAATACTTATACCTTAGAGAGCATGCCTGTTTTAATATATAAGAGACAAAGAAAACCTCAGTATTCAAAAATATTGTCTGTTTAAAAAAAGTCACAGGATCAGAATAAGATGAGTTGGAAGGGACCCTCAAGGATCATTGAGTCCAACTCTCAGCCCTGCAAAGTACCAGTCCCAAGAGTCATGCCATGTACCCAAGAGTATTGTCCAAATGCTTCCTGAATTCTGGCAGTCCTGGTGCTGTTACCATTTCCTTGGGGAGCTTGTTCCACTGCCCAACCACCCTCTGGCTGAAGAACCTTTTTCTAATATCCATCCTAATTTCTAATATCTCCCCTGGCACTTCAGGGCCATTCTTTCAGGTCCTGTCACTGGTCACCAAAAAGAAGAGATTAGTGCCTGCCCCTCCTCTTCACTTCTGAGGAAGTTGCAGAGGTCTCCTCTAAGTCTCCTCTTCTCCAGGCTGAACAGATCAAGTGACTTCAGTCACTCCTCATACGGCTTCCCCTCAAAGGCCTTAGCTATCTTTGTTGCCTTCCTTTGGAGCCTCTTTAATAGTTTAATGTCTTTTTTACATCATGGTGATCAAAACTGCACATATTATTCAAAGTGAGACCTCCCCAGTACAGAGTAGATCAGGACAATCCCCTGCTGGCCCGGCTGGTGATGCTGGGCCTGATGCACCCCAGGGCACGCTTGGCCCTCCTGGCTGCCCGGGCACTGCTAACTCATATCCAATTGCCATTGCCCTCTAAGATCCTTTTCCGTAGCACTGCTTTCTAGCATCTCATTCCCCAGTCTGCGCACACATCTAGGTTGCAGAATCCGGCACTTTCCCTTGTTGAACCTCACTTGGTTGGTGGTTGCCCAGGCCTCTGATTTGTAGAGGTCTCTCTGTTCTGCCTTCAAGAGAGTCATCAGCTCCTCCCAGTTTTGTATCATCTGCAAACTTGCTCAGTATCGCTTCCAGTTCTGCACCCAGCTCATTTATGAAGATGTTGAAGAGCACAGGGCCAAGGATGGAGCCCTGTAGAACCCCACTGGTGAAAGGTCCCCACTCTGATGCCATCCCATTCACTGTAACCCTTTGTGCCTGACCCCTGAGCCACTTGCTCACCCATCCCAGGATGAGTTTATCCCACTGTGTGCTGGATGTTTTGTCCAGAAGGATACTGTGAGAGACAGCAGCAAAAGCTTTACTGAAATCCAAAAAGATTTCATCAACTGCCTTCTCTTTATCACCTATGTGGGTTACCTTGTCATAAATCAGGTTTGATAAGCAGGGCTTTCCTCTCATGGAGCTGTGCTGGCTGTGACCAATGACTGCATTGTCTTTCAATTGTTTTTCAATACCTTTGAGAATAATCTTCTCCATAACTTTACCAGGCACTGAAGTGAGGATGACAGGGCTATAATTTCCTCCTTCTTGTCCTTCTTGAAAACTGGGAGAACATTTGCCAGCTTCAAGTCAGCTGGGACCTCTTCTGATTCCCAAGACCTCTCAAAAATAATTGAGAGAAGTTTTGTAATGTTATCAGCTAGCTCTGAGGATTCTTGAACTAATCTTATCAGCTCCAATAGATTTGTAGGGATTCAGCTGGAGCAGCAGATCCCACAATTTCAGGGTCAATCAGGAGCTGATCATTCTTGCAGTTGTGATTCTCCAGCTCAGGGATTTGAGACCCCCTTGTTCCATCATCCATGTTGAAGACAGAGACAAAGAATGTGTTAAACACCTCTGCCTTGCCCCTGTCCCTGTTTGTGAGGTGACCATCCTGTAATGGGCTGATGTTATTTTTATACTGTCTATTGCCACTAATATATTTGAAAAAAAATCTTTTTGTTCTGGCCAGCTTCAGCTCCAATTGAGCCTTAACTGCATGAATTTTCTCCCTAGAGTGGTGAACAGCATCTCTATATTCTTCCTGACCTTGTCACCTGACCTTGCTTCCACTGGGCATACACTTTGCTTTTTTGCCTTATTTCCAAGAGAAGAATCCTGCTTAGCCAAGCCAGCCTTTTGTCTCACCTCCTTGACTTTTGACATTTGGTAATTACTACTCCTGTGCACTTAGAAGGTGATGTTTAAAAGGTGACCAGCACTGATGCATACCAGCTCCTGCAAAAACATTTTCCCAGGACATCTTACTTACTAATTCCCTGAGAATCCTGATGTCTGCTCTCCTCAAGTCCAGAACTGAGGTTTTTGCTGGCACTTTTCCTCCTTGTCCCTTGTCAACAGAGATTTTAAACTTGATAGTTTTGTGGTCGCTGTGGCCAAGATGGCTGACAAACTCCACATTTCTTATGAGATTTTTTCTTTAGACAAGCAGTAGATCAAGGAGGGCATCCTTCTGAGTCAGCTCCCTTAGGACCTGTTCCATAAAGTTGTCATCCAGGTTTTTTAAGAATGAGTCTTCTAGCCACCGTACCAGCTTTGTGATGCTCCCAATAAACTTCTGGCAAGTTGAATTCCCCCATAAAGACAAGGGCAGTTGACTTGGAAGTGCCCCTTAGTTCCTCAAGGAGTAATTCATCAGCTGCCCTGGCCA